>WOXC01006844.1:0-543334 GCA_011680675.1 Gymnobelideus leadbeateri
AAAATCCTCTGTTTGACTTTTAAAGCCCTTCCTAACTTGGCTCTTTCCTACCTTTTCAGTCTCCTTACACCTTCCCCATAATCTGTGAAGCAGGGAAACCAGCTTCCATTTGCTTTTTGAATAAGACACTCCACCTCCCATCCCTGCATTTTCGTTGGCTGTCCCCCATGCCTGGAATTCTCTCTTCTGTCATCTCTGCCTTCTGGTTTCCCTGGCTCCCTTCAAATCCCATATAAAGTCTTGCCTTCTCCAAGGCTTAGAGACTGCATGTGGACAAGAGATAATTCAAACTTTCTGGTGGCAAGAAGTCCTTTTCTACCATTAACAGAGTGCTCACAAAGTTCCCCTTAGACATGATCCAGTATCTTTGCTAGGCTCCTTATATAGCCATGTATCCTGATCCCCCTTATTTTTAGTGCCTTTTCTCTGTTGATTATCTCCACTTTATTCTGTATATACTCTCTTCATATATATTTGTTTGCATGTCACCTCCAATATCCTCCCTGGGAGCAGGATTTTTTTTTACCTTTCTTTGTAACCTTAGCATTAAGCATGATGTTCAACACATAGTAGGCACTCAGAAAATATTTGTTGATTGACTGACTAAATTGTTACACTTAAATAAAAAAAATCAGTTTTTTTTTTAAAGCAATTGGGGTTAAATAACTTGCTCAAGGTTACACGGCTAGTCATTATTTATGCGTGGGTGCTCATTTTCTGAGGCCGGATCTGATCTCGGGTCATCCCAACTCCGAGGCCGGCACTCTTACTCACTGCGCCACCTAGCCACCCCTTTAGGGCAATTGGGGTTAAGTAACTTGCCCAAGGTTACATGGCTAGGTTTTTGTTTGTGTGGATTAAGTGTCGGAGGCCGGCTCCGAACTCAGGTCCTTCTGATTCCAGGGCCGTCGCTCTATTCACTGCGCCACCTAGCCGCCCCATAAAAAAAATCAGTTTTTAAAAGCAGAAGATGAAGAGGGCATGAATAGACAGTAGTTCAGAAATAAATCTTGGAGTTTTAGTGGATGGAAAACTCAAAATGAATTATCAGTGAGGTAGAGTAACCAGAGGGAGGAGGGAATCTCCTCTGGTTTTCTTTGAATGCATTACATGGTGGGATATAACTTCCATGAACAAGGGTAGGCCCACTTTACTCAGCCTAGTCAGACTTCATCTGGAATATTGTGTTCAGTTATGCATATTACAGTTTAATTATTAAAAGCTTTATAATGTTATTTCAATTGATAAGTATTTTACTTAATATGTCCCTCCTTCTATTCTTTCCCCATTGAAAATTAAAAAAAAAACAATATGAAAATGAAATATTTTAAGATATACCTGCATATTCTAGCAAAACAAATTCCAATGTTGTTGTTATTCAGTCATTTCGGTCAAGAACTACTCTCTGTAATCCCATTTGGAGTTTTCTCAGTAAGGGTACTGTTTGCTATTTGCTTCTCCAACTCATTTTACAGATGAGGAAACTGAGGCAAACAGGGATAAGTGACTTGCCTAAGGTCACACAGCTAACCACATTTGAACTCAGGTCTTCCTAACTCCAGTCCCAGTACTCTATCCATTGTGCCACCAAGATACCATCAATTCCCAGAAATGTCTAAAATATGAGTCCCTCCTTATTTTAAGTACATCACTTCTCATCCTTTTGGATTCATGGTTTAACCTGATGTTGATCAGATTCCCCAAATCCTTCAAAGTTGTTTTTTCCCCTATAATGTTATCATTATATAGAGTATCCTAGTTCTGCTCACTTCTCTTTCCAGTTTCTTCTGAAACTTTAAAAAGGACAGTGAGATTGGGGGAGTTGTGGACTGGTCTAACCATTCTGGAAAACAATTTGGAACTATTAAAGAGCTATAAAAATATGCCTCCCATTTGACCCAACAATATCACTATTAAGGCTATATCCCAAAGAGATAAAATAAAAAGGAAATGGACCTATACGTACAAATATATTTATAGCAACTCTTTTTGTGGTGGCAAAGAATTGGGATTTGAAGGGATGTTGATCAACAAAGGAATGGCTGAACAAGCTGTGGTACATGGTTGTGATGGAATACGGTAAGATGTGATGAGAGGGATGGTTTCAGAAAAATCTGGAAAGACTTATATGAATTGATACAAAGTAAAGTGAGTAAAATCTGGAGAACATTGTCCACAGTAACAGCAACATTGTGTGATGATCAGCTATTAAAGACTTAGATACTCAGAGTAATACAATGATTGAAGACAATTTTGAAGAATTCATGATTCACTTCCACAGAGAGAACTAAGGAAGCTTGAGTGCAGATCAAAACCTACATTTTTTTCCACTTTATTTTCCTTGCTTTTCTTTTTCCAAAATGGCTAATATGAAAATATTTTTGCATGATTTCACATGTATAATTAATGTCATATTGGTTGCCTTCTCAATGGGTGGGGAACGGGGGAGGGAAGAAAAGAGAAAATTCAGAACTCAAAATTGGTTTTATTTTGTAAATGAATGTTAAAAATAAATACTCTGTGTGTTTTTTAAAAAGGACAGTAAGAAGCTAGAGAGTGCTCAGAGAAGAACTTTGAGTCCAGGTCAGATGAGGATTGACTGAGGTACTTGACCTGTTTACCCTAGAAAGGAGAAGATTCAAGGGAGGTATGAGAGCTGTGTTCAGGATTTTAAGAATTGTCATATGGAGGAGGGGATAAATTTGTTCTATTTGTCTCCCCAGAGGGCAGAACCAGGAGCAATGGCTGAAATTTACAAAGAAGCAAATTTAGAGTTAAAGTCCAAGAAGAAAATTCTTAACAATTAGAGCTGCCTAAAAAATGGAACGGACTGATTGGGAAGTTATGAGTTTCCCTTCAAACAAAGACTAGATTAAAATGGTGATGATGATGACAGTGATAGTGGTGGTGATGATGGTGATGACAACAGTGCTGATGGTAGTGGTGGTGGTGGTAATAGCCAACATTTATGTAGCACATAGTACGTACTAGACACTGTGCTAAGTAATTTATAATTATTATCTCATTTAATCCTAACTACCCTGGGAGTTAGGTACTATTATTATGCCCATTTTACAGGTGAGAAAACCAAGGAAAACAGAGGTTAAGTATCTTTCCCAGGGTTATACAGTCTCTGAGGCTGGATTTGAAATTAATTCTTCCTGACTCCTGTTTCAGCTCTCTATCCACTATCCAATCAGGCAAGTTATAGTGAGAATGCCTTAAACTAACTGGCTACAGAGGTCCCTTCCAACACTTCAATTCTGTGATAGAAAAGTTTCCAGACAATGGAGGTGGGGATATTTCTATAGCACAGGCAGCCTATCATAAGAAAGTTTTACACGTTTAAGAGAATCTCCCCAACTTCTCCCCTTCCCACAAAAAAAGTATTGTGGATTTCTTCTTGTTGTTGTTCATTCACACTGAGTGTGAATATTATGTCATATTCCTTACTGTTAAGATTCCATTAGTCTATTGAGAAAGATGCAAGTTTCAGACAGACTGGAAAACCTTGATAACATGTGATACATATAGGAAAACATTCTCAGCTAATATTAAGATCTCTAGTTAGTTACTTGGGGGGCTGTGTACAAGTATCCAAGATTCACAACAAATAGAGATATCAGAATGTCAAATCTATTTATGTCCATCAATGAATATGTCTCTAAAACATTAGAGTTTGAAGGTACGTTAAAGATTATCCAGTCCCAATATGTCACTTTATAGAAGATGGGAAATGGGTCCAGATCATTGACTGCCAGTCCAAGATCTTTTTCCCCTAAACTAAGCTATTTCTCCATTGGATGATATATACACATTTGAAAACAACCCTGCAAATAAGCACATGAAAACTTTCCACCAGTATAATACTTCTGAGAGAGACACAATCAATATTATTCCTCATCTAACATAAACTAGCACTTGACTTGAGCCAGTGAGCATAGGTTTTTGAAAGACAATCTTTAAAATGCTCTTTGCCTCTCTCATCCTGGGATTTCGAGGACTCTCCTTCTATATTCACATTCATGTTCTCTTTCTGGTTCTTTCTGTGGCCCAGGCTAAATTACTTAACTTCTTCTCAACTCTGATTTTTCCATCTGTTATGTGGGGATAACAACACTTTTATGCATCTGGCAAAGGGGTGGTAAGTCTTAATGAATGTTTGGAAAGTGCTTTGAAGACATAAGTGCTTAGTGTTAATATTGCTTTCCAATCCCCTAGACAACCCAATGAAATGGTATCTTAATCTATGTCATGGCTAATTCATTTTGGTACTGAGTATAAAGTATACAGATTCCAGTTTGGGGGTGGCTGGGAAGATTTATTGTGCCCCGGGGGTAAATATTGACCTACCAAGCCTCAGTCAATATTTACCTCTTTGGGTCAATAAATCTCAGTGTTGACCTCCATAAAAGTCAATATCTCCACAGAACCTCAGAGTCCTCTTCATCCGTCCTGACTTAGTTCTGGGTCTGTCACTGATTCTGTTCTAATAAATCTTTATTTGCAGCACTGTGTAGCACCAGCTGTTGAAGCTCCCCTCTAGGCTGAGGTATCTGGGGACCTACCCGTGTGAAAACTGCTGAGGGGGGACAATTCAGTCATTGCACCTTATTTCATAGTGAATTTTTTATCTCATTTTCTGCGAGGCATCCTTAGGGTCATTTGCAAGCTGCCCAAGGCAGTGTCTACACAGCACAAAGAGAAGTGGTCCGATGAACTGTACCAATGTATAAACCAATCAAGTCAATTCATTATTTGCCATGGATGTCCTCCCACCCACCTGCTCCCCCTCCATGTTGATGCCTCAGGTTGTGTCTGTCTATGGTGGGACAGCTGAATTTGGCCATTTTGGTCATTGTTGAAACTGGTAATGATCTCTTCAACCAAGCAGACTACACAGTTAATAATCATCATGGGTTGTAGGGCTGCCTAGAAGGATATGCCCAACTGTACTATAGCTTGTTTATTTGAATTGTGTAGATATGGTCTAAATTTCCCAACTCTCTATTGCTCTGCCCTCCCTAACACCACCACACACACATAAACACAACTCATGCTGTGTGTGCAGAGGGGGTAATTTAGGAGAGTGATTTAATAATCTTAGAAAGTCCTTAACCTATAAAATATGGAGCTGTTGGTCCTATCCTTTTGTTTTTACATAGGCTAGGGCTGTGCATTTAGAGAATCATAGGAAAATTTAGGCAAAGAGAAATATAAAATCTCAGAGCTAGAAGGATCACAGAGACCGAGTAGTTCAACCCCTAGCTGACCAAGAATCTCTGTCAAAACATTCCCGTTAAAACAACAACCCAATAACAACCTCTCCAGAGATAGGGGTTGGGGAGGCATAGCGAGAGACAGAGAGATACACAAAGAGGGAGGGGGTGGGGAGAAGAAAGAGAAGGAAGAGATCTTGGGAAGATGGACATAGAGACAGAGAGATAGAGATAAGACAGAGAGAGAAGGAGGGAGGAGAAGGAGAAAGAGGAGGGGAGGAGGAAGGGATGGGGTTGGCCATCTGCTCTACCCCAGTGGTATGCTGGTGTCCATCTTACATTGTAAAATGCAAACTTTTTGTTGGAAATCCATAGCAATAGAGTGCTCTGGGGCATGGCATCCTAGATTAGAGTTGGAAATGACCATAATCATCATTTGATCTGAGCCTCTCAATTTACTGGGGGGGGGGGGAGGGACAAGGTGATGCAGTGAAGTTAGTGTCAGAATCTGGAGTCAGAGAAGCTGACTTAAGCCCCAGCTCTGTTCTTTATTAACGATGTTACCTTGAGGAATATACTACATGGTTTCAGGTTTTAGTTTCTTCATCTGTAAAACTCAAAATCTCTGATCCTTTGAAATGGCGCTGCTGTGACTCCTTCAGGGTCACAGAGGTAGTGAGAATCAGAGTAGGGATCTATACAGGCTTCCAATTGTACTCTGGCATTTTCCTTAGCAGTCAAGCCTCCCATAAGCTTCAGGGTGAGGTTAGGAAATTTGTCTTCCCTGGGGAGCTGGGGAAGGAATTCTGTCGGAGAAGGAATGGGAGACGTTTGTATTTTAGAGGAGATGGGGGAGACTGTGCACAATAGAAAGAAGGACACTTGTGAAATACCAGATCAATACTACGGCTGTTCTGTTCATCACGTTTTGTCTTTGGGGTCTGAATTTAATTGCTCTCTGTATAGATTCACGTAGACAGAATGGTTCGTTGCAAAGCATTTTGTTCAGAAATGTTGCACTGATAAACAAATTTCCTGAATAAATGCATGTAACACTCCAAACTCCTTCCAACATGTCATATGATAAATGAGACTTTTTTATACATTTTCCATTGATTTATCTACTTTTAATGGGCCCATTTGCAAGCAGAAGAGCATTCAAACTTTAAGGATGTTTACTTATATCCTTTGTTTTTTGTGTGTGTCTGGGGTGGGAGTTGAGGGAGGGAGGAGGGGAAGTACAAGCAAATATAAATAATGGGAAAGAAACCCAACGCCCTGGTATGGCTTACCCTCTTTTCTCTGGATTCCAAATAACCCCCATTTCTGTCCTCACTTAGCATACCAGGGGACCTTAACCTTCACTGAGAAGAATAGTCTCGAGAGATAAGACTAGATAGCCTTTCAGTGGCCCTTTGGCCATATAAAGCATATATATATATATATATATATATATATATATATATATACATATATATATTATAATTCAAACTGACCCTTGTCTTTTTTGTTTATTTTACCTAGATATTCTGATAATGGGGACTTTCATCAGTGTCTATATTGTCCAATACTTTGCTGCCAAATTCAGTGAAATGGAATATACTTGACCTGTTTACTCATCCCTCTCTCCACATGCTTGTTTTCTAGTTCCTCCTGGGTAGGAAGGAGAAGAACCAATTGACTTAGGATCTGGAGTTTTCCCTCTTATTTGTTCTCTCACCTCTCCACCATTCATTTTGAAGGTTCTTGTACAGGCTAACTTGGAGAAAGTTGACAATCCTATAAATAATTCAGCCTCCCTCCCCAACCCCTGCATATATTTGCAATGTTCACCAGAAATATTAGAAATATCATGTTCTCTATGTGTGTATGTGTATGTGGGGGAGTAGAGGGGAAGAGGAAGAGGAGGCGGAGGAGGAGGAGGAGAGAGAGAGACAGAGAGACAGAGAGAGAGAGAAACAGAGAGAGACAGAGAGACACGGAGAGAGACAGAGAGAGAGAGAGAGAGAGAGAGAGAGAGAGAGAGAGAGAGAGAGAGAGAGAGAAAGAGAATGAATTTGGGATGGGAGGGATGTAGTTCCTGAATGATTTAAACAAGCTGTCTATACAGTCCAAATTCATTGGATCATTGCCAACTTTTCACTCTAATTTTGTTGTGTAGACTGGGCTGTATCATTGCTATCCAGGAGCCAGCTCAGCAGTCTGGGCTTTAACAGCTGCCTGGAACCACAATTCAAATCAAATCCATCTTTGTGAGTTAGATTAATTGAGCTTCAGGACTTCTCCCAAACCTTAGTCCTTTGAATCAAGACCTTAAGATCCTAGGCAGTGTCTGCCCTCAGAGAACTCTAAATAGACACCAGGGCCACTTTAGGAAGATGGGGCTTTGTTTCCCTACCCTTGGCTCTGATTTTTAGACATGGAAGAAAACATCTCACAGCAAGATACTACTTTATCCCCCAGAGGGTGTTTAGAACATTAGCTACCACATTCTTAAGAAAACAACTTATTTCTGTTCTCTCAGTTTAAAATTTAGGCAAGGCAAAGCCTCTTTCTTGATCTTCTTTTTATTTCTGGCAAGCAGATTAGCTTTCTTTATTGTTTCTCTCATTCTTCATAGTATCTAGATCACGTGGTATACCTTTCTCATTTCTCCTCAATGGTTCTGCTAAGCTAGAAGAAGACTACAAAGGTTATTCACAACACCGGACTGTATTAAACACTCCATTTAACCATTTCTAACTGTGTGGTGATGTCATAGTTTGGGAAGGGGAAGGAGCCTGACCATGAAATCATATGAAATCTGGTCCCTGGGAGATTTGGCCGTGCTTGGGCTTTGTGTGTTTGAATTGCGGGGGGGGGGGGGGGGACAGGCTGAAAAAGATGGGGTTAGCCTTGAAGGCAGAGTACTAAGATACTTCATGTTTTTTCTAGCTGAAAGAGCAGAAGCTTGCTAGTAATTTACCCATCAGTGGTATTCATTAAATGGTCTCAGTAGCAAGAGAGTAGTTTAGAGAAAAAAAAAACACTACAGTTACTTCAAGATTATGAATTCCAAGAAGAATAAGAAGACAAGAATTATGGTCACGAAAACCTAAAAGGTCTTCAAGGACACTAGTTATTATTCTTTACATAGAGCATATGATCTATATACAATGTAGGATATAAACACCCCAACTCTTTCTGTGGATTTGGCTCACTATTCCAACTTGCTATCATTACTACCTTGGTCTCAGTTCCCAGAGAGAGACTGTACCACTGCCAGGTTACATTTAAGCTCCCTCAGGATTCTAAGGATAATACTCTTGAGGAGAAACATACTTCCTCTGCCTATCTTTCTAGCTCTTGAGCCCCCATCCAATGTGTTTTCTATCTACATAACCAGACACTCACAAGGAAATCCATCTACATAGTGAATGATATTTACACAATTAGCTATTCAAAGTAATGATACCTTTAGATATTGAAGACAACCATTTATTTAATAATAAGCCAAAAGAAAAAAAGTTATAGCTGCTAATATATTAAAGCATATGATTACAATACATATATAAAAGCAGATCACTCTCTTGTTAAATGCAGTAAACAGCTATGTTGAAGAGTGGGCACAGACTTAGAGGAATCTGTTAGGAAAACACATAAGAGAGGAAAGTTCATGTGCTTAAGGTAACTCAGAACTCAAAACTTCATGCTCCAGTGAATAGGTTCATTCATGAATATTTTTACCACATGAAACTGCTTCTCTGATCACTGCTTGAAATATTGACCCTCACCACTCTTCAGCTGGAAAATCATCTGCTCTCTACTCAAAATGGTCTTTCTGAGCTTTTTTCAGTTAGCCATCACCCTTAAAAGGGCATTTTAAAAAGCTGTTGTTCATAATGTGAATATCCAGAGCTCATCATACTATCTTCAGCCCAACCAGTTATTCACTCGCTTGGATGCTGGATTGTTCAAATAGGATAGAGCTCACAGGGTAGCAGGACTTTATAGATACCAATCCCCTTCTGCTTTTTCCTTACTAGGCCAAAAGGTGGCAACAGAGAGCAACGTCCTTTATGAAAACCTTTCCCCAACTCTAGGTGGTGCTGAAGAGCAACAGCTATCACTGGAGTTCTCTCTGAAGTCCTCTCTGACCACATTCTCTCCGCAGAGGAATCATTCAACTCAAGTTCCTAATTGCATCAAGAGAATCACTTTTCAGCGCCCCCTGCAGCGCCCCCTGTTCTCACATTCCCTTTCCTCTCCTTTTACTATCCCTTCTGCTCAGTGGCTTAAATGAGAGTCTTCTGACTCTCAGTGATTCATCTTTTACTTAAGACATCTCAGTTACCCAAATTTCTCTTGTAAAATTGAAAGTTATTTTTCAATCATACCTTATTTCACATTTTTAAAATATTTTTTCATTTTTTTAGTTTTTATCCCTTTAGACATAAACTCACTCTCTCTACATATATATATATATATATATATATATATACATATATATGTACTCTAAAGTCTTCAACCAGGTCCAATTTCTCTGGTACCCTTGAAAGCATCTCCTCACATGCACAATTTTTAAAAAGTTTTAAAATAAATTAAAGATCTTTCTCTGATTCTAGAAAAAATTAAATTATTCCAGCACATGCAGACATCAGTCCACATTGTTGACAACACATTGCAAATTCTTGCATCTACACTCCAGATCATTTTCTCTCCAAAATCTGTCCAAATTCCATCTGAAATCTGTCTTCACACACATATTTTAGCAGTTTTTATTAAACAAGGTTCTTTTTTTCCCCCACTCATAGTAGGAATTAAAATGTTCATCAGTAACAACAGTGATATCCCACACTTTTTACAATTAATATAAATTCCTTTTTTATATACATTTTTTTCTGCCCTTCTTTTTTTAATCACTAACTGTTCCTTACCCAAAGGGCCTTAAAGGGATGGCATACTTTACATAAACAATGAGCCATATGCTCTCACCTGCCTAAGTGAATGCCATGTGGGAAGTCTGAAACTTCGGGAATCCATAAGATGATCACTCATGCACCAGAAGCTTCCCTTAATAACTTCATACAATTACTGTACATTCCAAAGTCTTATGGCTTGATCAGCTTAAGGCTGGAGAAGAATGGAGTGATTATCTAGTTAATCATTTACCTATTTGACACATTGGGAATAATGAGACACAGGGAAGAAGAAAGATCCAGATTCATTCATAGAATCTCAGGGTTGAAGGGATTTATCCAAATACTTCCTGAATCATAAATCCCAACAACAACATTGGATCATAGCTTTAGAGCAGTGGAGACATTGAAGGCTTATATAGTCCAAAATCCTCGTTTTGCAGGTTTACAAGTAAATGGATACCTAGAGATTTGAGATGATCTGGATGAGGACAAAGAGCTAGTAAGTGGAAGAGTTAGTATTTGAACTAAAGAACTCTGACTATAAATATATTATCTGCCTGTCTTCCTTCCTTCCTTCCTTCCTCCCTCCTTCCTTCCTTCCTTCCTTCTTCTTCCCTCCCTTCCTCCTTCCTTCCTTCCTTCCTTCCTTCCTTCCTTCCTTCCTTCCTTCCTTCCTTCTTTCTTTTCTTCCTTTTCTCTTTAAACAAGTATTTATTCAACCCTTACTGTGAGCATAGCCAGAATTTCTGTCTCTAGGTCTAGATTATTTTCCCCCTATACTGCACTGCCTGTAATATCTCTAATAAGTAGCTTTCCTCAAGGTAACCTACTCAACTAACTAATGTTGTTGCCCAAGGGTTATTTGAGTCCCAGGCTGCTGCCATCTGAGTACACTCCAGAGGCCTCTTCCAAATTCTCTCTGACTTATAGCCCCTACTAAAGTGGTTACTGGTAATATCAGCACATGGTATTCTTTCAAAAGGAAGGACAATCACCTTCCCTGTAAACACTCAGGCTGACAAGGACATCAAGCAAAAAACAGGCTTTATTTAACTCAGTATACAAACAAACAAACATAAAAAGGACTTACAAAAAATCAAGAGAGTATTTTCCACTGTTTCTTTCTCACATGACCTATTTCACATAGAAGGGAAGGGGAAAGCATTTAAGTACCTCCTATGTGCCAGCTGCTGTGCTGAGTGATTTATATATATATCTCATTTTATTTTCACAATGAACCTGGGAGGAGGTATTGCCATCCCCGTTTTGGAGTTGAAGAAACTAAGGCAGACAAAGGCAACTTGCCTGGGGTTATATAGCCAGAAAGTGTCTGAAGCCAGATTTGTACTCAGGTCTTCCTAACCAGGTCCAGTGCTCTTTTCTGTTGAACCACTGAGCTGCCGCTTCTGCCAATCCAGAATCCCTATCTTTGCTTTTCCCACTTGGTCCACTCTTTTCAGAAGGAATTTCTCCTTTATGCATATAGTTATAGCAAGGAGATATACCTATTGCAGGCACAAAGATGGTGTCCTCAAATCCCTGTTGTATTAGGATCTTCTCTTTAGAACGGGTCAAAATCAGCCTCCCTGTGGTTTCTACTTATTGGTCCTGGGTATGCCTTCCAGAATGTGAAAACCAAATCCAGTCTTTCTTCTCTGCAACAGCTCTTCAAGTATTTGAAAGCACTGACCTAAGCACTCCGATGAACCTTCTCTCCTCCCAGATAATCTTCAGTTCATTCAACCAGCACTCACAGGGCATATCAGATCGACTTACCATCCTTCTTACCCTCTTTGCAATGCACTCTCATTTAGCAACATCTTTCCTAAAATGTGATGCCCAGAACTGGATTCAGCATTCCAGACATGATAGAACTCTCAATAGGACTAATTTCTGGATACTTTGCTTCTGTCACAACAACCAAAGATTCCATTCTCTTTTTTGGTCACCATGTCACACTGTTGACTCACATTGAGCTTACAGGTCCCTGGAATGATTCCCAGTGATCTCCAAGCCATGTAGCCTGCATTCTGGCTTCCTCTTCTACTTACCCTTCTCTGTGTCCTTTGCCCCCTGTCCACCACAACTTTCAGAAGCTTGTCCCTCTATACATGTCACATTTCCCTAACAAAAGAATGTAAGTTCCTTGACCTTAAGGACTATCTTGATTATATTTGTATTCTGAGCACATAGCACATTGCCTAGCATATAGAGTAAGCACTTAATAGATGCCTTTTCGTTTATTCATTCATCGAACTACTAAGTCTTTTCCACATGGACTAGTCTAGATGTATATGGATACATCTTATGCAATTGGTTTTTTAAATCCAATCGTAGAACTTGACATTATAATCCCTTTAAATTTTCATTAGTGATTTATTTACCTTAAGCCTGATGGCCAGTGGCAAAAATATCCCTCCTTAACATCCCCCCCCAAAAAAAATCCCTAACGTAAATACATGGAATTTGTTCCAAAAAGCATAATGCAGTTTTAAGCTTTAACAGCTTTAATAGCTTAAAATTGCCCTAAAACTTTGAGAACATCTTGTATTACATTTTTGAGTATATTTTTATTTATTGTAAAGAGATAACTCAAAGGCTTTATCATGGGGTGGAAGTGGCCCTCTATTCTTGATAAAGGCTTGGTCAATAGAGCATCTACCAGTAGTAGAGCATACCAAAACGGAAATACTTTAATTATAGGCTCAATGATGGATTATCTATCCTTTGTCCCAGCACCAGTCTTCCTTGATTCAGAGAACTATTCCATGAATTCTCCTGCCTATTAGACAACAAATTGTTTCATCCACAGAAACTCCTGAAATAATCCACTAATCTACCAAGAAAGAAGTTGTGATGTACATTGGTGGAAGGTAAACTCCCACCCTAACAATTACAGACCCTTAAAATACTGAAACAAGTAAAGAGACAATAATACTAACACAAATATCATGGAGCCAGAGAAATAGACTAGAAAAGTGGATCCCAATCTTTTCAAACATGATGCCTCCATTTTTATATTGAAAACATTTCATCAGGCCTTGTGTGATGTAGTTGCATTCACACTGTATATATTTTTTCCCAGAAATAATAAAAATCAAAATGATACTGTTTAGTGCACAGTTATATTCTTGGTCTCCTTGCAATAACTTAATGGCCCCCAAGGATTCACAAGAATTATTGGACCAGATGCTCTATGAGGGCCCTTCCATCCTTCAAGTTATTATATAACCACTTTCCATTTCCAAAACACTTTCACACCTCACATGATCCTCTTAACAACTTGTTAAAAGAAAGTAGTGCAAGTATTGTGATCCCCATTTGACAAGTGAGGAAACTAAGACCCTGGGAGATTAAGTAGATGCTTTATTGACTGAGCCCAAGGTCTTTCAGCCAATACCTGGTAGCACTAATACTAATACCTAGGTGTTCCATTTGATCTTATGGGGTTTATTTCCAATCTCCCTATAACAGCTTGTATGGTTCAGGGGCAAGGTTCACCTAGACATGCCACAAAGAGGTGACCACGACTTTTGCTTGGTCTCCTATTCCTTTACTTCAGGGTTCTTACATTTTTTTTTTGCATCTCATGCCCTTGGGATACCTGGTGAAACCTATGGATATAATGCTTTTCACAATAATGTTTTTAAATACATAAAATAAAATACATAGGATCATAATGGAAACCAATTATATTGAAATAGTTATAATGTTAAAAAATAAAACAGGTATGTTGACCCCAGGATAAGAGCCTCTATTTTTCAGCATTGATTCAGCAGACAATCTGCTAACTAGTATTTGGTACGTGATGGTATGTCAACCCTATTTCCTATTTCCAGAAAATTTCTCCCATCAGTCATCAGCTACTTCATTTGCTCAGCCTCAGATGCTTTCAGAAGCTAAAGATACCAGGTTAGCAGCACGGGTACCCTGACCATGGGGAGATTGCACAGTCCAGAAGATGCAGCTAAGTTCCCATTTCCCCTCCTCCTACAAGCTTTAGCAATAAAAAAATTAAATATTAATACTTGACAATTAATCTCTGACTTGAAAGAGCCATATATGCCATATGTGTAACCCCTGGACATTTTTATTTCCAATCTGCACGAGTAAGATAACATCCTGAAAATGAAATGTAATCATCAATTAGTGATGTTCCTTAGGAGAAACTGTGATCTGCCATAGTGAGCGATTTTCACATCCAGACCAATGACTGGAGACAGGCAGGAAACAGGCCAGTGAAGAAGAAAGATGGCCAAAGGAACCTATATATTTTGAGCATCCTGGGAAGAAGAAAGATGGCCAAAGGAACCTGTATATTTTGAGCATCCAGGTTCCTTTAACCCTTTGAGGACTCTAATGTCTTCTAAGTTTCATTCATCAAATGCCTCTTCTGTATACCAGAGAAAAATGAAGGGGGAATACAAAAGAACCAGACACAACCACTTAGCATTTATTAAGTACCTACTGTATGGCAGATGCCAAGATTACAAAGACAAAAATAAAGTAGTACCTGCCCCTAATGAGTTTGCATTGGGAGGGGGCAAGAGTGGAGAAAACATGAACACTTTTCAGTGTATACAGAATAAATACAAGCTAATTACAAGAGGACAGGACTCAGGACTCCTGTAGGAAGTGGCACTTGTCTGAGCTTTGACTAGGCATTCTTAAGAGGTGGGGGTGAGAAAGGAATGAATTCCAGACATGGGGGAGAGTCCTATACAAAGCTACAGTGATGGAGATAGAATGTCATGTGTTCTAGCAAAAAGGCCAAAAGACCAGAGACCTGATTCCTGTTGAATCCCTCCTGGGAGAGCGCTGAAATCAAATTGGGAAGAAAGAACAAGAACACATATTTTCCTGAATCATGTCACATTTACACACACACACACACACACACACACACACGTATACACCTCATTGTGGATATGGATATACATGGATATGTCTGTTTGTGTGTGTGTGTGTGTGTGTGTGTGTGTGTGTGTGTGTGTGTGTGTGTGTGTGTATCCTATAATTTTATACAGACTGTCTCCCATGCCTGGAACTCAGTTATTCTTCTTAAAGTGTATAAAGTTTCTACACTTAGAATTAAACCTTTGTGGTCCTGAACCTGTTTGTTTACTTATGGGTGTTAATGACAATAGGTGTTCCTCAGCAGCATTGACTGAAGTGCTTCTTGGCCCTTGGTGAGAAGTCTTTAGGCTAGAACAGCCCATTGTGATTCCTTATTCTATTTAATGGGAATCTGGAGCACTCGGATATTTCCAAAGTGTAATTTGTTCTGATGGGTAGACCGACAGTGAATTGAACTGCTTCATTGGGGAAGAGGCGAAAAATAAATTAAACAAATTAATGACTGAAACCTATTCTGGGGAAAAGAAAATGCAGTTGATCACCCACCCCTACCCCCACCCCTAAGAAAAATCATCATTTTTTATTGCAGGCACATCTCTGTGGGCTGCTGCTTCTTGTGGGTCTTTTTAAAGAAAGCTTCCCCTCCAGTCGTTTTCTTTAGCCCAATAAGCACAGTTGCTAATTTTCTCTCATTTGGAGATTTCCCCCCCTGAAACCATATGCCATTAAAATGCTTAGACATGTGGAAATGGACTGATGAAGATATGAAGAGACAGGGAAATTCAGATGAGGAGAAACTTTGTCAGATGGAATGACTCTGACATTCGAGATATTAACCAAAAGAGAAAGATCCTGCTATAGGAGTTGGGGGAGGTAGGGTTCTTCCAATGGACATTAGTAGGAAATGGGAGATCGGATTGGGAATGCAGCCTAGGGACTGCTTACCCTAGGGGCAATCATAGATAGAATGCAGGGATTCCAAACAAGGGGGTCTCTCCAGGGAAGGAAAACAGCATTACCCAAGAGACAAAGGTCAAGGAAGAGGGTCCAAGTCTTTGGCTTGGTGCCGCAGCAGGGAAAAACAGTGTAGCAAATGCTCGAGTTTATTTAACCCTTTAATGTTTGCAAAGCCTTTTACTATATTATCTCATATGACCCTCACAATAATCCTATGAGATAGGTAGTGCAATTATTATACCCATTTTACAGATGAAGAAACCAGTTACATGGCTCGCCCATAGTCACTGAACAACTAGTCTGAGGTGGCTCGAACTCAGCTTTCTGGATTTCCAATGCAACATATTATTTATCACATAACCCACACAAGAGAATTCAAGATTCATTTAGTAAGTGCTTGCTATATTCTAGACACTCTACTAGGCATGAGTCAGGTACCATAACTCCAAAGAAAGAATCCTCAGGTTACAAAACTGCTTTCTCTACCTCCAGAATGAACTGGTCATGTTATATGGGGTTTGGGACACAGGTTGGTAGGCACGTGGGCAGAACGAAGGCCTCAGGCAGTCCAGAACCTTTCTGGCAAAGCATTTCCTCATGTGGGGTGACTAAGTCTTTTAATGTGCTCCCACCTCCACCCCATTGTCAGGGAGTGAAGTGTATTAATTAAAAACTGCAGGACAGCTGTAAGTATTTCCAGATCAAGAGCTAAGCCAGCTTTCTGTCATCTGCTTTCATAACCATGACTGGGTGCTGGAGAAATGCTTTCTTATGGGGTTAAGGCGACATTCTTTTCACTTTTTTATCCCCTCCTTTGCCTCATTATCTAGCCAGCCCCTTCCCCTGATTGATGCTTCAAACCAACTGCCATAGCGAGCCCACATGGAAATGTCACTTGCCAACAGGCAATCTACCTCTCATCTGGAAATTGCTCTCTGGGTACTAATATAATCATAGCAAGGCCAATGTAGTGGAGAGGATTGCTCAGGGCACTGAGATATGGACAGTTCCCCTAACTCACTAACCTCTATCTTTGATTCCCTAAAAAGAGTGAGGGAGGGAAGTAGGGGGAAACCAACATTTCTTGTTCTAGATGTTCCAGGGAGGCAGACCCTCTCCGAAGCTGTGAGGGTACTTCAACTGAGGGTCCCTGTAAGCAAGGACTTGCTGCGTGTAAATTCAGGGTGGGCAATCATCAACATGGGATGAGGAATTTTAAAAGCCCCTTTTGACCACAACCATCCACCCCTTCCACCCAGGATAAGATTGTGGAGGCATTGAATTTCTACTGAACTAAGGCAATTTTTGCCTAGGAGGGCTAATAGGTATATATTTGTGTATTGCATTAACTCACTACCTCCTAGAGTCACTCAGAAAGAGCAGGGTCCCAGGGAGACAGAACCTAGGGTAAGTAGATTTTGATGCAAGCAAGGGAGGGAGAAATTTATTCAAGAAATTTCTAGAGGTAGAAATGTGGAAGACAAATTTTACCCACTCATAATTTTGTCTAGGGCCAGCCCTGCCTGTAAGGCTCACTCTGTTTCTATTAAGGCCCAAAACATCCCCTGTGTTTGCACTAGATGATGGGGATGAATGTAATCACTACCAACCACCCCCCTCCCTTCACATCACTTCTCATATTCTATAATCATCAAACCCACTTGAGAAAGGTAGGGATTCAGAATGGAGGAACACAACGTAGATCCCCAAATCCTGGGATATAGGGGCATTTAGGAATTTGAAGAGCCCTCATGATTTCAATAATGAATAATTAATCAACAAAAGCTTCACCAAAATGAAAAATCATCAATTAAATGGGATGTTGTCAGCAAAAGGTCTACTTTGAATTCTAATTTGATAGGCCTATGAATTCTAATGCCATATCTAAGGAGACAAAGGCCACATCCCACTTCAAAACTTTATCTTAGACTCCAGGTCACATCCCTTACACTTCTCTCTTTTTCTGGTCCTGGGCCCAGGCTAATGACATAACTATATCTATATATAAAATGTATCCGAGCAGTAGTCCTTTCATACCCTTAAAAATACTTTTTCTATTGCTTTTAAAATGGCTTAGGAACATAGCAGAACCTATAAGAAAAGAAGGAAGTTTTCTTTTCCTCTGTGGTCCAGGAAGGGGAAGAGGAAAGGAATCCGCAATTGTTAAGCACCTACTATATGCCAGACACTACACTAAGCACTTTACAAATATTAACATAGTTGATCCTGACAACACTCCTGTGGGGAAGAAACTGAAGCAGATAAAGGTTAAGTTGCTAGTGTCTGATGCTGGATTTGAACTCATTTTCCTGTCTCCTGGCCTATCTGCTGTATCTACCATGCCATCTAGGTAATATTTCTATAGAGAGCTTTCTTGTAGTTCTCAGAGTCAGGAAAAGAGACTAGGCTGACCACGGTAGTCAAAGGTGTGTAATATTTTGGTGAAGGCTAACACATTTCCATCCTGGGCCTCTGCTAAGACCAGCTTTGCTCAGAATACAATAGCTCAAAAGAAATGTGAAATGTGCAAATTTAAAGACATCTCCATTCTAAATGTTTATGTGGACAATTTGTGCCTGACCTGTGTTACAGCCTTCCAAACTCTTATTGGTCTGATCTGCCAGTTAGACACACTAAACCTTGACCTTCACCTAGTGATGTCATTTTGGTCCTCTTCAAGCATGAAGGACAACAACCACCCAACCAGCAAGCTCCATCATCTGAGGTTAGCTACCCCAGTACGATGAAGAATTCCTGTTTTTCTTACTCCTGTATTTACCTAACCATGATCCAAGGTTCAGGTTAGCTCCTAGACCCTTGCCAATACACCCACACTTAGATCCATCCAGACAGTTCCAACATCTCAAGCTCATCCTTAAGCCACTCAGTTACCTATACTATGAAATCCCAACCTCAGCTATGGTGAAAAAGAGCAGGGAAGGAATAGGAGAAAAGATCTAAATCGGGATAACATGTATAAGCCTTTGGCAGGCAGAGGAAAACTTCACAAACTAAGAACACTGGGAAAGGTCACTGCAGAATTTATATAAAAACAGTCTATCAGTAAAACTGTTTGAGAGACTTGGGAGGGGAGGCAACAGTTGAAACCCTCTCCTGCTAGCCTGGGGTTTCAATGTATAACAATTATAGTTCTGTAAGGAGCTTTGTCTAGGTTGGTATTTTTCATGCTGGCCATCAGCCCTTAGCCTTGTCATCTTCTTTGGGGCTGTTCTTTTCATCCAGGCCTGGCTATTTGGGAGATTAGGACTCTTGGCTATCTTTTTTTTTTAACATGACTTTGCATCATAGTGCCTTTCTCTTCCTGCCTTTGGCTTTATTTCCCAGGTGGGCTTGCTGCCTTGGAATCCCTAGTTTCCTTCAAAGCTCAGCTTAAGCACCACCTTCTGTGTGAGATCTTTTATAATCTCAGCTGCCAGTGATTCTTCCACATGGAAAAAAAACTTATATTTATTTTATATATATTTGCATATACCTATGTGTCTATGTGTTGTCTTTCTCAATAAAATGAGTTTAAGCTTCGTGAAGTCAAGGGTTGTTTCGTATCTATCTTTGTATATCCAGTGTTTAGCATAGTACCTGGCACAGAGTAGACAATAAATGCTTGTTGAAAGATTGGTTGATTGATTCACAGAGGTGTCCTTTTCCTTCTTCCATTTTGAGTGTATCCTCTTCTGATTCCCTTAAGCAAGAAAATCCAAACATCTACCAAGTAGCAGATGAACTCAAAGTCTTCCTCATATACCCATCAAGAAAATGGGCATATATATACATATATATACACATACACATATATGTGTGTGTGTGTGTGTGTGTGTGTGTGTGTGTATATATATATATATATTTATAGTGTGTGTGTGTATGTATGTGTTTGTGCACAGTATTCTGCCAGGCAATGTGTAGAACAAAAGAGAAGTGAATAACATATTACTGTTTTGCATATTAGTTATATAGCTATATAATTACCTTGTGTGTATTAACTTCAGAATAGGCCATGAAGGATTATAAATTTTGGAAAGATGAGTGGGGGAAAGAGAGGAGGAAGGGAAGAAATACCAGGTAAGAGGAATGGTATGAACAAAATCACAGGGGCAGGAATTACTGTGAGTGTCAAGACAGTAAGTAGATCAGTCTTATTGGGGTGGAGGATTTGTGTTAGAAAGTGATAGAAAACAAGGTTGGAAAATGAGGTGGGAACAGATCAAGAGAGGACCTTGAAAGTCAGGCAGAAGTGGCTTAGGCTTGATGGATAAGGTCATGGGAAACTTGTAGGCTCTTGAAGAGGGGAGTCACATAACAAACATAGCACTATAGGAAGATTAGTCTGGCCCTGTACCCAAACTCCCACATGCCAACATAAAAGAAATAGCAAAGTATGACAGTTTCGGAAATTCTTCCCCAGAATTGAGGCTTGATTTCTTTTGTACCCTGTGCTCATTCATAAACATGTAGATTTTTCTGGCTGATTTATTTGGGTTTTAACCTACCCTTCATAGAGCTCTGACATGAGCTTGGCTTGATACTTCAAAGAGAAGGTCTGTGTTGTAGATGCATCTGTTAGATACAACTGGTCCCCAAACCATCTGTGGATATTTCATGCTGTCCTTCAAAACCCTCCTCTCCTTGAGAGTGGGGGTTCCAAGCTGAGTCATACGCTGGCCAATGAATTTTTGTATTTGGAACATGTCCTACATATGGAAGGTTTTTCACTCACTATGCTGTGGGGGAGAATGCCTTTAGAGAAAGAGAGGTTCTATATATGTCTGACAGCAACACCATTTCAAACAATCACTGTCTTTTGTCAGAGGCTAAATGGCGAGAGAGTTTAGCCTTTGATTTCTGAGGGTGAGTACACAGGGAAAAGGGTTATGGACCTTGTACTCTTGTCTCCTCAAATATATCTTAGTGCTACATTGCATGGATTCACTGAACAAATCATACCTCAGGGCTGATTTTTTTGTTTAAGTTCATAATCATCAGACAGCAATAATAGCTCAAATTTACAAAGCATCTTAATGTTTGTGAAGCACTCTGAATACGTTATTTCCTTTGATCCTTATAATACCCCTCCAAGTTAGGTTCTATGGTTACTATTTTCCCCATTATACAGGTAATGAAACTGAGGCTCAGAAAGGCTGTGGTCACACAACCAGTAAGTGTCAGAGCAGAACCAGAACCCAGACTGGAGCCCTTGGACTTTTGAGCACCCCAAGCCTAGGACTGGATCTATTAGACCAGGCTGTCTTCACTCTGTTCACAGAAACAACTGTAGCAAATATTACATGTAATTAGCTCGACATTCTGCTCCTGCCTTTAAGGAACTCATAGTCTCAAACACACAGTGAGAGACAAGATGATGCAAAACATTCAGTAAACTAAACAGATGAAGAGAAATGTCTGCCCCTTGAGCCAAGCCTATGAAGGAAAAATAAATATTGGAACATACATTCACTCTTATGTTCAATACACACAAAGTCTCTCCCCTTGTTTTGGACGTATCTGTATATATGCTGTGTTTTCTCTCTCTTCTCCCTGAATGCCCTCTGCTCTTCCTCCAGTAGAATGTAAACTCCTTGAAAGCAAGAACTGTTTCATTCATGGTCTTTGTATGGTCTTGTACGGACTCTTAATAGCCAAAGCTAATGGAGTTTCCTCTTCCTTACTAGTAATCACCTTCTCCTTGTGGGTATGTTGTCCTCTCTGTTATCTTCCAGTTCTCATCTGATATTCTGGATGCTTCTAAGTCCCTTTTGCTAGCTCTTCATCTAGATTACACACACCATCTATGGATGTCCCCCATGGCTCTGTCCTGGGCCCCCTTCTCTTTTCACTCTATACTCTATCACCTGATGAATCTCCCATATATTCACTAATTATCTTTTTGCAGATGGTGCCTAAATCTATAATCTAGACCCAGACTAAATACCTAGGCAGCTAGGTGGTACAGTGGCTAGAGTGCTAGGCTTAGAGGCAGGAGGACTCTTTTCCTGAGTTCAAATCTGACCTCAGACACTTACTAGCTGTGTGACACTGAGCAAGTCAATTAACCCCAATTGCCTCAAAAAAAGAAAAATAATTATAATGGCTTCCTCCCTGGGGTAAAATATAAATCTGATATTCTAGGATTCACTATAAGGTCCTCTGACGGCATTTAAAGTTCTTTCCTACCTAGCCCTTTCCTAGCTTTCCAGTCTTCTTGTATTATAGTTACTTGGTATTATATTTATCTTACACTTGGAGTTCCAAAGTATTGTTCCCCCTAAGAAATGACTCTCTATCTTTTGTTTCTGCCTTTGTGCTGGCTGTTCCCCATACCTGCAGTACTCTGCTTCTCCCTCTCTACCTCTTACTTTCACTGGGGTTCCTTCAAGCCTTAACTCAGATCCTACCTTCTTTAGGAGCCCTCCTTTCTCTGATTGCCTTCCATCCACTCTATTGTTATGTGTTTAGTTATTTGCATGGAATCTCCCATAAAGCTTTTTGAAGGCATTTCTTAGTACAGTGACTGGCACATAGTAGGGGCTTTAGCAAAAGCTTGCTGACTGATGCAGTGTCTGGTATATAATAGGCACTTTTTTTTTTGCTTTTTGGAGGGAGAAGGTAGGGCAATTGGGGTTAAGTGACTTGCCCACGGTCACATGGCTAGTTTTTGTATTAAGTGTCTGAGGCAGATTTGGACTCAGGTCCTCCTGACTTCAGGGCTGGTGTTCTATTCATTGTGCCACCTAGCCACCCCCATAATAGACACTTTTAAAATGTTTGTTGTTGAATTGAATTCATGGATCTGTGCTAAGGGAGTCGTTGGCCTTTGGTTATCCTTAACTGGGAGAGACACACAGGGTGGGGTGCACTTTGTAGAACCCCTTTCCTCTTTTGCATTTTACAAACTCATAATCTAGTTAAAATGAACATCAGGAACACTCTTGAAAGGGAGATATCCCAAAGGGCAGTACAATAGGCATTTATGTTTGTGTGTTAGTGGGGGCTAGGAGGATGGTGGCAAGCAATGTGGGAAGCACATATTATTTTTGCCAAATAGTTTCACTCCTACCCATTTTCTTAGTGACCAAGTGTTGTGGGGTAGGGGGTGGAAGGTAAAGGAAGAGAGTGATGTACAAAAACCTTATGTCTTTGTCTTTATTGTAATAACGGGCACCACCATCTCATTTTCCTTTGTGGCAACCTCTGAATCACTGTGTCAAGCTCCCTATTTTCCTGAGCAGCCAAGGCTCCAGGCCATTGTCATGATTTGCCATATGCTGGGACAACTCTTGCCAAGGGAGGCAAATCAAATTTGGTGTATTGGAATGAGGATTTCATTTCAAATGCTGTCTCTATCATTTACTATTTGTGTGACATAGGACAAGTCAATTAAACTCTTTGGGCCCCAGTTTCCTCAACTTCAAAAGCTTTTAGTGCTCTCCATTACCGTCATCATCATAACTAGCACATATATAGTGCTTCAGGATTTAGAAAGCACTTTATATTTGATCTTCACAACAACCCTGGTAGGTGGGGGCTATTATGGCACACAAGTGCCACCCTACCATAATGGCACTGACTTTGACTCTTGGCTTCACTTTTGGCCAAGGCACTTGACATTACTGTATCAGAGCTCATGTGCCAGCATGATTGGAATACCATGCTGGATGGCCAGATCTTGACAGGGCACTGTGATCCTTCTAGGAAAGTTTCCAGATAAATATCAGAGGTTCTCCATTCTAATGTTCTTAAAATTTAGCCAACTTTTTGATCAACAATTGCAACTCAGTAATATAGAGTTTGTTCTTAGTCATCAAAAGAGAGATATCAAGCATGGTAGGTATTATGCTTTAAGTTGATTATGAAAAAATATTTATTGAGAGTTAACCATTGAGCAATGGATAGAAAATCAATTACACGGTACTTAAACATTAAGTAATATGTGTTTTAATGAATGATGGATACTTAACACCTTTTTTAATAATGCAACTTGTGCATGTGTGTGCCTCCGTGTGTGTGTGTGTGTATGTGTATGTGTGTGTGTGTGTGTGTGTGTGTGTGTGTTCTTTTCCAGCCA
This sequence comes from Gymnobelideus leadbeateri, assembly GCA_011680675.1. NCBI lineage: Eukaryota > Metazoa > Chordata > Mammalia > Diprotodontia > Petauridae > Gymnobelideus > Gymnobelideus leadbeateri. Next base: position 24,012 of record WOXC01006844.1, read on the forward strand.
CCAAGCCAAGGTTTTTTTGTTTTCTTTTGTTGTTGTTGTTGTTTTTTATGGAAAGGTACATGTCCTAACAATGCAGAGACACAAGTTACTTCTAACAGGTGAATATAAAAAATTCTGTTGGCAAAGAATCTTTATGTACATATTCATGGAGTTATTGTTATATACAAATGTGTATAGATATAGGAGTTTTAATAAGATGGCTTCTAAAATCTTTTCCAGCTTTAAATGACCCCTATTTTAAATCTGTCTCTCCCTCTATTCTCTTCACTCCTAGTTTAATTCTGTGTTCATGTTTGACTGCTGGATTCAGTATTGGTACATCAGATCACTTGGCCAGTTTAAAATCCCACCTGACTGGTGCTTCAGTTACATGGCAGAAGCTGGGCTGAGATTGAGCATCATTGCTTTTACCCCAACAATATAGTATATGGCTAATCATTTCAAAACCAGTTCACAATTTGCTCCTCCAGAACAAGACTATTTATAGTCCTTCAGCTCAGCCACCAATTAGTAAATAGTCTATTGGGGTAGAGGGAGCTGAAGGAAACAACAAAGAATAAAGAACAGGAAGAAAATAATCATGTTCAGATAAGTATTAGCATTGTGAACTAGTGCAGTACAGAGGCTATTTTACGAGTGGGAAGTAGATAATTCATTCTAGCAAAAGGAATTGCAGTGGAAGGGAAGTACAAACTAGCAGAAATCATGAGGTTTGGAAACAAGGAGAAATACATCCTATGGATACATTTGGATATGGTTAAGGTCCTAATGGGCCTTATAGCTATGAACAATGTCCTAATGGAAAAACTGAGACAGTATAGTTTGGTGAATAAAATGGCAGACGAGGAAAAGGAGCATCTGGGTTCACCCACTACCGCTGACCTACAATGTGAGACCATGGGCAACCCCTCCCAGCCTCAGTTTGCTCATCTATAAAATGAGGGAACAACAATACCTCCCGATAGGTTGTTTGGGGGGGGGGGTGCCAAATAAGGCAAGGTAAGCAAAGTCTTTTGCAAACTTGGAAACATTATATAAATGTCGATTATTATTGTTGCATAGTCATGCTGAAGGTTGAAAAAATAGCCATCTTAGAGGAAATAATTTCCCAGTCAGTGACAATGAGACTGACATTTTGGATTTCCATAAAGAAAGCCATAAACCCTCAGATAGTAAGTTAGAATTATATTAGAGAAGTAACAATAACCATCTTCCCTGGAAACTCTGGGTGATTAGGAACTTACAGCTTTTTAAAGAAGCAATATACTGTGGGTCATCCTTAACTGTTATAAAGTTATTTTTCACTTATATAAAGTCAAAGCTATTCCCTAACATTTTTGTAGCTACAAAAGACCTCAGTGGCCATCTAATCCAACTGTCTCATTTTATACATGAGAAAACTGAGACCCAAGGGTAAGTGACTTGTCCAAGGTCATATTGTTAATCAGCATCAGAACTAGGATTTTAATCCAAGTCCTCTGCAATCCAGAATTAGTATTCTTTCTACTGTATACATTGCTTTCAGTTGCTTTTTATTTGGCCATATAGACTCAAACAAAATAAGTATTCTAGTTCTACTTGCCAGATCTTCAGATAAATACTTGATGAAAGTGATCTTCATATCATCCATTTTTTCACCAAACATTTATTAAATATCCATTGCTAGGCAGGCACTCTTCTAGGCTCTGGGAATACAAAGATAGAGTCCCTGCCCTCAAGGAGCCTACATTTTATTGAAGGGAAATGTCGTGTATACAATAAGTAACAGCTACAGACAAAGTATTGACATAGAATAATTTCAGGGCATTAGCAAGGGGCAGTAGTGAGGAGGGAAGGAATTCCAGGTAGAGGCGATAGCCTCTATGCAAAGGCTCAGAGGTGGGGATGGAGTGTCAAACATGAAGAAAATATAAGAAAGCCAGTTTGGGTAGAATGCAGACTGGGTGAAAGGGAACAATGTCCAGTAAGCTCAGAAAGATAATCTGGGGCCAGATAGTTAACAGGCATTGAATGCCAAATGGAGGAGTTTGTGCAGTAAGGTGCCACTGAAGCTTCTTAAGTGATATAGTGACAGACCCAAACTTCCTCCTCCAATCTGAACAGTTCAGTCAGCAAGTGTTCATTCAGTGCTCTGTGGGAGCCAAGCACTGTGCTCCATCCTCACTGGGGATACAGAGGCAGAAGAGGACTCAGGTAGCTTACTACCCAGGCAAGGGAGACAACATGTAAATGTATGAGAAAACACTAAATAAAGGAATCAAGTTAATGGCTCTAGAGACTGGGTGGGATTGCATGGGATGGTTCATTGTTCTGGTTTCCCTGTTTTGTAGGGGCTCCAGGTTGTGAGTAAATGTAACTCTCCAGATGTTCTCTAACCAAACAATACTGTTGCCTCCTCCCTTTTGGATACTATACCTCTGTAGGAAAATCTATTTGGATTTTTATTTGATTGCCCCATCATAGTGACTTTTACCTCATATTGATCTTGATCCCATACCCTTACATCCTTAGTTTTGTTTTACCCCCACGTGAAGTCATATTTTCTCCATACTTGTATAGTCAGTTTTAAAAACTCAAAAATTTAAGGCTTTATATTTATGACTAATAATTTTATTTTAATAGATTCAGCTCATTTTTCTAGCTAGCAGTTCTTAAATATAGTCTGCAACTCCTGGAGGTCTTGATACCCTTGCAGAGGAGGGTCAGTGATGTTAAAACTGTTTTCACAATACTACTAAGGCATTTATCTATTAAAATACTCCTCTCTTTTCCATCTACATATCTGTGTGAGACCAGATTTTCTTTATGTACTTCAACCAAAACAACTTATCACAACAGATTGAATGCAAAAGGAGATATGTAAATCCAACTGTCCTCCATTAAACCAGACATTAAAGAGATTTGCACAATTATGGAAAACCACACCATTCTTCTCATTAAATTATTTTTGTTTTGGAAAATACAGTTCTTTTCATTGGAATGTGTTATGCTAATAGGTAATATATTTGTTATTGTTTTTAAATGAATTAATATGTAATCATTTTTAAAATTGATTGATTTTAATTTTTAATATTTTAAGTAGCAATAGATATGATCTATGTGAACAAAAGCTCTCTGTTGCTGTTCAGATGTTTTCAGTGACGTTTGACTCTTTGTGATCCCATTTGGGGTTTTTCTTGGAAAAGATGCTGGAGTGGTTTATGATTTCCTTCTCCAGCTCATTTTACAGATGAGGAAACTGAGGCAAACAGGGTTAAGTGACTTGCCCAGGGTCGCACAACTTAGTAAGTGTCTGAGGCCAGATTTGAACTCACAATCATGAGGTTTTCTTGGTCCAGGTCTGGCACCCTATCCACTGAATTTTTAAGAGTGAAGACTTGGTCCTGAGATCAAAAAGTTTGAAAACTGCTATTCTAACCTCTTGAGATGTTTTTCCATCCCAATTCTATAATTCAACAAATTAGCTATTTCTTCTAGGTTCATTTCCTCCATAGATCTTAGTGAGTTCTCTCTTATGGGAGATCTTCAAGCAAAACCTAGATGGCCACTTATTGATCATATTATAGGGGTAATTCCTGGTCAACTTGGAATTAGACTTGATGAACCCTGAGGTCCTTTCCAACAATGAAACTCTGTGATTTTCAAAGCATGCCACTTATGGTTTTATCCAAGTAAATTAAATTGAGACAAAGTTAGAAGAGGGTCCTGTGGAACTTCATTGGAAATCTTCCTCCAGATTGCCACTGATTCATTATCACCCCTCTTTGGGTCTATCAACTATAACTGAATTCACCTAATTGCATTATCATTCAGACCATATTTTTCCATTTTTTCAAAGAAGGACCAAGTATATGACCAAGCATCATTTAGGGCACCTGTCTTTTTAATATTAAGAAATGCTACAAATTGTTTGCTAGAATCTAGATTTACTATGCCTAAGGCATTCTCAGATTTATTAATCTAGTAACCCTATCCAAAAAAAAATATTCTAGACAAACCCAGGTCAGCTCTTAATGACCAAAATTTCTCTTTCTAAGGGCTTTTAAAATTTATCTTTAAAATTTTATTTTAGATTTGCCTGAAATTGAATTGAGGTTCATTACTATTTAGTTTGAAGACTGCACCTTCCTCTCCATTTGGAAAACAATTATCACATTTCTCCATCTTCATTCATGAAGCACCTGTATCAATCTCCACAATTTTTTAAAGCCACAGACAGAGGCTGATTAATCACATTCAGTAGCCTTTTCTGAACCTTTGGGTGTATGTAGGTAGCCTGGTCCTAATGACTAGAATCAATTGAAGGCAACCAGACTATTCCTTAATATTTCCTTACTTATGTTGAGCTGCAATTCCTTTTTAACCATTTATTGCTGTCAATCCTTTCTCAGTCTGATGATCATTCTCTTTGATACAGAAAACAGAATCAAAGTAAGAGACTTGAGTAGTTCTTCCTTCTCTCTTCTGCCCCTTAGCATCTCAAGCCATCCTCTTAGGCCATCTTTGATCTCCCTCTAGCCCTAAAATATGTAGTTTGGAGAGAGAAGCAATGATGTGGTGAAAAGGTCAGGGAAGTGGTCTTAAGGTCCAACTGAGCTCAAGTTTCCACCTTGTCACTATCTGTATGACTCTGAAACTCACTTTCCTTATGTATAAAAGAAGGAAAATATTATTTGCACTCCCTACATCACAAGGCTATTGCAGAGAAAGAGCTTCGTAAACTCTGAAGCCCTATTAAATGTGATTATCATTATTAATTCCAATTATGCAATTCCAGGTGCTATGGAGTATAGCAGCTGCCATGGAATACATAATTCAACATCACCAATGAGATTGCTGTAATGCTTACCATCATCACGCTTATGGCATGTCAGGGATTTTTTTTTCCCACTGTAATTCCTACTCTTGCAACTATTAGAAGGTAGAGGGAAATGCTGATGTGAGAGCTGGTGGTGTGGAAGGAAACAGCTGTTTGGTCTACAATGAGGCTGTTTCTGGGGAGGCAGATTAGTGAGTTTCTCCCAGAGGCACCTCAGGAAACCTAAGAACTCCACCCCCATTGCCTGAGGAAACACATCTAAAGGTTTGCTAAATTGCAAGTAGAGATTAAAACACTACTGAATGCCCCCAGGCAACTTTCCAATTTACTAGGGGGAGTAAAGAAGGGAGGAGGAAAGGAGAGGAAAAGAGAGGAGAAAGTGGGAAAAGAGAAAAAGGCTAGAGGAAGGGTAGGAAGAGGGAAGGCTTTCAAAATCTGGAGCTAAGCTGTCAGGAAATGGGGAATCACTACAATAAGCACTTTTGAGGGCCTACTATGTTGGGATACAAAATCTAAAATGAAATAGTCTCTTCCATCTAGGAGAGAGAGAAAGGAAATTTCACAGATTAGTCCCTGGTCCTTCTACTAGCTAGTTGGGTCTTTGAGGTCTCTTCTGTCCCCCCCCCCCGCCCCCCACCTTTACTTTTCCCCGGGTTCTTCACTTTTTTTGGTGGATCTCATTGATTTGTAACTTACCAAAGCCTGGAAGACTGTAGAGACTTACATGCCTGAGGAGGCACAAAATGGTTTTGTCATTACAAAAATCACACTGGACGGCAAAGAGACTGGGAGAGGGGGAGTAGATAATGTGGGCCTGAGAAGCTGCGAATATGTCAAAGCAGGTTTGTCATTGCCAAAGCAAACCAAAAGCGAAACGTAATGGAGAACTAGAGGCAGATAGAGTCTGTCAGCGAGATTTAATTTGTTTTAGAACTGAGAGAGTTAGAAGAGGCTGGGTTCCTGATTGGACTGGACAGCAGAGAGGTGGAAGCAAAGAGAGAGGACTGGAGCTATCCATCCCAGCTAGGACTCAGGCAAACCAATCAGATAAATCTCTTCATTATGGTCGCAAATAAAAGGCAAGTGGATAGAGGGCAGAGCAAAGTCTGCAGATTAAATTTGGTCAGAGCCAATATCTGACAGTCCCCCATGCTGTTTTCCAAATGAAAGCTAATGCAACTATGAATTAGCAGCCCCAGGAGCAATGGAGGGAGGGAATCCAATTCTCTCACTCAGGAGCTCCTGTTCCATCTGAGAGGAGTCATGGGGCCTTTCTGGATTGGTTCATTTCAGAAACACCCATGGGAGGGGAGTGGGGAATGGGGAAACCCCATTTGGACCACCTTGCCTAAATCCCAATAGACAGGCTATTGAGTTACATTGCAGTCTAGTTCAAGTAGCTTGGAGAGATAAGAAGCTTGGTGCTTTACTTTTAACTTTGCTGCCAATGAGAACTCAGGATGAATCCCACTTTCTTCTGCAAGGGTGCAGTGGACATGTAACCAAACACCCGAAGGAACTCAATGTCGCCCTATGAGCCCTGCATCCCACTTCTCCTTAGGCAGCCCTACTCTCTCTCCAAATCCACCATACCAAAAGAGGGTGAAAAGATCACTGGGCTAGGAGTCAGAAAACCCGGCTTCTAATCCTCATTCTGCCGCTGTGGGGTGTTGAACAAGTCACTTCAACTCAAAGCCTGAGTTTCCTCAAGCATGAAGTGAGGGATTTGGGCTCTGTAGTCTCTAAGATGCAGCTACGTAACTCTTCCTTGATGTCCTTTCCAGTTAGCATTCCCAGGGGCAGGTAATTGAAAATAATGCCTTACTGCTTAATTATGTTTTAGTCTGCTTCTTTTCTTTTTGTCTCTCCTTTTACTTGTTGAGCTACAACATCTGTGGAAACGTGCTTGTGAGCTCTTAGGAGGCAAAGGCTGTGTATGGTCCTTTTGTCAGGTACCATCAATCAAACATTCACCAATTATTAAGTAGTCCTATGTGTCAGGGACTGTTCTGGGGCTCTGGAGATAGGAAAGAAGGAAGGAAGGAAGGAAGGAAGGAAGAAAGAAAGAAAGAAAGAAAGAAAGAAAGAAAGAAAGAAAGAAAGAAAGAAAGAAAGAAAGAAGGAAGGAAAGAAGGAGAAAAAGAAAAAGGAAGGAAGGAAGGAAAGAAGGAAGGAAGGAAGGAAGGAAGGAAGAGAGGGAGGAAGAGAAGACAGAACCCTGTCCTCAAGGAGCTTACACTCTATTGGGGAAACAGCAAGTCCAAAATGTATATAAAGTCAATGCAAAGTAATTTCAGGGAAGCTTCTGAAGGCATCAAGAAATGCTAAACTGTGGCAGTAGAAACAGCTCATCCAAGTCACTCTGCCCCCAGATTCCCCCCAAACTATGTAAAAGGGGACTCTGAAGAACTTCTGGAGCCCCAGCACCCACAGAACGACACAGAGAAGCTAACCTCCCGCTGAGGACAGCCCAGCAGCCCTGCAGGAAGGACCAGCGCAGCGGTCTGGGAGCTGGCAGCGCGCAGTGAGCAGAGTGCGGGGAGCCGAGCCGAGCCAGAGCCGAGGTCCCCATGAGCCGAGGTTTTAGCCCCAGGGCGGCAGGGCCACCAGCGGCTGGAGGAACCCCAGAAGGCCAGGAGCTGTGGCAACTCCAGAATTATCAACATAGACATGCCTAGGACAAAGTAAGAGGTTAGTGTCCTATGGACTTTGGGACCTGTATTTGGGGAATGCGTTGGCTCCCTCCCCTGGGGGCTAGAAGCCGCTGAGGAGACATGCCATTTTGTAGTTTTCAGAGGCAGCTCCAGCTCCCAGCCTGCAAATTGTAGGGAGATCCAGCGATCAGTCTTGGGGGGTAATCACTCTTGCTTTAACCTCCCTGGATCTGGATTGTGATCTAGGGTGGAAGTCATGGGTGGGTTTACAGCTTGCCAGAAACGGAAGTTGCCCCCACACGTTCAGGACGAAAATTCCTCTATCTGGCCTTAAAGCCATAGTGTGGCAACAAACCCAAAAGTCAAGCAATTAAGTGGCAACATGCCAAGGCAAAGGAAACAGAAAATGCAACCCTAGACTCCTATTTTGGGGGCATAGAGCGGGAAAAGGACTGTGAGGTCAGAAGTCCTGCTCCAAAAGCCCCAGGGGAAAACATGAGCAGGTTGCAGGCCATAGAGGACCTTAAGAAGGACTTTAAAAATCAAATAAGAGAAGTGGAGGAAAAATTGGAAAGAGAAATGAGAAGGATGCAGGAAAAGTATGAAATGAGGGTCAACAGCCTGACTGAGGAAAACTACACCTTAAAAAATAGACTAACTCAAATGGCAAAGGAGGCCCAAAAGGGCAATGACGAGAAGAATGCCTTAAAAAGACGAATTTACCAGATGGAAAAAGAATCTCAAAAGTTCACTGAGGAGATTCATTCCTTCAGAGTTAGACTGGAGCAAATGGAAGCTAATGACTTTATGAGAAATCAAGATGCTGTTAAGCAGATCCAAATAAATGAAAGATTAGAAGGCAATGTGAAATATCCCATGGGAAAAAACACTGACCTGGAAAATAGATCCAGGAGAGACAATTTAAAAATTATTGGACTACCTGAAAGCCATGATCAAAGAAAGAACCTAGAAATCACCCTTCAAGAAATTCTCAAGGAAAACTGCCCTGATGTTTTAGATCAGAGGGCAAAATAGAGGTTGAAAGAATCCACAGATCACCTCCTGAAAAGATCCCAAAAAGAAAACTCCCAGGAATATTATAGCCAGGTTCCAGAATCCCCAGATCAAGGAGAAAATACTACAAGCAGCCAGGAAGAAACAATTTCAATATTGTGGAAACACAATCAGAACAGCCCAGGACCTGGCAGCTTCTACACTGAGGGATCGAAGGGCATGGAATATGATATTCCAGAGGGCAAAGAACTGGGAATGAACCCAAGGGTCACCTACCCAGCAAAACTGAGTATTTTGTTTCAGGGGAAAATATGGTCATTCAGTGGAATAGAGGACTTTCAAGCATTCTTGAGGAAAAACCAGAATTGAATAGAAAATTTGACATCCAGACACAAGAAGGAAGAGATGCATGAGAAGGTAATCAGGGAAAAGAAATCAAAAGGAAATTATCAAAGTTGAACTATTTACATTCCTATATGGAAAAGCAATAACTGTGATTGATGATATCTTTCTCACTATGAAAACAATGGAAGAAGGGTGTGTGGTCATATGAATACATATGTGAATGTGTGTATATGGTTACAGTTATATATGGATAGAGGGCATAGGTTGAATTTGTTGGGAAGGGAGAATACTCAAGGGATGAAATTATGAGGTGAGAGAGGAAAGTGGCAAGAGGAGATGGGGAGAGACAGGGTAGGGTAAACTATCTTATGTAGAAGAAGCAAGGGGAAGTTGTTGCAAGGGAGGAGGAGAATAGGAAGGCAAAAAAGGCAAAACCACATTCTCATTGAATTAGGTTGAGGGAGAGAATGACATACATACTAAATGGGATATCTCAACCTGTGGCAGAATAGGGGGAAGGGGGATGAGAGGAGGGATGATGGATGGGAGGGTATCCTTGGGGGGAGGAGAGGTTGGAAGTACCCACTATAGAAGAGGGACAGGATCATGTAGGGAATGGACCAGGTGGGGGGTAGGATGAGTGGGAGGGAATTACAAGCAGCCCTGTACAATATATCTACTAAGATAATGGTTTGCATAGCTAGACATGTACAACATATACTGAATTACTTATCTCCCCAGAGGGAATGGGTGACAAGAGAGGAAGGAAATGGATCTGAAATTTGAGGTCTTAACATTAAATGTTTCAAATATATATAAATACTATTATTAATACTCTTTTGCTTATGATTGGGAGATAAGATGTGCAGGCATTGGGACACAAAGATTCACCTTCCTCTAATGGAAAAGTCGAAGGGAGTATGGGAGAAGGTATGGGAGAGAGCAGATTGGAGGAAGCAATATCTTGTGGGACTGCTATTCTGGGAGGTTGGGTAGGGGAATAATGGGGGGAAAATGATTGTAACTCAAAATCTGGCGGAAATGAATGATGTAAAACAGAAGTTAATAAAGCATTTGTTTAAAAAAAAAGAAATGCTAAACTGAGCCTTGAAAGAAGCTAAAGAAGGGGGCGGCTAGGTGGCGCAGTGAGTAGAGCGTCGGCCCTGGAGTCAGAAGGACCTGGGTTCAGATTTGGCCTCAGACACTTAACGCACACACAAACAAAAACCTAGCCGTGTAACTTTGGGCAAGTTACTTAACCCCAACTTCCCTCCAAAAAGAAAAAAAAAGAAGAAGAAGCTAAAGATCCTAAGAGAAAAAGGTCAGGAAGGAGACATTCCATGTATTAGGCATATAGATGGGAAGTATCCACAGAGTTACTTGACACTTTCAGATGGGGGATGGTAATTTCAGCATAGGCCAGTTCCTCTCTACTCTGCCCCCAGAAAATATAGAAATATATGTAAACACACACACATACTTTTGCACTCACTTTGTAAGTGTTGTTCATTTGTTTCAGTTGTGACTAACTCTTCATAGCCCTATTTGGGTTTGGTTTTGTTTTATTTTTTGGCAAAAATATGAGAATGGCTTGTCATTTCCTTTTCCAGCTCATTGTACAGATGGTGAAACTGAAGCAAATAGGTTTAAGTTACTTGCTCAGAGTCACAGAGCTAGTAAGTGTCTGAGGCCAGATTTGAACTCAGAAAGATGAGTGTTCCTAACTCCAGGCCCTGAACTCTATCTGCTGCACCACCTAACTACCCAATATGTATATGTACATATGTGTATAAACATAGATTTATATGTTATATATAATATATACACATATAATTGATTGATATAGATTTACTCATCTTTATATATGTTGTTTTCCCCTAATTGAATTAATATACGTACTTTGAGTTCCGAACCTGAATAATTTTTCTTTGTATCCCCAAAGCCGAGTACAATGCCTGGTAGGTAGACACTCAAAAATATTTGTTGAATGATACCACCAGATAAGGTACAAATAAGCTGTCCCTTATTCTCCTTATCATACTTTCACACTTTCCTAATTATTCCACTCACCATAATGGCTTTTCAAAACCTTTTTATCCTGCCTAAAAGTTTCCATGGCCTTTTCTCAGTCCTCATTCTTTTTTGCCTTTTTGTAACCTTACACTGTAGATCATCCTCTTCTCCTTGATACTGTCTTCTCCCTAGGTTTTCATGACACTGTTCTCTTTTGGTTCTCCTCCTAACTATCTAGCTGCTCCTTCTCAGTCCCCTTTGTTGGATCTTCATCTAGGTGACACTGACTGTAGATGTCCCACAGAGCTCTGTCTTGGGCATTCTTCTTTCTCTATACTATTTCATTTGACTGTTTCATCAACTCCCATGGAGCCAAACATCTATTTATCCATCAAATACCTCTCTTTTGATTGCTTTCTCTCATATCTGACCACCTATTGAACATCTAGAACCTGATGTCTTATAAACATCTTAAGCTCAGCATAACCCAAACTAAACTCATTATGTTTCCCTCCAAACCATCCCCTTTTTATACATTTCCTCTTACTGTTAATGGTAACATCATGCTCCCAGTCTCCCCAGGCTTGCAACCTAGATGTCACCCCAAATTCCTCACTCTCACCACCACCCCCATATCCAATCTGTTGCCAAGGTCTATTGAATTTATCTATCTAACATCTGCATACATCCCCTTTTCTCTTCTGATACTGTCAACACTCTGGTGGTAGCCCTTATCACCTCACACCTGGGCTATTGCAAAAGTTGGCTGGTTGTAGTCTTTCCCCTACTCCAGTGCATCCTTCACTCAGCTGTCAAAGTGATCTTCCTAAAGTGAAGGTCTGACCATGTAAGTTCCGTACTCAATAAACTCCAGTGACTCACTATCATATCCAGGATCAAATATACAATCATTTGCTTGACTGTCCCCACTCTCAAATCTCCTGTCTTCTTACCTTGTAACCCCCTTCCCAAATATATTCTGTATTCTGGTGATACTGATTTTCTTGTTGTTCCTGGGACAAGACACTGTGTCTTCTCCAATGCCACCCAATTTCACTGACTTTCCCCCATTGCCTGGAATCCTTTCTCTCTTCATCTCTGGCCCCTGGCTTCCCTGGCTTCCTTGGCTTCCTTCAAGTCTCAGCTTAAATCCCATCCTCTAACAGGAAGCTTCTTCTGTTGCCCCTTAATTCCCTCTGCTGATTATTTTCCATTTATCCTCTCTATAATTTGTATCTGGCTGTTTGCATGTCGTCTTCCCTACTAGACTGTGAGTTCCTTGGTGGAAGGACTGCCTTTTGCCTTTCTTTGTATCCCCAGAACTTAACATAGTGCCTGGAACCAAGTAGGCTGAATTGCTAATTAATTTTTGAAATTATGAAAGGGGGAAGGCATGCCTGGTTCTTTGGGTACTTTGGGCAGCAGCAAGTGTGGCTGCAATCATACTTTAATAAGGCACAGAAAGTAGAGAGACAAATAGCACAAAAAAGGAAGAAGGGATACAAGGGTAGATAGAATAGAGTGGTAAAGAAAGGTAGGCCGTGATGGGGAAAAAATGGGAAAGGAGTGAGTCACATAAGATCACTCACATCACCATGTATTAGAGTTGGGAACACTCAGCAGCACAGACCCAGATGAAAACAGAACAGTATTCAGGGATCAGGAGTTCCAGATTTCATTTTATACAGGTTATTTTGGGGGGATAAGGGGACAAAATAAGTCTTATCTGTGCCACCTTAGGATTAGTTCATTATTGTATCCAAATGCTCTCAAAGTTGTCAGTAAAACTTTCAAGTTAACATATCCATGTCATCTCAAAGTTATTAGAATCATTTGGTGTTCTGCTGGCCCTCCAGCAGAACTTGTCAGATTTACATATATCATAGAACCAAAGGACTCTGACAACAAAGCCTAGATGTCTTCCTTTAGCACATAGTACTAGGATGTGGTTAATTTGGGTAAATATATGATACTGTTTGCAAATTATCTTCCTTTCATCTTTGGGATGGTCTGTTCATGACTTTTAGGTTCTTCTTTGCAATCTTACTTCCTGCCATTCTAAATTTATACTGGCTATTTATAAACTTACCATATTAACTAAGGGTGGGGAGCAGGGGTTGGTCAGAGGGAACAAGACACGATTTAATACATAGGTGCTTAACAAATGTTTATTGACTGACTGACTAGCCTAATATTCATGTCACATACACATGTTGAGAAACAAACAGGAAGAGCAAACATGGTTGCTTTTTTCACAGGATGACCAGAGCACAAAGGTATCTCTAAAGCTGATTGGCCAATTGAGGGCCAGAGGATCTCCAAGAAAAGGACACAATTATGCAGCTTAAAAGCAGCTGTCCAGAACCTCAGAACTAAAGGAAACATTTATCAGCAGGTTTTGTATGGAAAAGCAAGAGGGCTAGGACTTTGTCTACTACGACTCATCTTCCAGTGGGTGACAGTTGGAGGAAAGAGAAAATAAAATCTTTTAATGTGCCTCTCAACAGTGATATAGCCTTCTTAATATGACAAATCAGAGCTCCTGCTGTACTTTACTGCCGGCATGTTAATGAGCCAAGTTTCATAACTGACACATTTTGGGGAAGGTGTGTATCTGTGTGTGAGGGGGGCACATTTATGAATGACTCTGTTACCCAGATACTTATGGAGGAGAGAGAGAGAGAGAGAGAGAGAGAGAGAGAGAGAGAGAGAGAGAGAGAGAGAGAGAGAGGATGGATGAGATATTCTAGAGAGATGGGGGGAAATTGCCTTCCTGAAGTCCATACCACTCAAGGGGAAGAACAACCCCGGCTCTCCCCAGCTCTTCTCCTGAAACAGCAATACAAATAGAGTGAGGAGAGGAGGTCAGCACATTGAGTTCTCTGTGATTCCTCTTCACTAAAAGACTTCATTAATTTAAAAAAAAAAGCAACCATACACTCCATGCTGTTTCCATGATTAATGCATGGCACAGTCAGCATCTGGCTGACATACTGTAGTTCTTACCTCCATATTTGAGGGGTTCTTGAGTAGAAACAGGTGACTGGTAGTAACTCACCCTGTCTCAGAGTGCTAAGTGCCGGCAGCCAAGGGGTAGGCTTCCTAAGAAGGAAAGCAGGGAGAGAGCTTTCCCTGAATAAACTGGCCTGCTTTGGCTTTGGGATGGGAGGAGCAGGTTACAACACTCATCTGATAACTCTACTTGGTCCCTAATTAAAACCCGATGCTCCCATTATACAATAGGGTGATTCAGTGGCCAGGGAGAATTGTGCTGATTTAATACTCCTTTGTCAATCTAATAGTACCAAATATAGTGCCTGATATTGTGCCCAAGTGATAAGGATAATATAGGGTCCTGATCTATGATCTCATAGAAATAGAGAACTCTGTGTGATGAAACTACCTCTCTCAGTGCAGGTCAGCATGTTCTCTGAAACTAATAGTTTTACCGTAGTTGTCTGGAGCCCCAGACTTGCCCAGGGTCACATAGCCAGTACCTGTCAGAAGCTAGACATGTCTCCATTTTTCCATTGTCTCCAAGGCTAGCTCTCTATCCACTTTGACACAAAATACCAAAGTGAATATAAGTAGTGACAAGACAATATCCAGAAAATACTACCAGAGTGGGTCATACTAATTTGAACTATTAGAGCACAGGTGTCAAACTTGTCACCCGAAGGTCACATTCTTTCTTTCTCTCTCCCACCACTCCCTTCCACTCCATTAAAATTTTAAAAATTGGGAAATGTTTAACAAAATAAAATGAAAATAAAAGATAACATAGATAATGTTAATTTGTGGTTTTCTAAGTCAACATGTGGCTTACAGAGATGTTTTCATTTAAACCACTGTGTTAGACTCTTTTAAGTAACTTACTTTTAAGCTGTTGATAGTAAGAAGCACCAGGAGTGTCGAGTAGAATTTGCTGACAGTGCTATTGATTTTATTTGCCTCATGAACTATCTGGGTTGTCAACTATTTTCCTGTAGGCAAGTCTTCTACCAGGAGGGTCTACTTCTACCCAGCCCATTTTGGGGATGTTGCCAAAAACTGGGCAAAGGTTGTGCCTTTTCCTTAACTCATCCTTTTTGGTGTCCAGACCTGTACTAGAGAGCTGTGAGCAGGAACAAAGAGGAATAAGTGAGAAGGGTGCCCAAAAATAGGCCTCCATTCTTAAAGATTCACCTGTGTCTCCAGGGTCTTTACCAACATTCACCCTTCCATTCCCAACTAACTTATTGTACCTTCTCCAGGCCATAGAGCACAGGCAGTTTAAAGAGATCACAGTTGTGATACAAACAATCAGGCAAACTGAGGCATGCCTCTCATAATGATTTCTCCAAACCTCTTGCATGATACCTATATCCCTCCCTTGTGTAGCTGCTACCCCTAGAACGAAAATGCAACTTTAGGACTTAAGGGTTTAGGGTTTGTTTGTTTGTTTGTTCTTAGTATATTGATAATTATTTCAATATAATTGACTTACTTTATAATTCTATATATCTTATTTTATGCATTTTAAAACATAATTCTGGAAAAGGGTTCATATATTCGCCAGATTGCCAAAGGGGTTCATGATACATCCCCCAAAAGACTTTGATACAGATAAAATATTCTATAATCTGAATTTCTTATAAAAATACTTAAATGAGTTTTCTGATTATTGCTTTGGCCTTGAAACCCAACAAGATATCAGGTTATGAAATGACTTGGATGAGTAAGGCCAAAACAAACTTGACAACCTCTCTTCACCTTAATTGCCAAGATAATTGAGGCCAAAGCTAAAGGCATGAGAGTATGTTGGAAACAGAATCATCCAAGTTGGCCGTCTATCTCATTGAAATATTGCCTCCACCATCCATTTGTTCACTTGATTGTGGCCATCCTTGGTTTCATTTTATTCTGTGTCAGATGTTGTGTTTGGGTTGGCTGTGATCCATGCCTCAGGAATAAGTAGTCCCTTTTGACATGGGCTTAGGAGAGAGCCTGAGACTTTGTCCTCTTCAGTTTCTTGGATGTTGGAGTCATTATGTGAACTTTAGCTAGTCAAAGCAGTGAGAATGACAGTCTAGACAAATTAAAGGGAAAGAAGACTCAAAAAAGTCAAGGGAATTTTGGGATTTCCCAAACAAAAAGACACAAAAGAAGAAAATTCAGTGCCACTGTGTCTAAAAGGGTAGGTGGTATATTCATTGTCACTAAAAAAAAGTGTTTATATCCTAAAATCCATGCCATCCCATCAGCTTTTCCCCCATAGTTTAGCAGAGAACAGTAAACACAGCACATGAGTATGCCCACCTGCAAGCGCTCGAGAGCGAGCTTACAAACACACACACACACACACACACACACACACACACACACACACACACGAACACACACGCACACACGAAGAAATGGGAAAAAGTTAGCTGCTTCTGTTGTAAATTTAAACCAAGTCCAGAGTACTGAAGGCCATTTGTAAGGTCTGCTGAGCTAATGGATTCATAATGACTTTTAAAGCTTCACTCGGGTAAGAAATACTGTTCATTTTTTAATTGCATATAATTATACTTTTTCATAATCCAGGGCAGCATAGCAAAAGTAAATCTACTAGCTTAATTATAAATCTTTTTATTATCTGGAACCCTGCTGAAATAAAAATTAAAAAAAAACCTATTGTGATATGTATGTGTGTGTTTTTAATCTAAGAAAAGGGGGGAAAACCCCTCCTTAATGCTGAATGAGTTATAAAGCTTTTGATGGAGATATATTGTCTTGGATCACATGTGGCACTCCATTTTTGGCATTCCTATTTGTAGAAATGCCCTGAGTAGTTTGCACTGCTTGCCATGATTGGTACTTGCCCCAGGAGAGGGGGCTAGTAAATGGACTTTTCAGGAGGCTGAAAGAGTGCTTGTCCATCCCTAGAGGTCCATTCTGGGAAAAGGTTCAAACATAAAATATCACAGGGAAGAGGGAAGAAAAAATCATAGGAGAGGAACTCTTAGGGATATGTTCTGATTTTCTCCTACTAGGTTTCCTTGTAATAACTTTTTCAAACCCATCGTATGACCCGTATGCCTCTTTCAGGCTGCCAAGAATGATCCCAAAAATGAAGATGCATCTTTGAGGGATATAAGGACAATAACCCGGCAAGGAAGATTCATTTCTTTCATGTTGATAAGATTCATGTAATCTTAGTTTCTTGTAACATAGAAACGCTGAATCAATAATATGCTGAGAGATAACATACTGTCTGGTCTGGATGAGGGAAAATTTGGACCAAAAATAATCTTGTTATGAGGGATGGAGAGAAATGTACTCATGCAGCCCTGAAGTTTGTCATTCCAATCCCAGAGCCCCATTTTCCTTTGACCCATTATGGATCATTTTATATTGACAGACCTGAAAGATGATATCTCTCTGCCAAAAGAACCCATTTCCAAGAAGTGACCAAGATAAAGCTATTGCCAGAAGTTGGATCCTTGTGAAGGTGACCCTTCCCTATAACATGGAACATCATCTCCCATGTCCCAAGGCTTCATTAAGTTGTTTCATCCCCCCTGTGGGTTCTAGGATTCCTGATTTCTGCCCCAGTGGGAGTGGAGTGAGCCTCCCCACCTTTTAAGCAATCATTCATCACACTATGATTCCCCATAGACTAAATGGAACAGTGAATTATTATTAGGGGTACAGGGATAGAGAACAACAAAGAAAAACCAATTAAGCTTTTAAAGGTTGAGCAACCCATTTGTGCTTGATGGAGATGAATGATGCTGTTGCCCAGCTCTGAATGGGGTGGGTTTCTTTCTCTGTAGAGGCAGAAACTTGAAATTAACAGTGCCCAACCACCACCTCCTTCCTCACTACACCCTTCCCTGACCCTCTAGATACCTGCAGTGAGAGTTACACAGCTTGACCTATAGGTTGTCAGTGAAGCCACAGACACCTTCCTCCCACATGAACTGGCTTTCTTTACTATACCTGGATACCTTCTCTGTTCTCTTCTTGCTGGGACTCAGTCATTCTTATTCCTGATGCACCAAGGATCTTTGACATCTCTCTACTCTGAGAATGATTATTAATTAACATGGTGTATGGGGAGTTTACACTTAGAATTTGGCAGAACAAGTGACTGTCTTAGTTTAGTTACCATCTTGCTATGTGACTTTGGGCAACTCACTTTTGGGGCCCTAGGTCCCTGAGTAAAATAATGGGATTGAAATTTTAAAACCCCCGTGGGGTGTGTGTGTGTGTGTGTGTGTGTGTGTGTGTGTGTGTGTGTGTGTGTGTGTGTGTGTTAAGCTTTAATAGCTTAAAACTGCATCAAGATTTTGGGATACGCTTACTAGTTGTGTGACCCTGGGCAAGCCACTTAACCCATTTTGCTTCAGTTTCCTCTTCTGTCAAATGATGTGAAGAAGGAAACAGCAAACCATTCTAGTGTCTTTGCCAAGAAAACCCCAAAATGGGTCACAAAGAGTCGGACATGACTAAAACAACTCAACTACAACAATGAACAATTATATACTTCTATTAGGTAGATAGATATGTATATCTACACACCTATGTGTCTGTTACAGCTAGGACATGTGTCACATTCTATCCCTATACCTGCCCAAGCCAGAGGGTATTATGTTTTGTTCTGTCAGTCAATGTTGTTTAGTTTAGAAACAAAATGGTTCCAATTGACTCTGCTTTGACATCAACTGTGAGGCTCATGTCCTAGATAAATATAGTGTATCTTCTAGTAACAGCAGGAGATATTCCTGGAAGAACCATTCACTGTAATAGGGCTGTGTTAAATTAATCATAGGTAGTCTTCTTAATGTGTACCCTGCCCATTCATGGACTCTAGTGACATACTTAATAATCATGTTTTATTAATTTGGGAATTTTATAGAACATACAGAAAGAATGCATCAATAATCCCTAGAGAGGATATTTCTGATGGCCCACAACTAACTACATTTTAAGGAAAGTAAGAATTGGGGGGGTTAGGGTGGGAGTAAAGGTGCTGGGGGGCAAGGGAGTCTTTTTATCATTAACTACCTGTTTGACCTCAGGATGAAATATAAAGTCATCTCTTTGGCATTTAAAGTTCTTAATAACCTATTCCCTTTCCAGTCATTTTATACTTTACTCCTTTTCCCCTCTAGGTCTTTGATCTTATTATCTATGGATAGATGATGGAGGTATTGAGTCCCAAACTCAAGGTCAAATGAAAGAGAAGTAGTTACTCTTAATAGAGAAAACCAAACTGCTCTAATGTCTGCACATAATTCCTTTATAAAAAAGTTGCTCTCTCCTCATTAACTTAGATGCCCTCTACTGTCAAACAAGTGGGGTTGGGGTGTTAATTTCTTCTCTCCTCAAGGTAGAGGTAATGGCCCCATACAAGGAGGGTGAGAAGAACTGATGAGTTATCCTGGTACAAACTGTCTAACCCCTCAAAGCCGTGATCCCATGGATTATCAGTCATGCTACTCCTGCCCTCTTAACATTTTCCTTGCCCCTTGCAACAAAGTACCTCTTAAATAATTTCTCATTATTATTTAACATGCAATAATTACTATGGTTTTGTGAGCTGTTATCTATTTATGTTGACTATTAATAAATTATTAGACCATATTGTGTGGGTTTTAATAACTCCATAGAAGGATAAGCATGGCCAGGAGGTGAAGTTTCTAGCAATTATGAATTCATAGGTTGTTTTTTTTAAAGCTGATAGGAGGCATTTAGCTATTCACTTACAAGAAAATTAAATGTACAGACCTTTTGCCCTTTGTTAGGATTTTTACATATAAAGAGAGTGAACACATGATGATATACAGTGCCCTTCCACAGGGATGAGTAGAGATGTCTATAGGCAAGGAGTGTGTGTGTGTGTGTGTGTGTGTGTGTGTGTGTGTGTGTGTGTGTATACATGTACATGAAGCAGATCCAGACTAGGGAAGAGAGGGGTGGTGGACTGAATGTTTCATTTGCAGTTTGCCTAAGTAGCTTTCTTTCTATAAAGACAAGATTTTTGGATGTCTCTTCCTTGCAAGAATAAGTATGGTCTTTACAAATTTGTGATTTTAAAGAAAATTTGTAAATAAGGCTCTTGACTTGTAAGTCTAAGTGTCTTCCCCCACAGAGTACCAAGCACAGGTTGTACCCCTTGCCCAGCACGTGGTTACTTTGCTGAGGCAAATGAGTGAGAAGTTATTTGCATGTCAGGTTTAAAGTGCCATCCTGGGAGATCCTTGATGAATTCTGCTCCAGGAGATTGTGTGGAGGAAGCACCAGACCTTAGCCACAAAGTAGAAATGGATTCAAATCATTTTCCTGTCAGATAGGATTTTAAAATCAATACAGAGCCTTCTTGAAACATTCTTGTTCTTTTCCTTCCTTGCTTGCTTTCTGTTGTGGGTAATGATCAATTTCCTTCTCCAAGTGGCATTAGAAATCAAATCTTTACACTAGCATCTTTTGGCACATGCACATTTACCAGACTCCTTCCTCCCTACCCCAAGAATGTACATGTGCCTCCCTTTGGAAATTAGTGACTATCACCCAATGATGGGAAGAGGGTAGACATATGCTCGTCTACCAATCTGAACTGCTTGATGGGATGCTGCTGTCTCAATAACTAGGAATTTCACTGTAACACTTTCCAGAATAAAAGGAGCTTGCTACCATCTGGAACATCATGAAGGGGGCTTAGTTGATAAAGTGCTGAAATGACCTTGTTATACAACAACTTCTCATCCTGAAACACACATGGAGGGACAGGGAATCATAGGATTCCAAATTTTGAGACAGAAGCTCATGTAGTCCAACAGCCTTATGCTACAGACAAAGAAACTGATTTGCCTGAGGTCCTAAGGCCTATGATTTGAAGCCAGGTCCCATGACTTTAAATCCAGCACTCTTTCAATGGTCGTTATATTCCCCATTCAAGGCTAAAATTCCTTAGCAATCATGATAGGGAATGATGGGGATAAGGGGGTCGGGGAGACAAGGATAAGGGAAGGAGAAAGAGTTTGAAAACTAGAGATGTCTTGAAAAAACATTTATGGGGGAAGACATCATGAAGAAATAAGGAAAAGGTCTCTGACAACAGTTCTGGAAAGCTGAAGAGAAATACCAGATGTCCTCTTGAATCCATACTCTAGGTCAGGCAATGTTGTGACAGACACAAGCAGGAATTGGGGAGAGCAGCTGATTTCAAAGACAGAATGCAAGAGTCAACTGTCTAGCAGGCCTTGAGTGGTAGGTTCAAATATGGCAAGGGTGGGCAGAGGAGATGTCTTTGGAGGAGCTAAATGGCCTTCATTCATGAACTTTCTGAGCCGTTCCTGTTACCACAGTAACATGTCAAGAGTTTTTTCAGGATCTGGGAAGAAAAAAAAGAAAAAGAAAACCCATTCTTATAGAACTAAAGGCAAATTAGGTCACTGTTACGAGTTATTAATTTTAATGTATTAAGAAAAATGGGGGGAGTGACATTTTTTTAAGAGCAAATGGGAAACAGCAAAAAGTACAACAATAATTATGCTGAAAGTAAGTGAAGTGTTCCATAAAAATAAAAAGAATGAACAAATTACCCACTTTCACCCCCCAAATCTCCCCCCTGCCACCATGTATTTGATGTTAGAGAGGGTGGGGGAGGGGCCGCCACTTTTCATTCCCTCATTTCATGTCTTTGTTCAGGTCACGTGATGTTACTTAAAACCAAATGGAAATTCAGGACTGAAAAGAAAGCATCAAGGGGCATTTTCCAAGGTTGAGTTATGGTTAGTAGGAAATTGCTCTCAGGCAAATGTGCAGCTTGATGAGAGTAAAGAGAAAGCCACGAATAGATTCCAGAGGAACTTTGCTAACCCAGGGGGATCCCAATGGCAGGTTTATTCTTTGTTTCCAAGGCATGGGTGACTCACTACTCCCCTGCTGGAGGTCTGGGTCTCTGCAAATAAAGTGGGCTGAGCTGGCTTTCCTGGGAGGAGTGGTTGTGTACTGTTTGGTTTGTCTTGGAAGTGTTTGAAGAAGTCAGAAAATTCTGAATCTGTATGACTTTATCAGTAAAATCTCTCTCTCTCTCTCTCTCTCTCTCTCTCTCTCTCTCTCTCTCTCTCCTCTCCCCTCCCCTCTCCCTCTCCCTTCCCCTGGATTTACATTTTTTTAAACCATTTCTTTTATTCTGAGGGAATAAACTCAGACTTAAAAAAAGGAGGTTGCTAAGACTCCATCACAAAGGCAATTGCCCAATATCATGGCCCAGCAGGGAGAAGAAAGACACGTTATCTATTGGTCCTGTCTTCTGGGAGGTTAAACTTTCAGTTTTCTTCTAAAATCAATGCCAATCTTGGCCCTAGCTATGCTCAAGTGTGACTATTCTTCAGGGTCTTTCCACATGCCTCTTTAAAAATGGGTCCCATAAGACTTCACAAAGGGCTGACAGGTCTTATTTGAAAATATCTGCGAAGCATCAGTAGCTCCTCAGCTGAAAATGCTGAGAGACAGTTTTTGTTTTGTTCCAAGTTTTTGTCTCTGGGATTTCTCTTTTGCCTTTTCCCACCCCCTCTTATTTGCCCTAGTGGGTGGTTCTGCCTTTCAGTTATTGAATAGCCCTCATCTCAGCTGTATTTAGAATATTTTGGATACTGGAAGGAAAAGAAAAATCATTCAAAAGATAATTCACCTGGCCATCTGAAAGCTCCATTCTAATTGATTCCATCTTCCAGGATCCAAGTAACCTATAATCTGAGCTTGGTTGTCAATAGTTGGCCTACCTCATCCTTCAGCTTTTAACATGCAGATAGGCTGCAGAAGACAGCAACCACAGCCCATGATGGAAAGGGGGGCTCAGCCCGAGGTAGATAATAATCTATTTTTCATTTTCTCCTTTACTGCCTTGCTCCCCTCACCCTGACAAAAATGGCCAGGGTTGGGGGGTTGAAATCTATAGCAATTTAGAAAAAACTTCTGACTGAGTCATCATTCTCTGGTTTCCCCTTTTCTTTTCACCTTTTTCTGCATTCAGAAGCCACCCAAGTATCGGCATGTTTCCCTGCTGCCTGGATGTGCATAGCATCCAAACTACAGGACAGCTTGATGGGAGAGAAAAATCCCATAGACGGTTTTGCAGCTCAGCTCAGGTACAGGCCAGAGAGTTTTCATTGCTCTCAAAGGAATGGGTTCTGGCAGCAGCGTTATGAGGGCAGGTGTTTGCACCAACAAAGCAAGAGGGAAAGATTAGGAATTCTCTTAAAGGAGGTAATCAGGGCATTTGGAGACAGGAGTTAAGGCTGGATGGTGGAGCTCAAGTTGTGTTTTCACTTGATGGAGACATAGCTTGTGAGGGTGAATAGCATGGGAGAGCTTTCAACAATCTGTCCATTTTGCATATTATGACTTTGATCATAGAGGTACCTCAGGAGATAGAGAGCAGAGCTGGGAATAGGGGTAGACAAAGAAGGCAGCTGGCTAGGGTCAGAAACGAAGGAGAAGCACAATGAGGAACATTTCTCAATGTTGCTTTTCCTAAATGTACATATTATTAATGCAATAATTCCCAGTGGCTCACAGGTATTTATTTTGTCATACATTACTATGAAGACACAAATCCTACATTACTATGAAGACACAAATCCTCTGGTGGACAATGACATAGGAGGATGCCAGGAGGGAAAGCTGTCATTTTTAGACCTAAGGGGATAGAGTTTTTGCATCTCATCAAGAATGCAGAGATCTTGATCTAGGTCTGAGAGGAGCATCAGGGTGTCCCAGAGCTTCACAGTAGCTCTGAAAGACATAGGCACACTGGTGTCCAAGAGTCAATCAACTGAAAGTTTTCTCTGCTGTTAAATCATTCAGTCAGGCAATAAGTATTGAAATGCCTGCCTTGTGTCAGGTGCCATTCCTAGGATTCAAAGACAAAGTGAAACAGTCTGCCTTCCAGTAGCTTATATTCTATTGAATAATACAATGTGTATATGTGGAGGTATATACAAGATCCCACAGTCCTGTGCTGTGCACTCCCAAAGTGGTAGGTAGAAAACATTGATTTACAGATGAGAAATGTAAGTAGAGTAGTAGAACAACATTTAGTTCAATTCAACAAACATTTGTTAATTTATTAAGCACCTACTACATACCAGTCATTATTTTTGGTTTCAGATATGCAAAGTGAAAAATGAAATCTTACCAGCCTTCAAGAGATTTACATTTTCCTGGCATCTAACATAAGTCACACAGGCAAGAAACAAGAATTTGGAGAGGTCTCAATCCTTGATCAAGCCATGGGAAATGCCCCTTCAGTCTAGCAAGATTTGAAAAATAAAAAACAAATAAAAACCTTTCTTAAAGCATAGTATTCCTGAATTTCAGATGGACTCAAATGAACAACAACAACAACAACAACAAAATAAATGGCCTACTAGCGCATGCTTATTGCAAACCTAAGGCTTTCTGTTCTCCATCAATCTAGACAGAGTAGTTCTCTGACAGTCGCAGATCAAATGCAGGCTGGATAGCTAGAGGGTTGAACTAGACCTCTGAGGTTCAACGTGCCAGGATAGAGAGGGGGAGCTTATTTCTAGCAGGAACTGGAACAGATGCAAAGCCACCAATGTCCTGGGGCCCTGAAAGAGAGATAGGGAGTACTTGTGACACCAAGGGAGAGTGAAAGAAATGAGAGGATGGAGCCAGAGAGACAACTTTAATCTCTCACATTAACTGAATCACTGGCAGGGGCTTGGGTACATTGGTGGCAACTGGGGCCCAGTCGAAAATGAAGCTAGATGCTTGGCAGTCACTATCAGCAGGAAGACATGCCAGGGAGGAGAGGGCAGGGCTGGGCAGGCTCCCAGTCACAGACATCTGCTCCCCAGCTCAGTCTTCTCCCTGAGCCTAGCTCATCTCTTTGAGTCCCCTACTTTTAACTCCCAAATCCCACCAATCTACTATAATCAGTTTCCTATAATTTCATCTGTGGGTAATTTACCCACCCTGTTCTTTTGTTCCCAACCTCCAATTCTCATGCTTGTTTCACTCACACTTGCACTCACCCCCACTGCCAGTAGAAGCCTATATCCTCAAGAAAATCAGAGACGTATTTATAGAGAGCTCAGGCTTGTCAACAGGCATTTGTAGTCTACTCTCACCTAGTCAGGACACATGCCCTTGAAACCCAGGAAACATCAGCAACAGGAAAGGAAGGGTAGAACTTTGCAATGACTGGCACGTGATAATGGGATCTGTCAGGTGAGACCTGCCAAAAAGGAGTACTTCTATGAGCTTTCCAGACCTAGACTAGAGTTTTATATTGTTCTTATTATTTATCATAATCATCTTTTTTTCTGCTATACAGAAGGAAGGAGGAGAGAGAATGAATTTTTAATAGAACAAAGGCTCTCAAGTTTTTCTAACAAAATGTCCCTGTGGTTTAATGAATAAGACAGACATTAAAACCCAGGTTTGAATCCTTCCTCACACACATCCCAGCTGCATGACTTTACATGTTATTTATATTCTCTGACCCTCGGTTTCCTTATTTGTAAAGTGGGGATAATAACAACATATGTGTCATGGGGTTGTTGAAAAATTAGACCGGGTAGATGGCATGGTGAATAATACTGAGTCAAGAAGATATGAGTTCAAATCCTACCTTAGTCACTTACTAGTTCTGTGACCTTGAGTAAATCATCAGAACTCTCCACCTCAGTTTCCACATCTATAAAATGGGGGTAATAATATAATAATAACTAAAGTGCTATTGTGAAGATTAAATGAGATAACAAAGAACTCTCCAAAGCTTACAAGGTTATATAAATGATAGCTATCATGAGGAGGAGGAGATGATATAAGCCAACTACTTTTGTTTCTTTAATTTGTTTTTCAATTCACCAAAATCTGCCTTTTCTCTCTTCTACCTTTGTAATAAATACATTTAGTCAAGCAAAAAAAAAATTGGTCATGTTTTTGTCCAAAAAAGTACGTACGTCTTTACTCTGAGGCCATCGCTTTTCTTGGTAGGAAGTGGGTGGCATGTTTCATCATGAGTCCTCTGGACCCATGACTGATCCCTGCACTGATCAGAGTCTTGACGTCTTTCAAAGTTGTTTATTTGTACGAAGTTATTGTTATTGTGCAAATTGTCCTCCTGGTTCTACTCACCTCACTGCATTAGTTCATACATCTTTCCAGGTGTCTCTGAGACAACATATCTCCTTCATCATTTTGGTGACATGTTTTGTAAAATTTAAAGTAAAAGTGCTTCATAAGTATTTGCTGATTAATTAAAACTAGGGGAGTATCTGAGATGGTTACAGGAAGGGGGGCTGCAATGCACCCTAATGTGAAATGCTCCTCACCCCAGCTGTCTCCTTATCCAAGTTATTGCTTGGTTGGCTTTTGCTATCAGCCGTAGCAATTGAAGACCACCCTGACCTTCTCCTGCAGGGTTTCCAGGGCTCTTCCTGCTTTATTTGTACATGTACAGGTGTTTGTGCCCATACACACAATGGATGCCCATGCTCTTTAGGAGAGAAGAGGGCTATGATTAGTTTTTTCTTCATATCATCAAAGAAAGACTAATAGGAAGGGGAGGGGGAAAGAGATGTTAAAGTCACCAGGGCAATGATGAGTGCACAGTGGCAGCCCAATCAATCAGAAAGAGTACAGAGAACTCAGCAGGGAAACGGTGGCTTGGCTTGGGAAAGAGGTGGGAGGAAGAACATTTTACATCTGGGAGTATAGCAGCCCCATTCTCATAACTCTTTCAGAGTTCTCCTCGGTTTCAATTAATCAATCAACAAATAGTTATGAATCACCTAAAATGTGCAGATAAAAGGTTCCAGGTACCAGAGAAAATAAAATGTTTAGATTAGATGTACTGCCTGCCACTTTGGAGTTTATAATCTAGTAGGGGATGGCACCAAAATGGATAGGTAAACACCTCAAAAGTATCTGAGAGGAATGCAAAGGAAAGTATTGTACAAGGTTACAAGGTCTGACATCGGGGAAGGCTGGAGCTAGCTGACACTGACTCATTTTGGAAGAACAGGTTGCTAAAGATTTACCAGGACATCCTTGGATCTAGGCAAGGTAAAGGGCATTCTCTGCTTTGGCTCCCTCTTACTGGAAGGAAATAACAGAGTAAGGAGCATTTCAGGCAAATCTTCTCACCTATAGTAGAAATCAAACGTGTCCCTCCATGCAAATTAATACCATAATCCTACTAAACAACTGGTTCCTGAGATTTTTAGCAGCTCCAGAGGGCCCTCTGTATTTCAGATAACCCCAGTCTTCCATTGAATAATCACCAGGGACCCAAGCAATGGCATTGCCTGGGTAGAAAAGAAGAAAAAAAAAAGCTGAGACTTCACAGCCTTGAATGGGTTGCTCCCATTGGAGAATCCAAATTCAGTTTCCATTGACTTGGCTCTATTGTGAGAAGAGAGTGCTTGCATTAAAGAGATTTAACTCTGCCTTTTGTTCATCAGCTCAATGAATTTCAGCTGTTATAGTGACTGTGCATCTCTTTGTCTAACCACCAAGTCTCTGGAGAGTTAGAGATGCATCTTACAGTGATAAATAAATGGAAGAAAAGAGTGCATTATGGGTATAATCAGCAATGAAGGGGGGCAAGTGAGAAAGGGAAACAGGGTGACTTGGGGTTGGTGAGGGCCTGATTCTGGAGAAGTAGCCAAATAGTGGAGAGAGTCTTTCTACCATAGAGCCCTACACCAGCAATAAACCAACTTGGCTATGAATCAAATGGAAAGAGAATCTGCTCTTTTTAACCGCCTGTCAGTGGTGAGGCTCTGACTAGGCCAGAGGATTTATCAATATCCTGACCCACTGGCATTGTCATAGAACCTGTCAACATGGTACCCAGAGGAGCCTGCCAAAAGATCCAGGCAATTAAGCTCTTCTCCTATCCTAATGCCTCCACTTTTCTCACCACATACTCTTCTCAACCCTTTATAATCTGGCTTCCATCCCCACCAGTCTAGCAAAACTGCTTTTGGGAAATTTACCAGTGACCTCCTAATTACCCAATCTAGCTGCCTGTTTCAGTTGTCATCATCCTTGATCTTTGTGCAAAATCTGACACTGCTGATCACTTCTGCCTACTCTGTCCTTTTTTCTCTTCCACCTTCCAAGACTGCCTGTTCTTTTAGTCCACCTCTTATTTCTCTAAGTACCTCTATGTCTCCTTTGTTGCCTCCTTGGCCTTTTCTTGACTATTTACATTGGGTACTCCCCAAAGTTCTGTTCTCAGCCCTCTTCTCTCCTCTCTGTCTTCATTCTCACCCTTAGCAATCTTACTCATTCCTAGGGCTTTAACTGTTCTGTTTGTGTTCAGCCATTTCAGTTGTGTCCAATTCTTCATGACTCCATTTTGGGGTTTTGTTGGTGGAAATACTGCAGTGGTTTGCCATTTCCTTCTCCAGTTCATTTTAAAGATAAGGAACTGAGGCAAACAGGTTTAAATGACTTGCCCAGGATCACATAGCTAGTAAGTGTTGGAGGCCTGGATTTGAACTCAGGAAGATGAGTCTTCCTAATGCCAAGTCCAGCGCTCTATCCAGTTGGCCACCCAGCTGCCCTATTTTAACTATTACCTCTATACAAATACCTCCTGTATCCATGCCTCCAGTCCTGAGCTCCAGGCTCAAATCTTCAGTTCCCTGTAGGACATCCCTCTACCTATGTATTGTACCAGGACTTCAAGTTCAAGTGGTCCAAAACCAAACTTCTGATCTTTCCCCAAAAATGTGCTCTTCATTTTCTCTTAATTTTTTCTATCAGTGCTATCTGTTCTTACAACTTCAAAACTTTAGCCTTACCTTAGACTCTTCCCCTTGCTTTGTTTTCCATCAAATGGAAAGACTGTCCATTTTTTCTCTACCTAAAGACCAAAGACTGTCAATTCTTTCTCTACAACTTGTCTTGCATCCATCCCCTCTTTCCTATTCCCACTTTCACCATCCCAACATATGTTCTCATTGCCATCTGCCTGGACTATTGCAACAGCCTCCTAATGAGTCTTCCTATCTCTACTACAGCTTTCCCTCAAACCATCCTTAACCCCGATGCCAGACTTGTCTTCCTTATGTATTGATCATGTAATATCACTTTTCTACTTAAAATCCTTTTAATGGCTCCCTGTTGCCTAATAAGGAAAAAAGAAACTCCTTTAAATGGCATTCAAAATCCTCTGCAAATCCGATGCCTTTCTACCTTTCCAGCCTTATCTCATATTATGCCATAAATTATGCCATAAATTCTAGGCAAACTGTATTACTTGCTGTGTCCTCTACCTACCCCCATACTTTCAGGCCCCTGTGCCTTTGCTCAGGATGGTTCTTCTGCTTGGAATACACTCTCTATCCCTATTCTGCCTGTTAAATCCTTGCCCATCTTTTAAAACCTAGCTTAAATGTCATCCTCTACAAAAAAATCTTCCCTAAATCATAAAATTATTTGATTATAGAATCCTAGATCTTCAGTTGAAAGGGAGCTTCATTTGTAATACAAAAGAAACCCCAATTTGGCATTTCTTAGAAAAGTGTTTTAAATTATGAACTAGAAAATCATCAACAAACATGAATATTTGCATATTCAAAGAAAGCTAGAAAATAGGAATTTTATATGAAGCTATGAATCTATTACAGATAACTTTTCTTTTAAAATATATTAAATTTAGCATGGTAAAAAAAAAAGATGGAAGGGAGGTCACCTAGTCCAACCCCCTACTTGTACTAGTGAGGAAACTGAGGCCCAGAAAAGTTAAGAAATTTGTCCAAGGTCATACAGATAGTAAATGACATAGCTAGGAACCTAGGTCCTCTACCTGTGTAGTCAAAGTTCTTTCTATCATACAATCAATTTACTATTGACCTTTCCCTACTTTAGATCTCATATAATACTTTCCTTGCATCTTTCTGGCATATTAGTCATTTTTTTTAACCTCTCAGATTCCTAGAGTGTTATTTGTATTTGTATAGTGTTCCCCTACTAGATTATAAACTTCATGAGGGCAGGGATTGTTTTCCCCCCTTCACTTAGTATATTCCTCACTTCCTAGCACAGAGGCAGCAAGCTAGATAGTGTAGTGGATGGAGCTTGGGGTCTAGACCTCAATTCAAATATGCTTTTATACAGTAGCTATGTGTACTTGGACAAGTCACTTAACTTCTAACTGCCTCAGATGCTTTATCTTTAAAGTGAGGATGATAATAGTACCTATCTTCCAGGGGTTTTATGAGGATAAAATAGAATTATATTTGTAAAACATGTTTGCAAATTTTAAACCACTATATAAATGCTATCTGTTACTATTAACATAATATTCTTCACACAATAGACACTTTACAAATGGTTGATAAATTGTTAAACTGAACTATTAATATCCTGTGTACACAGGTCCAAGATTCTCCATCCATGGCAAGGATACTGCTAAAGAGCTATTTCTCCCAAAAGCACAATCACCTCTGTGTTATTCACAAGGATAGCTCTTATATCAAAAGTGCTTTACAGTTTACAGAGCACTTTCTTCACAGTGACCTTGTACCGAGAGCAGGACTGAGGTGCTGTTAATTCTAAACATAGATATTATCTAGCTAGTACTTTTTTTCATTTGGATTTGAAGTACATTTTTGACCTTCCATTTAAGTACAAGCCTATTTAATCATATGGGAATTCACAGAGGATAAGATGGATAATAGACATGAAAATCCCTCTGTTCTCAACCAAGAGGATCAGGACAAAATGGTTAAATAACTGAACTGGAGTTTTCAAGGCAGGATGGAAATCATGTGCTAAAATTATGCCTCCTTCAGCATCATAGAATGTCAGAGCTATGAGAGACCTCAGAGTTCATCTAGTATAATTCCGTTATTTGACAGAGTAAAAAATGAAGCCCAGAGAAACAAATTAACTTACCCAAAAGTTTAGGAAATTCAGATTTTCTGACTGCTAACTCAGTATTCTTTCCACCAATATTTTATAGGGGGTCTTAAATGTCTTAGTGTGGTTGTAAGCTATCAGAGCTTTAATTTTATGCAGAGTTCATATAGTCCAAGGGGCAGCTAGATGGTGCAGTGAATAGAGCACTGGGCTTAGAATCAGGAATCTTCCTGAATTCAAATCTGGCCTCAGATACTTACTGTGTGAGCCTGGGCAAGTCATTTAACTCTGTTTGCCTCAGTTCCTTGTCTATAAAATGAGCTGGAGAATGAAACAACAAGCCACTGCATTATCTTTGCTAAGAAAACCCCAAATGAGGTCATGAATAGCCAACATGACTGAAACAAGTGAACATGAACATCACCTAGTCTAGCCTTTCATTTTTCACAGGTGAGGAAAGTGAGGCCCAGAGAGTTGAAGTGACTTGGCCAAGATCCCAAGTAGTTAATGGCTGGTATGGATTTTAAAGTCATCTTCTGAGTCCTAATCTAGCGTTCATTTCATCATCTTGTGCTGCCCTCGGGCCTTGTATTGTAATACTGCTTTCCTTATGTCACTCCCCTGCTTTAGCCCCTTCAATAGCACCCCATTGCCTACCCCATAAAGTCTCAAGTCCTTTTCTAGGCTTTTAAGGCCCTTTGTATGCTAGCCTTAACCAAGCCCTCCAAGCTTATTATCCCCTTTTCTCCTATACTAACTTCCACTCCAACCAGAGAATGCTATTCACTGACTTCCCAAATATGTTATGTATGTTTGCCTGGACCTCTCTAAAGAGACCCCCTCTCATGGTTCTGCCATTTCAAACACTGCAGAGTAGGTCACCAGTCCTCCTTGCTCTCTCTCTGACTTTCAGATGTGCCCATTTCACTTGAGAGGCAATGCCCCAACATGGGATTTAGGCCATTCCTGGATAGACCCAGCACCTGCCCAAGTCTTGCTCCAATAGCATTGCTGGTTAGTGGCCTCATCCTCTCCTCTTTGGAAACCTTACAGCATCAAGGCTTCTGATTAGCCAATCAGACTGCAGTGCAACCCCATCTGTTTATTCATCACTGTCCTTATGAAAGCACCAGGGAAATGATGTCTTTGCCAAACCATGAAGCTTCATCCCACCACCTGGGAGAAGTCACAGAGCCCCAGGACAGTTTGTTCCTCTATACCTGAATAAAGCTCCCCCATTGCAGTCCCGGCAGCTAGAATACTGAAACCCCAAGTCTGTTATCAGCTCCAACCAGAGTCACAAGCAGTCCTTGTTCTGCTGTTGGCCCTGGGTGGTGGCTAGACATCAAGGACCTGGTTGTTAATTATTCTAATTGCTATTCTCCACCCTGGCCAGAATTGCCAAGGTTTAAAGCACTTTCTAGCCTTCAGATCCATAAACTTGCCCTTGGTTTATTGAGTCTACCATACTAGCTTAACGGGAGTGATTTTAATTACTGGGCTTGACTATAAAAGGGAGGCTATGAGAGGAGCAGGTGGCTGTGATCAGTGCTCAGCCAAAGAATCCTGCCTTCACCTCCTTAGGGGTAAAGACACTTAGCTCTAGGATGATGCTCCATACTAATGATGGTTAGGACTGGCCATAGTGGCTGCTGGCATCCAGGATATGTGAGAGCACACAGTGGGGTTTAAGCATTATCCAGCAACCAAACAGATTTTGTGCATAGTTTCTGAGTTAGTTTCTACTTGAAATGCAGGTGTCATAAGATTATGTGTCTTTTGTCTCTGAACAATATTCTTTCTCTTCAGGGATATTGAGTAGGACTGGCCTTCTAAGCTGATAAATAGGCAGTCCTTAGTTTAGAAATGGGATGACTAGCTGGTGCAGGAGATAGAGTGCTGAGCCTGAAATCAGGAAGACTTCTGAGTTGGAATGTGACTTCAGATGCATAGCAGCTGTATGACCCTGGAAAAGTCACTTGACCCTGTTTGCCTTGCTTTCCTCATCTGTAAAATGAGCTGGAGATGGAAATGGCAAACCACTTCAGTCTCTTTGCAATGGGGTCATGAAGAGTCAGATATGACTGAAATAATTGAAAAAGAACCAAAGCTTAGAAATACTTGACCACTTGGCCTATTGAATTCCTGCCTGATGTTTAAAACCCAATTCCCATTTCATTTCCTCCATGAAGACTTCCTTGATTCCTCCAAAGATAACATATCACACACACACATACACACATATTCATTTCTCATTTTGCTTTACCCATCTCATGGGCTAATTATGTATTATTTTGTGTTATAGTTATTTATGTGTATATATGTATATGTGTGTATATATGTATGCATGTGTATATATAGTGTGTATATACATATAGACATACATATAAATATACATATATATGTATATATATATATACATATATATATCATGCCTCCCTAATAGACTTTAAATTTCATTAAGTCAGGGATGATGTCTTATCTAAATTGTGTATCACCTTCAGTCCAAGCAATGCCCTGCACCTAGCACCTAGGTGCTTAATAAATGTCTGTTGAATATAATCGATTTACAGACTGCTTCTGGTGCTTCCTTTTTTCAGTATCCCCTCTGTTATTCCCATTGCTGCTACCCTGAAAATTGCTATAAAAACTTAGATTCTGAAGTGGAGAAAGTTCAGGTGGATGGATAAAGCTAGAATAGCCTAAAGAAGCCAACCCCAGCCAGGTTACCTATATCTCCCCATACTACCTGAAATGTTTCACTTAGTCTTTCCTAAGATCCTATAAATTAGAGATTTAATTGAGTTAACATTCTGGTTTTTTAATATAAAATGCAAATACCTTTTGAGAATATTAAAGGATATTTACATTAATGTGAATTAGTCCAATCAAATTGCTTTCCTCTTAACAACAGACTGATCTCTCCTGTGCCCAAAGAATGGAATTTTCCATTAGGGAGGCAGGTGGGTAGTTAATTTTGGAGTTTGGAGCCCTCTGATATGGGAAGCCTTTCCTAATCCTTTTACTGGTCAATGCTAGCCTGTACCTGACTCAGGCCTTTAATCACTGTATCTATTTACAGTCAGCATAATTCTGTTAGAATATAAGCTCCTAGAGGGAAGGGACAGTTTTCCATTTGTCTTGGCATCCCTGGTGAATAGAACAATGTCTTGCAATTGGTATATAAATGCTCAGATCTGATTGTCATGCTGGCCTGCAGGCTTTGGAATAGAAAGAAGGAAGAACAGTACTCTTGGGTTCTTTTTAGGGTTCATCACCAGTATAAGAGCAAATCAGAAATTTTCTCTGGGGCCTTGGTTTGCACCATCTGGAAAAAAAATTAAATTGCATGATTCTAATTCCCATGTGTAGGCAGGAATATTGGGTCTGAGGATGAATTTCTGGATTCAGAATTTCAAGCTTCAGCCTCTATGTTTAATATGTATTTCTCTGCACCCCATCTCAGATTCCATATCCTAATTTTTATTAAAAGAACTGAGGGAAATTAAGCTCTAGACCAGGATCCCTGGACATCAAATGCCCTTAATCTTTTAATACTTAAAGTGTGAAGGAATTAGAAACAGTCAATGAAGTTCTCCTGATGTAGACATAACATTTCAGGATTCAACTGGTAATGAAGTGTATTGTGTTTTATCAAACTCAAACCATTCAGAGGCCTAGTGAGCTACAATGTAGTGTAATAATAGTTCTCTCTTCACAATCTATTTCCTCCGAAGAATTTGGGAGGGAGGGGGAAGGGAGGGAGCAGAGAAGAGGAGGAGGATTGAGAAGGGATGCCTAATTGAGGGAGCACCAGTGTTAAATTCTAAGGCCTGTAAAAGTGTCAAGTTATTATCCGTGGAGTTGTTTGTGATGTTTACACTGACCCTTAGGTGTGATGTGAATGTACAAAATTAAAGATGCTAATTATACAATCTTATGCTACTTTTCAACATACATTTGGTAAGACTTGTTGCATGTTAAGTTAGAAAATAGTAAATTTTCAAGCTGTCAAAATATTGAGGTCTTGTGGGTATTGCTTACTCTGCATAATTAATAGTAAAGTGATAATTCCTTCACGAGGATATTTTCATTGGAATATGAAAGTGAAAGATAGCTCTGCTCCTCCTACTCCTCCCTCAGGCTGTAGGAGGGAAGGAATGCCAGTGTTGTGGTTGCCCAAGCAGGTGTTTGCAGAGGGCTACCTGGGGTGGAGAGGCCTTGCTGTCCTGAGAGTATACAATAAGCCTGTTCCCAAACCCTATCCCTCTTCAATTTCCCCTTCTCTCAGCCCCCACCCCCCCTTCCTTACCCAATCCCTCAAGGAGAGCTTGCCTCTAATTTAAGGTTATGGTTCTTTTTAACATAGGGTTCCCAGAACCCAGAGATTTCAAGGGGCCTATGTGTGTCTGGATGAGAAAACAATTTCATCTTTATTTTCCCTAATCTCTAGCTGAAATTAAGCATTTCCTTTGCTCCCGGTCAAGTTAACCAAGACTTAGCATATGCTTACAACTTGTAAATCACTTTGTACATCAGTCTAATTTACCCCTCGGAGCAAATCTATGAGATAGATGGGGCAAATAGTAATTTGTTCTTTCTTATTGATAAGTAAAGTGGTGCTCAGAGTAGTTAAGCAATATGCCTAAAGTCCTCCAGCCAGTAAGTGGAAGAACCAGGATTGGAACCCAGTTTGGATTTAGATTATGGTCATTTCTGATTTTCTTCCAACTCTAATGTTCTGTGATGGTCCTAGGTTCTTGTTCTTTCTACCACACCATGCAGTTTTCCAACAGCCTTTCAAGACTATACTACACAATTTAGCACAACTTTGATAACATTTTAGGTTTCCTATAGTTTAATCTTTAGTTTCAGCTCCTCAAACTGACTGTCAGCTTCTTGAGGGCAAGAGTTGTGTTTCATTCCCCTTCTGTTTCTGCCTTCCTGAATACTGGGTTATAATTAGCAAATGCTTGATAATGAATGACTTTGTTAGATTGGGCCATGGGAAGGTGCAGAGATGGGAGCGGTCTCATCATCTTTGTCCCAGGATCACGTCTCACTGGGCTGTGAGGTTCACCTGAACAACAACCACCTCAACAACAATAATGATAGCCAACATTTATGTAGCACATAGTTATCTACTTGGCATTGTGCTAAGTACTTTACAATTGCTATCTCATTTGATCCTCATAGCAACCCTGGGAGATAGATGGCATTATTATCCCCATTGTACAGATGAGGAGACTAAGCAAACAGAGATTTAGTGACTTGTCCAGGGTCACACAAGTAATAAGAGTCTAAGGTCAGATTTGAACTCATCTTTCTGACTTGGCACTTAACCTACCATGCCATCTAACTGCCCTAGACATTTAATGTGCATGCTTCTGATGCTTTGTGGTCTATAATTCTGATGTACATTCCATTCTTTACTCCCAGTTATCCCCACATATCTAGTTGTTTTAATTTTTAACCTGCTTATCTTATATTTAAAAAGAGATAGTGGACCCCTTGAAAGCAAAGACCATATATACAACTCCTCTTGAGTGCCTAATGGAATGTTGTGCATGGCCATAGGCTAATCAGTGTTTGGCTAGTAAATGAACAGCAATAGTCAATACTAAGTTTTGGAAGAAAAAGCTTGGAATATCACTTTATTTAAAATGGACTTGATTCAGTTCCTCCAATAATACATCTGTCTATTGGCTATTAGATGAGGAGCTCACATTTTCGAAGCTAACAGCTAAGACATGGTACAAAGGTAGGGTGGAGGAGAAGGAGCACTGGCTCTCAGAGGATTTGGGTTGACATTCTACTTTCAGCACTCATTCCCTGTGTGATTCTGGACAAGTCACTTCAATTCTCTGGCCCTCCATTTCCTCCATCTGCAAAACAAAAGGGGTTGAGCTAGATGCTCTCTAAGGCCCCTTCCATCTCCAAATCTATGATTTTGTGCTTATTGATTTTAAAAACCACTATTGTTTTTGTGTCCCCCCCCCCCTCCTTTGTAAACTATTCTGCTGCTGTCCCTGCAGAAGTGGGAGGGGGGCGCTTCTCAAAGGACTAAAGGGCTCTTTGTATTTGTCTGTACTTTATGGATTGTCAAGACCAAAGAATTCATCTTTGAGTGGCTCACCTTGTGACAACTCCCATTGTCTGGTCTTCAGAAAGAAGATGTAGACATACTCTGAGACCAAACTTAGAGCTTTTTCAGCATAGTAGAACCTTCTAGGTGACACAGTGGATAGAGTGCAGGACCTGGAGCCAGGAAGACCTGAGTTCAAATGTGACCTTAGACATTTAGTAGCTGTGTGACCCTGGGCAAGTCACTTAACCCTGTTTGCCTCATCCTCATTTATAAAATGAGCTGGAGAAGAAAGTAGCAAAGCACTCTGGTATCTCTGCCAAGAAAATCCCAAATGGAGTCACAGAGAGTCAGACACAACTGAACAACAACATAACCTCTTCTGATCTATTGTCATGGCTTTCAAGAACCTAGGCTGTCCTCCATGATGAAAGCTAAGAAGTGAGTTCAATGCTCATGTTCACTCTAAATGAAGCCAAAAGGCAAAATAAATGAATATGAAATGAAAAACAAAACAAAACCAAAAAACCTGTTTTTACAAATGGGTGGGTATAAGCAGGCCACAACACATTTCCAATGAGGAAATTGGACCGTTATACCAAATGACAAGAAGGACATCATTAGAGAAATATGTGGCCAGAAAAAAAGGTTGGGTTGGTCATATAACAAAAGGGAGGTACAACAGTTAGGCAGTAGGAATACTCCTCTGGTATCCCCCAAATTATCAGGAGCACTTGTATTGGATATTCCTCTCCCGAGTGCTGAATTTATGGGAAGACATGGGTAAGAGTTGTACAGAATGAGCAGAGCTGTATTACTGGGGACAATACCTCTAACCAGGGACATCATGGACCCATTCTTGTTTGGAGGATATGACTTTGGTTATCACCCATAACTATCCATAAGTTGAGTGCACCTATATAACCTTAGAACAAAGACCCTTAAAACTACCTTCTGTGAGTGGAGGTGTGACTTTTGTTCCACTTGTTGGAGCAGAGCATCATTTCGTCCTCTGGGTCCTTAAGGGTGGGACTGGTCAGAGGTGTTCCTGACTTTGGTCTATGCAGTCTCTGGACAACCACTTCTAATTTATATGAGAGACTTTGCATGGGAGCCAGCTGTTTCCTCTAGATAGCTCATCTTTTGCTGCCCTGCCACCCACTCCAGCTGCCACAACTTGGTACCCCTTCTGTGTCCTCAAGATAAAATAAACGGCATCAGTAATTATGATAATGAATGGCCAGTAGCAGCCAGTGTTGTTTATCACCAGGATCTATTATCACAACAAGTCCCTCCTGGCTATGCTTCACCTGCAATGCCAGTAGGAAGTGAGAAAGGCTGGTAATTAGGCTGATACAGCAGAATGCTTTATGGTGCTTCAGACTCCTGCAAAAACCCTGAAAACATAATGAATGGCGAGGACAGGAGCCCCATCGCTACCCAGCATGGCTTCTTATGGAAAGACAAAGTTTCTCTCTGCTCCTTTCTCCTCTTCCCTTTTCATTGAGGTTTTTAATCCAAACGAATAGAAAGGATGAGTTATTTCTGTCCCACATCTCACTATGGGTTAGTTAGGGGTCTTTTGGGTTGTTATTATCATCTTCGTTTGCTTTTGCCCTGTGAGAGAAATACTGAAGAACAAGGTTGTCTCAAATGCTGAGATCTCTTTGTGAGTGTCTAAGAGGGTTTGAGATGGAAAGAGATGATTAGAATGGAGAGAGATAATGGAGTTATAAGAAGAAGTATCAGACACAGGCAGGACCAAGGGAGGTAGTAGGGCAAGGAGGACATTAGGATGTGCTTCCTCTTGAAATAGCTGAAAGGCCCACTCAGGTTGGCTGGACCATTTGAGACAAGGAAGATAGAACCAAAGGATCTGAGCATTAGCACATACTCAGAGCAAGTGCTTGTATGACAGATAATGTATACTCCCTCCACCCCCACCCATTTCCATTCCTCTAAAATTGAGTCTTTTCACAAAGGCCTAAACTGAGTCTGTCCAATGAATGCATCACTTAACTCTGAGTACTACATTCAGGCTTATTGCATGCAAGGGGTTTGAATAATTCAGACCATTTAATAGGTGAACAGATCTTAGAGCAGCTAGTATAGAGGAAGTAGCAGAATATAGTGGAAAGAGAGATGGATATGGAGTGGGAGGACCCCGGTTCAAATCCTGAGTCTGCTACTGACCAACTCTGTGACCTTGGTTAAATCTCTCTGGCCTCTGTTTCCTCTTCTGTAAAATGAAAACATTGGACTCAATGATGTCTAAGCAGCCTTCTTGCCTAAACCTATGCTCCTGAACATCAATAATCCTCCTTAGGGCCATTCGCAAGCTCTTTCTTTGCTTCATTAGACTGACTGAGGCCAGCAGCACTCACAATTGGGGGGTCCCCCTTGTAACTGCTTCTCTTCCTCTGGATCTCATCTCTCTTGCCCATGTCCTGATCTGTGCTCTCCTCTTCCTCAGGGTCCACATCAAACAATCATCGCTTTGAGGGGACAAGAAATCTAAACAGACCCTTCCTTGCTGTTAATGTTAATAGTCCTTAGGGCTACTGAGGCAATTTAATGGGTGGGCAGCTTTAATACGAGAGTGCCCTGTTCCATCTGAGCAGTGGAATACACAGCACATTGGACCATATGGAGCCTTCACCAGCAGATGCATTGGCGGTTTCTCTCTGTCTGCAAAATCTCCATTAGGGTTTTTAATTAGACAAATGTCAGTGTTTTATTCAGGGCGGGAAACTGCTTTCCAAGTTTGACAACAATTCCATTTTCAGAGCAGAATATCTATGCAGAGACTGCCATTTCTGTAACCTCCCTTTTCCCTCCTCAGTTCCCTCCTTGGAAAGGGAGAGTGAATCTTTAAATATGTAATCCTCAGTATCATTATGAAGAGGACCATCATTGCCCTCTCTGTCATCCCTTGGGTCTCCATGTTTCCTTTTGGCCCCCTTTTCCCCCTTCTCTTTCTCTTCTGAGTCACCTCCTTCCAATCACAGTGACTTTCTTCCCCACAGAGGAGAACTGATAAAGTCCAGGACTCATCACTATTGCCCCATGCAGCTACAAGGGGCTGGGGAGGAGAGGGGGGAGGGGTTGTCAGGCCCTCCTTTCCTTCTTCCTGGAACTTGGAGCATGGAGTTCCCTGCAGTGCTCACTACTCAACTTGGAAGCCACAGTCAAGAGAACCCACTGCTAGCCCTGACCAAATATAGCAATTTAAGGCTTACAAGTCACATTCCCTGCAGAAAACCCTGAGAGACAAAGAGTGCAGATGTTGTTGTCCCCATTTTATAAATGAGAAAGTCAAGATTCAGAAAAGTGAAATAGATCAAGTGATGTCACAATGCCTTGGCAGAACCAGGACTAGAACTTAACCATCTTTGTCCTGATTCATTCTTCCATAGTTCTTCACTATTTCAAAAAAGGCACAATTTTCTCCAGCATGGGTATTTTTTCCATCTACACAGATCACAATCCCTCCACTCTTGGCTGAAATGTTTAAAAAAATATCTAGTAGCCAATTTGCTGATGTTGAGTGATTCCAACTTTGCTAGCCTGATCCTCAGTAACATACTGTATACGGTCATCTGACTTTACTCACAACCCTCCCAGCTTGTGCTCTTGGGACATTCAGCTTTGAGAACCCATGGTTATTTCCATGCCAAGATGAAGCATTGCAATAGGATATTATTAGATCTTCTTCCATCTAATATGAGAAAAACAGAGTAGTGATATTGGATCTCCTATCTATGTCATTAAATTCACCAGAAATATTTTAAGCATTTAATGTATGCAGACACAGCACTTGCCTTCATGGAACTTAAAATGTTTTAGAGAAATAAGGGAAATAATGTATTAGGAGGATAAGATAACCATAAAGATGGCTACAATAGACAATTATAAATAAGTATATTAAATGGGTACAATGCAAAAGTGCTATGTGAGATCTAAGGGGAAATAGTTGTCACCTCCCAGGATGCCATGTAAGGCATCACAGAGGAAATGATGGGTGCATCCTGGATATTATATGCAAAGCAAGTGGGGAGGTATTTATCAAATCATTATCTCTGTCAACTGTCATTATTATGATTTTCATCAGAGAATATCACAGTTACCCAGACACTTGGTGATCATTGTGACAGAAAGGAAATTGAAATGGAGGGTCATTTCCGACTGAACATAACACACTGAAGCATTAAAAAGAAACATATTGTGAATGATGGACAAGCCAAGAAACTTTCTAGTTTGAAAAAGCATGGAAACTGGTGGGAGGAATGCTCAAGGTAATGGATGCCCTCTCCTAACCTGACAACAAGGAATGAAAGCAAGAGATAGCAGATGCCAGTGACATCATGGTGTAGGGGAAGGGACACAAGATTTGGTGTTCAAGGGCCTGGGTTCAGTTCTGGGCTCTACTCTTCAATATCTGGGTGATAGGGCAAATCATTTGGGGGTTTCAGTTTCCTCATTTGGGAAAAGAGGCTGAATAATGATCCCTGAGGTCTGTGTTGGTCCTTAATCCTGTGATCCAGATATGTCCACTGACATATTTGTGACCAAAGGCTGTTTGTTTTGACATGAGTGGAATGTTTGATAATAGCTCTCCTAAGAAATATCACTCTTATGGAAGGGTACAGGAGATGGTGATGTGTTAGGTAGGACCTGAGCCAAGCCTTGATAAAATTGAGAAATAAATGATGTGTGTT
The DNA here is from genome assembly GCA_011680675.1 of Gymnobelideus leadbeateri. Taxonomy (NCBI): domain Eukaryota; kingdom Metazoa; phylum Chordata; class Mammalia; order Diprotodontia; family Petauridae; genus Gymnobelideus; species Gymnobelideus leadbeateri. The sequence continues at coordinate 65,544 of WOXC01006844.1, forward strand.
TCCACCATCTCCTACTCCTTTCATAGAGTCACAGAAAATCATTGCATATCAGAACTAGAAGGGACCTCGGAGCTCATCTAGTCCAACTCTCATTTTACAGATGAGGAAACTGAGTCATAGGAGGTTAAAATGACTCATCCAAGATCCTAGAGATTAGCGGTGATATAGCTGAGACTCAGACCACAGTCTCCTGACTGCCAGTACGGGTGTAGTTGTTGAATCATTTAAGTCATGTCTAACTCTTTGTGACCCCATTTGGGGGGTTTTCTTGCAAAGATACTGGAGTGATTTGCCATTTACTTTTCCAGCTCGTTTTACAGATGAGGAAACTGAGGCAAGCAGGGTTAAGTGACTTGCCCAGGGTCACATAGTCTGGGCAAGTCACTTAACCCTGCTTGCCTCAGTTTCCTGAAGTCAGATTTGAACTTAGGTCTTCCTGGCCCCAAGCCCAGTGTTTTATCCACTGTGTGGCCTAGCTGCCCACCAGTATAGTTATCTTTCTACTATATCTGGCTGCCTCAGTGTCTCCCAATCACCTGTAGCACCATTTTCTCTCTTAGAAATTCTCCTGTTTCTCCCTGTTGGAGGGACCATATCTCAATTCTCTTGATCATCAAAATTTAATGGACTCATGTCCCATTTCCCCTGTTATTTCTGCTAGGTTACAGAGTGGTAATGGATTATCCCAGAATCTTCTACCATCTGCCATTTGATGCAATTTATTCTCATATCTGCATAGGTATCATACATATAATTTGTGAATGCTTTGACATCAAGTATCTGTTGGTGCAGTCCACTACCTCCAAGGATTGTAGCTAACATAAACTCTCTAAAACCTGAATTATGACTAATAATGTATATCCTTCTTTTGTACTATTAATATGTGGTAGGGGTGATGGAATCAAAGCAGCATTGATTAATCACTAACTATGTGACAGACACAATTCTAGGTGTTGGAGATAAAAAAAAAGATGGCAAGACACTCCCTTCAAGGAACTTACATTCTAGCCAAGGAAGGTGACACGTACAAATATAGGTATATACCAGATAGATGGAAGGTGATCTTTGTGGAGAAGTAACTAAAAGCTAGAGATATTAGAAATGGGGTTTTTTTTATAGGCAATGGCTTTTAATCTGAGTCTTGAAGAAAATTAAGGATTCTAAGAGGTGGAGGGAAAAGAGGAATGTTCTAGTCCAGTGAGACATCCAGAGAGTTGTAATCCTGGCGATCTTCTTCCCAGATCTAGAATCATATAATAAGAGACCAGAGAGGCCACAAACACTCTGAATCAGAAGTAACCTCATAGACCATCTATCCCAATCCCAACACCATCACAAGTCCCTTCTAGCAAGTGATGCCCCACTCCTCAAATGAGGAAGAGTTCACTCATTCCTGGGGTAGCTCATTCCAGTTTTGGACACTGACTTAAAATATGAATCATTCCTGCCATGTTCCTGATGAATGGCCATTCAGCTACTGCTTGAAGACTTCCAGTGACAGAGAATTCACTAGCTCCAGAGGAAGTCAATTCTGTGTTTTGAAAATCTTTCATTGTTAGGAGATTTGTCTTTAAAGTGAGTCAGGTTCTGCCTCCTGCTAATTTTTTCCAAATTGTTTCCACTTCTACCTCAGAATAATTCAAACCCCTCTTCCAAGACAACTCATCACATATTTGATGTTTGCTACTGTGCTTTCCCTGAGTCTTCTCTTCTCTAGTCTTTGTCCAATTCCTTCAGACAGGCCTTATGTGACCATTTACTTACTATACATACTTACCCACTTCTGGACATAGGATCCAAGCTATAGAACTATGCAGTGTCCAACCCCTTCATTTTGTAGATAGGGAAACCCAAGTCCTGAGACGTTACATGATTTGGCCCAGGTTGCCCAGCTATTAAGTGACAGAACCAAGATTTGAACCTCAGGCCCTCTGTCTTCAAAGCCATTGTCCTCTGTATAACACCATTGGACGTTGGGGGGTGGGGTGGGGTGGTATGTGGAGAATGGTCAGCCATTTGCACTCTGGAAACACAAAATAAGAAGATTCCTGATTTTTACAGTAGCCCTTTGCTATTGTTGCTTTAGCATGCATGAAAATAAATCAAGATGGGACTAAGGCATCACTATTAGAAAACACTTGCTTAAAATATGGATTAATCCCTGTGAGAATGTTATGCAGGATTCAGATATATGGTCTGTGATATGGATAGGATGTATTTTTTTATTGCAATAATAAGTTTCTCAAGTCCTAATGGACCCTGCATTAACTGAAGATGACAGGGGGAGAGGAATGGAAAGCCAGCAATTTGTTAAGACTGCAAAGTAGCAGTTCCAGAGGTTGTAAAAGATTATATATATATATAAAAAATCAGCCATTAAAATCAGCCCAAATTGTCGATCTGAATTCATAGCAACAAACCTGACTCAATATTGGCTCTCTCCCCTATGTAATTTCAAGTTGACAAATATTTATTAAGCATCTACTGTTCGAATAGCACCATACTGGGCACTGGGGATACAAAGATAGGACACAGGCTTTGTACTCTAGGACTATACTTAGAAGGGCACAGTGTCAGCGAAGGCTTCCTGTAGGTGAAAGTGCCTGGGTTTAATTTTAAAGATGGAAATGGCAGTTGAAACATAGAGTTTGGGAAGGGGAGTAAATGGTGGGGGTTAAAATTAGAATGGGTCAATGGAACCAGATAGCAGACGACCAGCCTTGAATGATAAGATCAAAGGTGGGTACTTTATTGGGGTGGGCAATGGGGAACCACTGAAAGTTTTGAATTATAGGTGTGACAAGGAATTTTGCATGGGTAGCAATGAAAGGATAGACTAAAGAGGGGAGATATTGGAGGAGGGAAGATGAATTATAAAGCCATTGCCTTTGGTTTGAAGGACAAGCAACAGAGGCCTCTTCTGTTTGTGCTAATGTTTCACCCATCTGGGTCTCAGTTTTTTCTCCTTTCCTTCAGATTTTCTGGGGCTTAAGTGGTTAAGGTTTAATAGGGGAGAACTTTCCAGAAAAGGTGATTTCAAGGTTCTTAACAAGGAAGAGAAGTGAGACGCTATTTGAAGGATGGGCCAGCTTATTCTGAGGGGAGATGAGTAGATTTGCCTCTTGAGAAATTATGCCTATTAGAGTTAGTGAGGCAAGGAAACAGGAGGCCACGAAATCCTCAGGTAGCAGTGGTTACAGGACTACATGGGCAAGAGCAATTTGAACAGGGACATGGACGGCTCAAGACCTTAATGGGTGGTACACACTTTGTTACACAGAGCAGATTGAAGCAGGAAACTTGAAAATTGGGGAGAAGTTGAGGATGGGGGGCAGTCTCTCTGTCAGTATGGACATAGTAATACCCTCAGTTGATGTGGATACAGTATTATTTCTTACAGAATTTTTGTTTCCTTAGGGATGAAGTCAGCATCTCAGTGAATAGAGTGCTGGTCCTGGAGTCAGGAAGATTCATCTTCCTGAGTTCAGATCTGGTCTCAGACATTTACTTATTAATTGTGTGACCCTGGGCAAGTCATTTAACCCTGTTTGCCTCACTTTCCTCATCTGTAAAATGAGCTGGAAAGGGAAATGACAAACAACTCCAATATCTTTGCCAAGAAAACCCCAAATGGGATTACAAAGAGTCAATCATGATGGAAAAATGATTGGACAACAACACAGTTATCAAAATATTTTAGTATGGGGTGGCTAGGTGGTGCAGTGAGTAGAGCGTCGGTCCTGGATTCAGAAGGACCTGAGTTTGGATCCAGCCTCAGACACTTAATGCACACACAAACAAAAAAATCTAGCTGTATGACCTTGGGCAAGTTACTTAACTCCAATTGCCCTCCAAAAGGCAAAAAAACAAAAACAAAAAACAAACAAAATATTTTAGTAATACTTTGTTTTTCTCCAATTACAGGTAAAAACAATTTTAATATTTTTTTTTTAAGTTTTGAGTTCCAAATTCTATCCCTCCCTTTCTTCCCGCCTCCATTCCTAAGATGGTAAGCAATTTGATATATAGGTCATACATGTGCATTCATGTAAAACATTTCCATATTAGTCATTTTGTGAAAAAAGGAAAAGAGAGAGGGAGAGAGATAGAATGAAGGAAGGAAGGAAGGAAGGAAAGAAGGAAGGAAGGAAGGAAGGAAGGAAGGAAGGAAGGAAGGAAGGAAGGAAGGAAGGAAGGAAAGAAGGAAGGAAGGAAGGAAGGAAAGGAGGAAGGAGTGAAGGGAGGAGAAAAAAGAATGCTTTGGTTTATATTCAGACACCATCAGTTATTTGTCTGGAGGAGGCTAGCATTTTCATCATGAGTCCTTTGGGGTCGTCTTGGATCATAGTGTTGCTGAGAACAGCTAAGTCATTCACAGTTGTTCATCATACAATAATGCTATTACTGTGTACAATGTTCTCTTAACATCTATTCTATTAACATCACTCTGTATCAATTCATGTGTGTCTTCCCAGGTTTTTCTGACATCATCCTGCTCCTCATTTCTTATAACACAATACTATTCCATTCCATTCATATAGCACAACTTGCTCAGCCACTCCCCAGTTGATGGGCATCCCCTCAATGTCCTATTCTTAGCCACCACAAAAAGAGCTGATGTAAATATTTTTATTAAAATATTTTTTTAAATAAGTTCACAGACAGTAACCTGAGAACCCCTAAACCTGTGAGGGGTCCAAAACAAATGAAGCTTTTTAAAAAAAGAACAGTAATTTGCTCACTAATGTCAAATACAAATTGAAGAATGGATCTGGAATTAGAACCCACATCTCCTGACTCCCATACCAATGTTTCCTCTACACTGTCTCCCTTAGCTGCAGGAGGGGTGCCGTTTTGTTCTTCTCTCTGAGGGGTCCTCATCTATGATGCTTCACTTTTCTAAGCCTCAGTTTTACTATCTGTGAAATGGGACTAATGATCCCTGTTCCTCCCCCCACCCCCCCCAGAAGAGTAAATAAGATGGTATTTATCAGGTTTCTCTGGGAGGAGGGAAACATTCCTCAGCAATGCAAACCTGTGTGCAAACCAGGGCCTTTGCATCAAATCCTGAGATTCTACATCTGGAGTGGTCAGCTGGCTGAAAGAAGGCCCTTCAAATAGTCTTCAAAAGAAAAAAAAATGGAAAGCTCTGAGTAAATTCAGAGAGAAAAATGAACTGGCCACCACCACGGTGTGATTTGGAGCTTCACAAACCTTCCCCTTGAAGTCTGCCTGGTGTTTTGTTCTACAAAGCATATGGTTTAGCAGATAAAATGATTTTTGACCTGGAGACCTGAACTGACAACTCTGTATACAAACTCCAAACGGGATTGCTCTGTCTGTCAGCCTGTTTTAACTCCACCACTCTTTCTGACATTTATATGCTACTCCCGGAATTGTGCTTGGATCCAGGTAACATCTCTGGCTCTTTGCAGAGTCCCGCCCTGGTAACAGTATCTCGGCAGTGTGCTCATTAGCAGTCCAACCCAGATTGACAGCTGGACAGATAGGGCTCCCTGTTGGAGTGCTGTGAGGTGGGTGATAACTCCATTTCACATTGTGTCCCTGGTGTTTTGTTAAGGGCCAACAGCCAGACAGATTAGTCAATGGCAAGATGCATTTTAGCACTTGGAATCACATTCAGCTCCAGTAGGCTGGGGGAGGCTCTGATGGGCTACAGGTCAGAAGTAGAGCAAGTTTGATAAGTCCCGGAAGATGAGACCCTCCCTCTTCCACTCCCCAAAGAAAAAAGGGTAAGAGAAGGCCACAAACATCCACCATTATTGGCAGCTCCCATCTGAAAGGAAATTAGGAAGAGCCCCTGCTCTCTTGCCAAGTAGATGGATAAGAATTAACTGGTCACATTCAAGTTCCATTATTCTAGAATATTTTGTCAGTGAGAAACTGAGTTGTATGTCATGAACTCAGTTTAACAGATTTGTTCCTGATCACACTATGGGTCTTTTAAAATTCATAGGATTTAGAACTAAAAGAGACCTTAGAAATTAGCCTGCATAGCCCCTTCATTGTACAGATGTTATTTGCCAAAGGCCCTAGTTGAAGATCCCACAAATACCAAGTTCTAGAGCTGGGATTCAAACCATTGTCTTCTGACTCCAAATTGAGTCCTTTTTCTACTACATCACCACAGTGCTCTATTTGTAATCCCAGTCTGTTGGCTTCTGGTTGAAACTATATCCATCATTCTAACAATTAGAGCTAACAAAAATTAGAGACAGTTGGTTCTTCTCAGTGGAGTTTTGCAAGTAAAAGCAAGATAACCATTTGTCAGTTATGTTGTAAGGAGAGTTCTTGTCCAGGCACAGGCTGGACAAGGTGGCCTCTGTAGTTCCTTCCAACTTTGAGATTCTTTTAAAAACCAACATATGCATCGGGATGGGTAAGTTGACATCTAAGCCACATCTCTGTGCCTTACAGTTGTAAGACTCTAAACTCTATTATAAGTTTACAATTCTAGGATCCTAGGGCAACAAGATAGACCTGGAAATTGCCTTCTAGGAGAAGGACCTCAGAAACAAAGTAAGTGTTCATATATCGTAAGCTGATCAATTCTTGAGTGAAAGGCATCTTCATTCAGCCTTCTAACTTTACAAATGAAAAAATGGAGAACGAGAGAGGTTGAATAATTTGCCCTGGGTCACATAGATGATAAATGATAGAGACAGAATTTGAACACAAATTTCTGACTTCAAATCTCGTTCTATGAACTGAATAATGTAAATGAAAAGAAATGATAGCATTCCGATTACACGATGGCTTCCAGTGGCTAATTCAAAGTTATCTAAAAAAACAAATGAATAGTGGGAACTAATTTTTAGAATGGATTCAAAGTTATTATGGACTTCCCTCATTAAGCCATTTAAGCCCCAAAGACCACCCCAAACCTGCTTTCTTCTCTATCATGCTTTAGATCCAAAGAATGAGAAAGCCAGAAGAAGCTATACAGACTCTCTAAAACCACTTTTACAGGTGTCTGTGAGGTCAAAGCTATTTTCATAGTAATACTAGGACATTTTAATTTCTAAAATAGTAAATGTCAGTAGATATAACCGCCACAAACACAAATTCTTTGGGGGAAGAGGGTCCTCAATAATTTTTCAGAATGTAAAGGAGTCCTGAGACCAAAACATTTGAGAACCACTGATCCAGAGTGACCCTTGTATTTAGCATCTAAGGCATACACCCCAGAGAGCTGCAAAGATTTGCCCATCGTCAGGTATCTCATTGTGCCAGAGCCAAAGCCTCCTAAATTTTAGTCTAAGAATGTTCCCACCCTCCCCGTGCAGCCTCCAACCTCCTATTCCATCAGATATCCTGAAGATGGGTAGCACAGAAGTTTGGGATGATGGGTTTTTCTGCCCCTTTATATGTTTATAAATACAGGATGCAACTTATAGATAAGGAGTTGTACTAAGGAAGAATTACAAAAGGAGTTACTGGAGAAATTGGTGACCACAGAAAATGATGGACCAGTCAGGTAAAGAGAGTAAAGGAGAAGAGAGAGATAGTCCCCAGGCTCCATTTATATGCAAGAGACCTGGAGGAGATTTAAAGAAAAAATCTCTGGCATGATGAATAGACCAAACTCCCTTACCTTGACCCTAGTTACCTGCCAACCTTACCCCAGATAAGGATTTCTAGGAGAACATGGACAAGAGATGCACAGGATGAGAAGGCATTGATGGGTTTCAGTGTGGTCACTAAAAGGATAATAGGTCATCAAAGCATTGAAGCATGTAGCATCACCCTTAGAAAGTCTGTTCATTTCTCTGAGCCTCAGTTTCCTAGGCAGTAAAATGGTGATAATAATGCTTTTGGCCTTTTTATATGACAAGATTTTTGTGAGGAAATGTACCATGTAAACCTTCAAGTATGATAGAAATGGGAGCCATTATCATTACTTTTAGGATCATTAATGGGGGTACACACAAAAATGGCACAAGTTTCAGTCATGCTGTGGCTTGATAGATGGTCTTTGAGAGTCACCATGGTCAAAAAAATCCAATACCTTGCATCTAGCCTAGTAAGGAGGCCTTCCTAACTTAGCTGGGTTGGTTTTGGATATTGTTTATAATAGGCATGCTGTGTTAGGACACTGGGTCTATATTTAATGTCTATGTTAGAGCTCAGACACCATCAGTCTAATATTTGGTGAGCTTAGGGTTACCTCCATGGCATGAAGAAGGAGCAAAAAAGAGGACTTGAGTGCAGGGTTATTATTCTTACCCATGACCACCTTCACTTTCTTATTGTTTGGTTGTTTCAATCATGTCCAATTTTGTGCCCCCATTTGGGGGATTTTTTGGTAAAGATACTGGAATAGTTTGCCATTTCCTTCTCCAGCTCATTTTACAGATGAGGTAAATAAGGTTAAGTGGCTTGTCCAGGGTCACACAGCTAGTAAGTGTCTGAGACTAGATTTGAACTCAGGAAGATGAGTCTTCCTGACTCCAGCCCTGGCACTCTATCCACTATGTCACCTAGGGGCCCAACATCACTATCATCAGCTGCCCATCGTCACATGCACCCAACTGATAACCCCAGCACCATTCTAGGGGATACTGCACAAAGAATGCCTGGCATACTCACTTCCCTTTAGGGACCTGCCAATCTCAGGGGCACATCATTGTTGCAAACTGACATAAAACCCCTGAGTTAACACAGGACCAATACAAATAAGGCAAAGCTAACTGACGTAGATAAGATCGGGTCTTTCCATTATCCATAGCCATAGCCCCTCCTCTTTCCCTCCTCTCCTCAAAATATGTGGGTGGATTAAGCAGGAGGAGAGAAAGAAGAGCTTTTCTTGGCCCAAGTAAGAAGAGTTTAGAAGATGGATTATTCCTTTTCACCCTGTCACAAGCATATATTTAAAACAGTCGTTGAAAGACCATCAGCAGCTGAGCACAGGCATAGGACTGAGAAGTTTTAGGCCAAAGTTATTAGAAATGACCTCTTATCCATAAAAGACTTGGTGACCAAAAAGCCTGTTTACCCTGCTTCAGATGAAGTCCCCTCTTTCAGCTCTAAGCTCCCTGCCAGCCATCAGTCTGATTGGAGTTTAAGATGCAGTAAATAGACGAGACTCAATTTAACCAGAAGCAGAAAAGTAGCAAATAATAACATTTGGGGGCCTTTGGCCATAAACATACAAACGTTTACCTTGAATGTTGACTTAGACCATCTCGATTTTGTGCCAAATGAGCCTTGAAATGTATCATCCAAAGTACAGTGTCCACATGATGAAAATAGCCCTAAATATTGTATCTTTCTTTAAGAAAGAAGATGTAAAAGGCAAAGCTCTTATGTTAGATCAAGGCAGTTTTCTTTCTGCATTCCCCATAAGCCATTTGGGATGGACTGCAGGTCAGCTCTCAGGTCACATTATGAGAGGCTGGGTCTGCTCAAGGGTAAACCAGTGGACCAGGGCTGCTCCAGGACTGCTGAGGTCACACCTGACCCTGACTTGTCCAGCTCCGGAATGAACCCAGCCTCCCGAGGGGTGATGGTTGCACAAATGGAGAAGAAAGGGCTTTCTTCTAATTCTGTTTTTTTGGTTTTGCATTCTATCTCTTCTTGTAAATTTATTCAATTTCTAATTCATGGAATAAAATAAGCATTTCTTATAATACAAAAGATGATTGTCCATGAAACAGCAAATCCACCGTGTACAACTTGCTATTCCCTATATACATACAACAAAGTTATCATATAATTTTTTCCTTTTTTTTCTTTCCTTTTCCTCCCCTCCCCCCAGATTTGGCTGGCCACCATTAGATAAAATTAGGTACACACATATGAAGTACATATATGTAAAATTATTCTATGCATTTATTTATCCGTTCTTTTTCTGGATGCAGATAGCATTTTTCTTCATATGCATAATCTCTTTACCTTGCCAATAAGCAGCATCTGTTATCATGATGACCTACTCAAAGGTGCTCTTGGTGGCCTAATATGCCTCATACCATCTTCCAAGAATCTTGGATTCTTCTTCCCACCATAAATCTCAAAGATGGAGTATCTCCAGAAACAGAGTATAGCTGCCATGAAGGGTGGTGGCAACAGTGTTTCTTCCTTTCACATAGACAAGAGTTATGATTACTGGGAAAAAATGGTTAGCAATCAAGGCCAGAAGTTCAATGAAAATGGGAAATGGAAAGGGGGAAAGAGAAAAGAAAGGAAAAGCCAGAAGGGGAAAAATGCTCCATTCTTCTTGCTTTGCTGTGCTTTCAAATTCATTAGCAACCCCAATTATTCAATTCCTCTGCTTTAATCTCTAATTAAACACTGCCACAGACATTGTATCTACGGAGGGTTGAATTTAAGTGGCCTCTTCTTAATAATTGTGTAACTATGATCCCTGTATTGTTATCCAGAAAAGGGAGGGGAGCCCAAAGTTCTCACAGAATGGTAATTGCAGAGGGGACTTTGTTTTCCCTCTAAATGTAGCAAATAGGGCTTCTAGCATTTTCTGTATAATAATTCTTTAAATCAAAAGCATATTTGCAGAAGAGAGGGTGCTCCTACCATAGCTATCTTTTTTAGGAATAATTAGAGCTGCAAGAGAAACAATGGAGGAGGCACATTTTATTGCCAAGTGAAAAAGGATATTAGATTTTTCTTATTTTCAGAAGGTCATAGAATGCTGGGCTCCTTTTGCTCTTGCTTGGTGGGTAAAGAGGGAGGGGGGAGAATCCTCTTACATTTAGGAGAATAATCTGTTCGAAATACAAGCTAGATGCAGCCAAACCAAGAAGTCAGACTGAGCCCAAACCAGAAGGATACACCTAGTCTACTTACCAAGATGTCATCTCCCTAACTAGAAAAAAAAGAGTTCCAGAGACCCCAAAACATTAGATGACCAGCACCCTCTGATGGTCTATTAGTCTTCTAACCTCCCTCCTAACTCACCTGGATGCAGGGTGCATGTTGAGTTGCTGTTAATAGAGGGACATTACAATGTGTATTTCAGATTGCCTGATCTTCCCCTAGTTTTGCCTGGATTAGTTTTTGGGTTCTATTCTTGGTAGGCAAGGACTCTGGGAAAGGCTTATAGTCCTGAATGGAAGCCAGAGAATACATTTCCCTAGCCAATCCTCTCCTGAGCACTGAGGGCTGGCTTCTAGTTTTGGTGGCTAAAAGCTCTCCTTTCTTTCCTAGGATGTTAGCACAGCTGATAGCTTAGTCAGTACTCCAGTAAAAGGGCCCTTGAGATCCCTTCCATTGACGGACCATGCCATCTCTACACTAGCCAGCATCCTCATCATTTTTATTCACCTCCCTAGCAATCTTATATTCTGTGCAACACAGCTTTCTAACTCCCCTTTGTGTGTTAAGATTTCCCATTAGAGGAAATTGTATCACCAGCAACTAAGAGTCTGACATACAGTAAGCACTCAATAAATGCTTTATCTCTTAGGATCCAACCTGGGGTATTAAGATCCTTTAAGACTTAAACACTGAGGGGGTGGCTAGGTGGCGCAGTTGGCCCTGGGGTCAGAAGGACCTGAGTTTGGATCAGACACTTAATGTACACACAAACAAAAACCTAGCCGTGTGTGACCTTAGGCAAGTGACAACCCCAATTGCCCTCCAAAAAAGCAAAAAAAAAAAGACATAAACATTGAGTTTGTAATTCATCTTTCTATAGTTAGGGGTAGGAAGAAAGAGAAAGAGACTGGGTTCAGATATAATTTCATATGGTGGTGGGGTTGTTTATAGAGCTCCCTCATGACAATAGACCAAATCCATAGTCCTCCACCCACAAGGCATAATCAAAGTATTTGGAGCAAATGGTAAAGAAAAGACCCAAGTTTCCCTGTCTTAAAAATCTTGATAGTTAAACAGAAGACAAATCAGACTGGCTATAAACACATGTCCTTTACTTGCTACTAAGGGTCTAGCCACCTTGTTAAACAGCTGATCCACTTTCACCAGCATCTCCACAATGTATTTATTGCCTGTGGACTGTCAATTTCTGTCTTCTTCCTGAATGAGGTGGTGTGAATGGTGCTTGCAGTTCATTTGGTTGAATAGATGGGGAATCAAGTACTCTTTGGCACCATCAAAATGTGTGAGCTCGACCACAGGGACCCCAGGTGGCCACTGGTTCTGTTGCCCGCTGACCATTGCTAAGTTCATTCCTACCGTGAATCATCCTTGTACTTTCTTCTGACTCTTTAGCAATACTGACTTCCCAAGAGATCAGAGGGATATTTGCTGAGAGTGCATAATTTTCAGTCCAGTGGCTGGCTAGTTCCTCCACAAGAAACACCCTGGGGGAAAGAGGGCATTTCTTTGCCATCAGTGTGAAGATTACAGCTTCTCAACTCTTCCTGGCAAAAAAAGAAAAAAATGATGAGAACTTTAGCACCAAAGAGAATATTCAGCTGGAGGCAGGTCCCTTAGGTCAGTCAGCTCTCCCATCCCAAAGCCTGGTTGTTTGTCCCCCATTTCCATACTTTTCATTGATTGCTCTTCCAGCTTCTTCCAGGCTCTTTCCTTCTCTTCCCTTCCTTGGACCCAAGTTTCTCTCTTTTTTGTCATGGCTTCCCAGAATAATCAGTTGCTTGCAACTGTTTTGAAAGTGTCCTTAAATAAGTGGAATACATTCCCTCAAACAGAGTTACTCTGAAAGGGCTCAATAGCCCTGAAGATATACAATCAATACTTTGCCTAGACCATTGATACCCTTGCCCATCACTTAAATATCATTACAGGAAAGATTTCAACAAGATCACGGCACATTATGCTTTAAAGTTTGACTTTAAAGGATGCCTGGGCTTTGCTGAAAGGCATTAGTAATAGAATTCTTTATCTCTGAGCTTAATTTATTCTGAGGAGAATAGGGCCATTATCTTAAATCTATTTTTTTCCTCCAACAGAGAAAACAGGCTTCAGAAGTCCAGCACTTATAAAGAAATCATTGTTTAATTACTTTTTTGATTAACCCTTTATGGAAAGGATTGGGGTGGGGAACACTGGAAGAGTGCAATGCATTCCTGTCACGTCCCTGCCAATATTCTCCCTGGTGCTTCTGCTATTGGCATTCCTAGTTCTATTTCCCTTCATAGTCTCCATTCAGGAAAAATCTCTGCAGTCAAGGAAAGCTTTGGGCAATTCTAGACCCCAGCTGTGGTGGCTATTTACACACGGTCATCCAGACCAAGAGGGATTTTTGCCTGAAGGCTATACACTCTCAATAACTAACAGGAGCTATTTCTTTAGTGCTCCATTATTTCCTCCAAGCAAGGTACTACACAAATACACGAGAGTATATACACACAGACACAAAGTCCCATATTAGTTCACTAACATAGTTTCTCTGCAACCCAAGCTCATTGAAAGCAGGGATTATTTTCATTTTTTGTCTTTATACAGTGCCTGGCACATAGTAGGAGCTTATTGGGTTGGATTGGATATCCCCAGAACCCGACACAGAATCTGGCATGATAGGTATACAAAAAACAAACTGTTGAATGCAAAACCAATATAGAAAAAATGATAAATCACTTGATCTTTAGGTTGCTTTGTCAATGTAACACCATCCCCCTAAGCACTTGACTAGATTTGTTGACTGAACTACCTGACATCAATGGGGATCTTGTCACTGTGCATCCACAGTTTTGTCCCCATCTTTGAAAAGTACAATTCCAACTGGGAAAGAGTCAATGCAGAGGAGATTGGGATATTAAGAATCTCTAAGAGTCAATGTATAGGAATCTGAGTAATTTTACTTGTTAAATTTTGCTCCATTTTCAAAATACAAAGTCATAAATATAACTTCCTTTGAAATATTCCTTTGAGATTGAATTTGAGGGGCAGCTAAGTGGTACAGTAGATAGAACACCAGTTCTGGAGTCAGGAGGACCTGAGTTCAAATCTGACCTTAGTCACCAACTAGATGTATGATCCTGGGCAAGTCACTTAACTCTGATTGACTCCAATAATAATAATAATTTGACCTGAGTTTAGAGTCATTTTTGAATTGAAAGATGTATCTGAGAACTCAGGAGAACCTGATTTGGAGAGTTTAGTAGCTGATTTTTGTAGCATGGGTGTGTTTGACGTCATGTAGACCAATGATTCCTAGAATTATAAGATATAGTTAAGGCTCAACTTAATGAAGATAAATCATTTCAATAATATCTTCATAAGTTTTTGGTCCAGACTTAGTATAGGGAACCCTCAAAGAGGAAACTCCCTCTACCAATGCAGATGAACGTATGCCCCGCAACTTAAACTTGTCTGGGACATTGAAAGCTTGAGTAACTTCCCCAGGGTCACGCAGCCAGGATGGGTTGGAGGAAGGACAAGAATTGATGCCTTCCTGACTCCAAGACTGGCTGTATCAACTCTGCTAGTCTGCTTCTACCTGTACAGTAGTGCCCTATGTTTAGCCCATGACTAATAGCTGTAAAGTGCATAGCACAGTGCCTAGCACATAGTAGGTACTTAATACATCCCTTAACTCATCCCTTCCCTTTGCCCTTTATCTCCTTTGATCTTAAAAACAACTCCATGTATTAAGTACACTTTCCATTTTACAGAGGAGCAAACTAGGGTAGAGAGAACTTAAGTGACCTATCATGGTCACACGTCTACCAAGTATCTTTGGCAGGATTTGAACTTGGAATGCTGGACTTGAAGTCGGAAAGTCATTTCTACTACCCCATGTTGACTCCCTATTTTTAATGCTTTCCCCTACAGTAGCACACAGAGTCTCAGAAATGGGGACAAAAAAAGGATTGGACAGCCCTCTTATTGGAAATGGCATCTGTGGAGGATCACAGGTAGAATGACTCTTCCAAAGTCTGCTGGGCTTTGAGTGAGACCCTGCTTTTATTCCTCAGTTTCAGCTGGTAAAAAGCAGGCATAATTTTCATTGGAGAATAAGACACATCTCAGGATCCAGAATCTTATCTCTTTTTGGCCTTGTCAATTAGTCTGGGTGTTCCTTTATTCTCTGCTCCCATTACTGGAGATTTATGTTTAATGGATACTGGGTCAGATTTTATAAATGCAAATGACTTTGATGGCCTCTATCCAGTTCTTCTTAGACAGCTCTGTGTCCATCAGGAGTGGCAATCTATAAAGAATTCATGTAGGCAGCACCCGCTTTTGATCAACGCCTCCAGATGATCATTACACAGGAACTGAAAAGTCAATACCCCTTCCCAAATTAGAAATGTGCATGGAAGAAATCTCCATTTTACAAGACTGGAGCAAATTCTTCTGGAAATGCTCCTACCCTTTGGGTCAGTTACTTTATAATTGGCTCTAATTGGCCTTGCAACATGTAGTAGCCTGCGTTACCTGAAGCCACATGGAGTTCAGAAAGAAGAAAGATTCTTTCCTCCTTTTGAAAGTATCAAAGCCATTTCATCTTAACCTTTTCTTATAGCTGGGCACCATACTAATTGATATGTAGGAGATGAGAAAGAACAAAGAAAGGAAGGTTTGGGTTTGTTTTGTTTTTATTTAAGATAAATGGTAATCAGCAAGACCTCTGTCATGTGCATCAACATTGATATCATTTGCAACATATCTCAGATGACATGTGGTATCAGTAACAGAGATTAATTCCTGACATGTATAAAGCACTCTCAAGTTAGCAAAGTGCTTCACATAGAACATGTGAGCCTAACAACAGTCCTGGGAAGTGGGTGCTAGAGATTTTATTATCTCCGTTTTAGGACACGAAGTGATTTTATTTGACCTTGATTGCACAGCCAATAAGTGTCAAAGGTGAAATTTAAACCCTGGTCTTCCTGATTCCCAGGCCAGAAAAAGAGTAGAAGCATCAGGGAATAGACTGGAGGCTTGGGGGATAATAGAAACCTGGCCTCTACTTCCTGTGAGATATACTGTTTTTGCAGATATACAGTCATCCCTTCCACATCACAGGGAATAGGGGCATGGCATCCCCCCAAATCTGGAAAATCCATGTAAAATTTTTTGGCCCTTCCTTTGTACCAAAGAAGCCTAATTTTTTTTCTTTTTCTTCTATGGAGTGTTTACAGTACCTTATTGTAAAATTGGGGTTAAATATTTGGCCATAGGCTCTGTGTCACCTGCTGGCCTTGGCATGTCATCAGCAGCTTCCAGAAAACTCCCCCAAAATTCCCATTTAATTTCTTTTGCTGAGCCGCAATATATCAAAACCCCAATGGGGAGAATCGTGATGTGGAAGGGATAATTATGCTGCTCTTTATTGGGGTTCACATCCTACCCTTCAGGCTTCCATTACTTGCTTTGAAAAAAGATTCTCATTTGTGACTGCAACACCTTGTATGAGTGTTCATCAGGCAAAGTCTTCCGGCTCAGTAACTGGGACAAAGTAGACTTGCTTCCCTGCAGCCCAGTCCCTCCCTCCCACCTGAGCAGTCCATTGCGATGTATATAGACAAACTCACTCAGTTTAATGTTTCTGTTAGAGGAGCCCACAAGTGTCATCTTATCAGGGAATCAATTTTATATCAGAGGGTCATTAAATTCTTTTTTCATGAGAATAAAATGGGCTTTTGCTCCTGCATGTTGTACTGCTACTCATCTGAAACTGGAGATGAAACCAAAGTGGAAGAGATTTAACCAAATTATCCATCTTCAGAAAATAAGTTCCCCAGAAAATGTATTTTTGATGTGGTATTGTGTAACACAGAGAGAGAGAGAGAGGAGAAATAAAAATACCCTAATGACCCTGTTATCTGGAAACAGGAGGAAGCTGTGAATTTAACCCCCTGTGGAATCAGGGATTCACTGTTATCTCTGTTGGCAGGATGTAGAAGAGGACTGGACTGGGGCTTGCTGCCTGATAGAAGAACTGGCTGATGGCATGCAGTGGATTTATTTCTCCAACCCCTAAATAAGTAGACATTTGGAAATTTTTTTCATTGTCTATGAGAGGCAGTGTAGCATAATGTAGAAATGCTGGGCTAGGAGTTAGGAAGAGCTAGGTTCAAATCCTGCCTCATTCACTTATTAACTATGTGACCATGAGCAAGTCACTTAAACTTTCAGCCTCAATTTCTTCATCTGTAGAATGGGAACAATAATAGGTTCTATCTATTGAAAAGATCAAATGAAATGATGTATGTAAACTACTTTGGATACCTTAAAGTGCTAGATAAATGTGAGTTATGAACATTTTGTTGAGCTCTTACAATGACTAAAAAAAATCCACCCATTATAAACCTGATCTCTTCACCCGAGGATTATTCACCATCCTGGGAATGAACAGAACAGGGTTTTAGATTCTATGCAACCACTGACTTAGAGATCCTTGGCCTGTGACACTTCTCCATCTCTGGGCTGTCTTGTTGTCATTGTTTGTCTTTCATTCTCAGAGGACCAATATCATTAGAAGGATGAACTGGACTTAAGTGAGGCAGAGCCACTCAAAGTAGTCAGCCTTACTCTCTCCTCCAGAGTCATTGACATCCAGCAGTTAAACAAAATTCGAGATGACTAGTGATGGCTCAGAATGCAGTAGATGACCTTTGTTTGCAGACCCAACGATCTGCAATGAATCAAGTCCATAAAGTACCTATAATATCCCATAGTTCACAAATATAAGCGTTTTTCTAATTTATATACTTGGGAATGTTAAAGAAGAAGAAGAACTAAGGTTGAAAGAAGTCGTGGTCATTAGCCTGAGAGTACACAGTACTTTCAAGTCTCAACAACAATCACTACCATGACGGCCTCACCCTTTGTCCTCTTCTTAGAGCTCTGTAACTTGGCACAGCCTGGGGAAGCAAAAGGAACAAGGCAGAAATGACAGACAATGAGAATCACTGATATATTTTTTTCTCACTAAAGCTCCCACTGGGTGCAGAGAGTATGATTAATCAGAGCACAAGGATAGGTTCCCTTGAGGAGGACTATGATGGGAGAGGAAAGCCATCTATCTATGAATAAGGCATAAGTAGACAACAGTAAACTCCAACACCTAGTTAGGGTTGCATAGCTAAGTGCCAGGGGATGCTAGAGTGAATGGAATCACCATCTTGCCCAAGCATCCTTTTAATTGGGGGCTTGAGCAGAGCTGGAGCAATCAGTTCACTTGGCTTCTCCTGCCAACAGAGTCAGTGGGCAGGATCCAATGCAATCTGTGGCATTTTTCCAGGGCATCTGCTCCATTTTTTTCTGTCTCCCCAAAGCACTTCTGGCTATTTCTCAGTCTGTGGTGTCTTTCCCCTTCAGAACTTTCATCTGAGATGAATGTTCCTAATATGACCATCGGTGATTCTTTGGAAGACCTTGGCAGGCAGCAGCAGAGTTCCACAAGGATGAGGGCCCCACACCTTGACCTTGAAGATGACTTTTGGTTTGGGCTAGGTTCAAAGAGACCTTCTGCTCAATTCAGCATTGCTTCTTTGGAATATAATCTTTCACCCTAACTCATTCTCCCCCTACTCTGCCCTTCACTTTGATTATGAGAAAACATAATTTGTCAGTGTGGAGTTAGTCCTGTAAGTACCCAGCCTCTAAGCAGTTGATCTGGGTACCCCTAGTATCTTGGGTAATGACTTCTGTCTCCTTGTCAGCACCCCAATCAACACCTTTAAAGGTACCAGCCACATTTTGGTATTTGCCATAAGCCATGAGTTCTTCAGAAAAAAGAAGAAAAAAAATTTGCAAGATAAGTAAAGAAAAATGTAATCCCTGAGTGGAATGAAGGATACTTTGAAATGAATGGGGGATAATCCTTTTGTTGTCTGTTACAAATGCACTTTATTTCTGCATTATCTGGCTATGAGAATGTACTGTTCACTCCACTGACAAATCCACTGAAGCTTCTTCTCTTTACAATGTATTAAGCTTATGCTGTAAGTGGTGTACATTCCCTAGGGTCTGTGGCAGCTTGCCCAAGTGGCTGCATTTTGGGATATTCAACCATCTCACACCTCCTCCTGCCCCAAATGTGCTTCCAATTAATCTCAGGCTAGCCCTAGAAGAGAATCTCAGGGAGGTGCCTTAATATCCTATTCCCTCCCCCCATTCATGAATACCAGAAACCAATGTAACACTTATATGTGTTCTCTAATCCTTAGGCCTTCACTTTGGGGTGTAAGAAACATTCAGCCTCTTTCGAGATTATTGGCATTATTTCTTAAATTGTGGTCTAGGACCCCTGCAGGCTCTGATTATTGGTACAAGAAGGAAGACTGAGGAAGTCTCAGAAACTAACAATAAGAATTTACATCTACATAGATGATTTAAGGTTTATAAAATCCCTTTCTCACAATGTGTGAGGTAATCATCCCCGTTTATTATAGAGGAAGAAACTGAGTCCAAGAGAAACTAGCCGACATATATAAATTTGGCATTGAGCTGGACTAGTGCTTTTGAGGTTGAATTTTATAAGGAATGAAGATTTCTTTTGTCCTCTGGAAGATGAAGTAGAATGTCTTTTTGAATGAGGTGGAAGATGAAACAAGAGGTATCAAGGTACTCCTGAGAAAACCATAAAATCTAAAAATTGTATTTCTACTCTGTATTTGGGACTTAATCTTGTGATGCTCCCAATATTATTTGCTGTAGTTTGGGACCTGGTGACCCTCAGGAAGGATGAAGCACAGAAACCTATGAATAGTGCCTTTGATTTTGTCAATGAAGAATTCCCAGAATGGATAATCTCTCCTCCAAAGGGGATGACAATTCATCCATAACTTAGGGGGTGAAGGGAGTAAGAATTTATTAAATGTATCCTGTGTTCCAGGCACTGTGTTAAGAGCTTTACAAATATTATCTCATTTAACCAATTAGTAATAATAATTTTAATTATAGCATTTATTTAGCACTTTACATATATTAACTTATTTGACCCTCACAAAGATTCTGTGAGGTAAGTACTGTTATTAAACCCATTTTACAGATGAAGACACTGAGGCTTAAAGAGGTTAATTAAATTGCCCATGGTCACACAGCTGATAGATGTCTGGGGTAAGATTCAATGTTGGGCCTTCCTGACTGCAAGCTGAAAATTATTCACTGAACTACCTAGAAGAGTTCTAGGGAGCTGCCTGAAAGATGTACAGGTTAAGTGACTTGCCACTTGGCTAGTAAACATCAGAGGCAGATTTTGAACTCGTCTTCTTGACTCCAAGCCCAGCACTCTCTCCATTATACCATGTTTCCATTTATAAAGCAGGTATGTGGATGGTAAAAGTGGGTACAGTGATGTATCAATCAAGTGTCTTCTGAGAATCTTCATACTTCCCATTCCCTCTGTCCTACACACTTGTTGAGAACAGGCTCATGTGTATATAAATGAATAAATTGATTCCTAAGTATATTTGGTATAAGCTCCTTCATCTTTGGAGAAGGGAAATTAGCCTGATCCTTAAGGCTTCTCCCTCAAGGTTATGTCACTATAACATGGGTTTATTTAGACATCACAATAATAATACTTTTTAATCTCTTTTCTCTCCTTCCACCTTTCCCCACCACACACACACATACACACACACACACAAATGGAACATCTTTACTTGTTACATTTGAATCTGAACCTTGTCACCAGGATCAGCATCCAAAAGCAAGCCCTTGATACCTTGTTGAATATGGTGCTGTGCTAGGCACTTTATGGAGAGAACTGAATAATTGTGAACCCTGCCCTTCACTGATGCTTATCATATTGGATCAATAGTGATCCAGGAAAATATATTTAGGATATACTAACTGCAGTAACATAGTAACACACTTTTATTCAATGCCTACTATTTGTAAGGTTCTCTGTAAAAATAGATAGATAGATAGATAGATAGATAGATAGATGAATAAAAATAAATGCCCTTAAGGAGTTTATATTCTCCTACCTGATTAAAGCATTAAACAAAAAATATTTCATGTTTGAAAGATGTTTGAAAATTCCAAAAATCTGTGATTTCCAGAGTTTGGGTATTCCCTTCACCAAAGTAGATTACACTCCTTCTTCTGTGACTTATTAGACAGCAGGGAAACTTCATGAGACATTCTGGCCAAAAATATCCATCACCTAGTGGCCAGTGAGGCTCTTCAACCAACTAGACCTGTCCTCAAAGTCCAGACTCACAATGCATGTCCAACCCACCCCTGAAGATTTTCCAACTTGATAGAAACTTATAGAACGTGCACTCCATGGTTGAGCCTTCAGGCACCTAGGTCATTTCCAAACCAGATGATGCATTAGAGTCAGGCTTTAGTAGAGGAAGAGGTGAGGGAGAAATGATATTTTAATGGTGGGGAGAAAGGGTAAGGGAATGTTTGGAAGGAAGGATTTTTAGGGAAATTGGGGGAAAGAATATGTGGCTATTATCATGCTCAAACAAACAAAAATCAACTCTCCAAAATGAGGAAATTGACCAATCTTTTAATGAAGCCACCAACACTACAGGCTCCAGGCTTTATTATTCTGGAGTCTGAAACACCCACCCTTCAGGCTACTGTTTCGATGGTTCCTCCTAGGTTATATGCTCAGCAATAATTTAAGTAAAGTGTCCCAGATAAATGCTAATAACCCCCATGAGAAAATAGGGGCATCCCCATGCATACTAAATGCACTCATTAGCATCCAGGCTATTATGAAGAATAGCAAAATGACCTTGCAATCATTAGAAGCTTAAAATGCTATGACTTAAGTTTAGAGGGACACATATTACAATGTAAAACCTAATTAGTGTTACCTTTGCTAATTGCTGCCTAGCACTGAGCTGTATAAAATAAATGCATGATGGACATGCAGGGGCATCAGATGTAACCCCATCGTGATTTTTAGAGGGAGGGAAATTATAGGAGAAGAAGAGTCATTTGCTGGAGGTTTGGAAAGGTATTTGTCTGAGTTAGTTTGTGGGTGGTTTGAGGGAAGTTGTGGGAGGGGGGAGCCGTATTATGTTTGTTTGTAAGAAAGTGAAATGTTATTACTGTTCTCTCCAGAGAACTGTGTTCCCTTATTCTCCTTCCCCTAATGGCAGGCATGGATATCAGACAATGGGGGGAATGACTTCAGTGCCAAATTCCAATACCAGCGTGAAAACAGCTGTGCAGGGATGTGTTGAAATCATATCCCACCGGCAATTAGCGTAATCAGCATTACCCCAGCTTAATTCTGCAGGAGGGATGGGACCTAGAGCTACTGATTTGGGAGCAAAATTGTTCACTCAGCAAACGTTACCTATGATCTATCTCCTGAAGGAAAACATGTACACACTCAAGCCCAACTCGATAATGTGGAAATAGACTAAGGCTTCAAACCAAAATGGGATCTCTTTGTCATCTGCCATTCATTTGCAATTCGCATTTTGTGGAATGGTCCTGGACCAGACTTTAGGTATCCAGATGATGTTAAAAGCCTCTTTCAGAGCTGACAAAGGAAACAGAGAAGAGCAAATGCAATGGACCCCTCCCAAACCTTGTCAACTCCCAGCTGTGTCAATATAATCCATGAAAGTGAAATCGTTTTTTTTTTTCCTTTTCCCTTTTGGGATAAAGGGTAGTTTATTTTTTCTAGGAGAGAGAAGCTTGCCTATGTCTTCTACCTTCACATTCCTTCCATATGATAGACTGAGGAAGGAAAGTAAGGGAAGGCAACAGAACTCTTTTTATATTCCAGTGGCTTAGCAGCAAGATCTATAGTGATGAAAAGAGGTCAAAATGGGACTTTCTAGTCATCTCTTAGGGTATGTTAGACTGCTGAACTTACCTTACTTTCAGGGATGGGGCAGTCAGAAAATATTCTCTTTCCTGAGCTAGAAGGTTTTCTAAGAGTTGTGTGTCTTTGTCTCTCCATCCTCCAATGGTGACAAAAATGATGATTTTATTGCCACTACTTCTGTTACTAACTCCTGGTAATAATAATAACCATTTATATTTATATAGCACTTAATGGTTACAAAGCACCTCATACCCATTCTTATCTGAAAAGGGAGAAACGACCCATTCTTCTCTAAGGCTGCCTTTTGAAAGCAAAATACCTACTTTTGTGTTCCTGGAGCCTATGCATTTGGGCTAACTGTTGGGTCACTTAGTCACTTTGGGACTAAGCTCCTTCATCTGGCTACAGGTAAGTGCAAGGAAAAGTGGATTGAGCTGCAAAGCCATCCCATACAGACCTGCAAAAACTGAGAGAAGGCGATCACAAAGGACGCAGGCTAGAACCTGCTATCAAAGGCAGCCAGTCACCAAACCGCCTTTTTGCTTCCCTTCCCCTCCTAACACCCTTTTACAATAACTGAAGTTGAATAATGGAGTTGCTGATAATTAAAATTAAATCTTTGTTCCACCGATGTCTGAAACTCTGGGAAGTCATTATCAGAGTCAGACAGTGATATTTTGATACCCTGAAATCTTTTTGATTTGAAGAGAGAAGTTCTAAGGACTGGGAAGATAGAGAGCCATGCTATTTCCTAATCACTCTTTATAATTTGCAGTATCTTGGGACTCTTCTCAGATGTTTCCACTGTGGCTTATGTACGCTTCAAACCCATGTGCTGTTAAATGCAGAAGCTAGATACTGAATTAATGAAGGTAGCTTCAAAAGCCCACCTCTTTGGCAAGCTAGAGATCTAAGGGCAATCTCAAAGAGGGTGATGGGCCTTTGAAAATTACTAAGCACAAACAATAAACCTCATTAAATAAAGTCAGCCAAGTGGGCTCAGAAATATAATAAGGCAAGTGGGAGATCTGGAGGGCCATGAATCCCTCTGAGAAGTGGTTGTTCAGGGTTAGGGAACAGCAGGGGAAGACTGAAGGAAGGGAATTTTTCTTGATGCATCATGTGATCCATATAGGCACAATGCAAGGAAAATTGAGGGATCCCCACTCTTGGAAAGCAGATTTGTCATTGTAGGGATGAGACTGGTTTTCCCCATCTAGGGTCAGAACAAGATGCCTAAGAGTTAAACAGTTCAGGGCAGCAGTCGGTGGAAAATACCATACTCCTCATAAGAGCTTTAATAAATGAAATGTCAAAGTGGGTCATGTTGTGAGTAGAATACATTGTATTCTCCATACTACAGAGAAAGAACTAAAATTAGGCCTTCTACATCCCTTTTACTGCCCTGAAGCATGCTTCCAGAATTTCCAGTCAATACTCCTTAGATTAAAGCCTTAGATACGAATAGGATCATAGATTTGGAGCTTGAAAAAACTTGGAAACCATCTAACAACTGGGGTTTCTTAAATTGTTGTGCAGAGGTGTGGGTGGGTGTGGGTGTATGTTTGTGTGTGATATACCCCTCCCCTTTGCCAATCTGCTAAAGCCTATGGACCCATTCTTAGAATAATGCTATTAAATGCATAAAAGAAAATACCTAGGATTACAAAAAGTACAAATTATATTGAAGTAGTTAGATTTTTTTTAAATTGAGTTCACGGACCCCAGGTCCGCATGGATCCTGATCTAGCCCAAGGATGAAGAAATTGAGGCCTAGAAAGAGGTGGTGACCTGTCAAAAGTCACATGACCAAGAGCAGGACATATATTTGAACTCAAGTCCTCTAGATCCAAATTTAGGCACTTTCCTCCATACCACTATGGGATTGGAGCATAGACTTCAAGGATTAGTAATTGTGTCTTGCATTCAGAACAATGCAGAGCCAGTAGTAGTAGTGTGTGGCAGTTGTGTTTTTGGTGGTGTTCAGTAACTGGTCACTGCTGCTTTTAGGAAGGAGCAGGTTATCATACATACCACTGGGCAGATGATAGCGTGCTCTCTGGATTGTTCAACAGGAGCTTCTACTCTATCATTCTTTCTAAATCTGTTCTCCTTTTCACTGTTATTCTCTCTTATACGAAGTTCACCTAGGAAGCCAAATTTCTTTTGTTAACTTACTGGGCACTCTCCTCCTCCCCCTAAACCCCTTGTTCTCTACCCCTGCTGGCCATCCTGTAGCAGACAATTGTTTTCACTTTAATTTATGAGTTTACTAGCAGAGATCCCACTGACTCTTCTCCTGAAATAAAAGAATCTGGGATCTTCCACCAAATAGTTATTTGTGAACATGGCTGGGAGTTTATTTAAACTAATTTTATTATTCATGACACTGACAATTTATTCAGTGAATGCAATTATAGGCTATGATTGGCTGCCACAGCTAAAGGCTAAAAGTGCCACTTTCTTGGATATGCAGAGAACAACGGTGAAGAATATTAGAAAAATAATCAGTCACTGCAATATTTTTTATGAAGTGATCCACACAAACCTTCATTTAAAAAAAAAACTAATTTAATTTCCCAAACACCCTGCAAAGGATATCTAATTATCCACTTCTAAATTGCTCCCGTAATTTTTCCAAAGTTCTCTATTGTTTATGCCTTTCTGAGCTCTATTTGGTTATGTGCAAAGACATCACCTCAATATGTACATCCTGATAAAAACCAACTCAAAATGACTCTTCTTCATGCTGTACACAAAAACTCTCATCTAACCTATGATGTGTTCATTCATTTGGATAGGACATGTTAGACAAACAGAATTGGAGTTGCCGTCCTTAGCTGGTGAACCAAATAGGGAAGAAGAAGATGAACCCAGGATTGAACCAGGATGAACCAGGATTCCTAAGTAGGAGTAGTGGGTTTATGGTACAAAGATAGACATGTAGGCTTGATGTAGGGAGAAGCTTCTACATGGTTAAAAATCTCCAAAAGTGAAATGCATTGCCTCTGGAGATGTAGAGAGTTCTCCCTCATCAGAGGTCTTTGAGCAAAGATTAATGAGTGATTTGCAATTATTTCCTTTTCTGGAACATCATCCTTTCCCTTCCCACCAGATGTAACTGTCCCTCAAGGCTCTGTTCTTAATCCTCTTGTCTTCTCTCTCTATTCTATATCTCGGTTATCTCATCAGCTCCAGTAGATTAAGATGTTTTCCCAAATCTACACATCAGGCCCTCTTCTTTCTTCCACACTCTAGTCCTCCATTACCAACCACCCAGTGGCATCTCAAACTCAACATATTTACAGCTTCTTATTTTACAAACAGGGCAGCTAGGTGGCCAGTGGATAGAGTGCCAGGCCTGGCATCAGGAACACTCATCTTCCTGAGTTCAAATCTGACCTCAGACACTAATTGTCTGACACTGGACAAACCATTTAATCCTGTTTGCCTCGGTTTTCTCATCTGTAAAATGAACTGGAGAAAAAAATGACAAACCACCCCAGTATCCCTGCCAAGAAAAACCCCCCAAAATTGGGTCACAAAGAGTCAGACACGACTGCAAACAACTGAACAATATTATGTGTGTGTATATATATATATATATATATGTATGTGTGTAGATATAGCACATAATGTATATTTTACATATATGTGTATATGTGTATGGATATATGTATGCATGTAGATAGGTGTGTATGAGTATAGAATATATGTATGTATATAAACACATATGTACATATATCATCATCATCTTCCTTTCTAAACCCACTCATCCTCCAAACATCCCTATTTCTGTTAAGAGCACCAGTCAGTTTTACAATTTCAGAAGCATCCTTCACTCTGGCCTCTCCCTAATCCTTACGTCACATCCATAGAATTTTCTCAGTTCACACAGCATGTACCAAATCAGACATTCATCCTCTCATATGTAGGATATTTAAGTGGTCCCCTAGTCAGTCTCTCTGCTTCTGGTTTCTCCCCTCTGTAATCCAGCCTTCCTAGAGATATCAAATTGGTGCTGTCAAATAATAGATTAGAGCTTGTTACTCCTCTGTGCAAATCTTGGTGGTTCCCTTTCCCTTCTAGGCTAAATAAGAAATCCTCACTGTGCAATTTAAAAGCACTTCAAGAAATGACTTCTCTCTATCGCTCAGTAAGTCAACCAACTGACATTTATTAAGCACCTAACCAGATGGGGAAACTGAGGCCTCTAGACCACATGTGGCCTTCTGGGTCCTCAGGTGAGGCCTTTTAATAACTGAGTGCAAGTTTTACAGACAAAATCCTCTTATTAAGGGGGATTTGTTCTGTAAAGTTTGGATTCAAAGGGCTGCCCTTGAGGACCTAGGGGGCTACATATGGCCTTGAGGCCACAGGTTCCCTACCCTGGAGTCAGGCACTGGGCTAAGTGCTTAGGATACAAAAAAAGAAGAAAAAAAGCAGCCTGCCATCATGGAGTTTACATTCTAATGGGGAAGATACCATATATAAATCTGAACATGCCAGATAAATACAGAGCAGTCAGAAGGTAACACTAGAGGGGATGACACTGACCATATTATTTAATATTAATTCCTTTGTACACTTTCTTTTCCTTTCAAACTGGATTGTTATTTGTCCCCTATGTTATAGAAATACTTTGGCAAGTATTTAACAACCAGTTTTCTGAAGGGAAAAAAGTGCACGTGATGCACTTTTAAGTTTAATCTATATTAACATTTTCTTCATCACTTTCTTATGTCCAGACTATAAACAAAACAATTCAACCCTGATTTCTAGTGTTTGCCATTTTCTGAGGTATAAATGGTCAAACTGAAAATTTAAGAACTGGCTCCAGCACCCCGTTGCCCATTCATATCGTTTCACATCTTCCACCCCCAAACCTTTGCACAGACAGGTCCCCTGGAATTCATTCCTTCCTCACTTCTACCTTGTAGAATCTCTAGCTTTCGTCAAAGCACAGATCAACTTTCACTTCATTCCTAAAGCCTTTCCTGATCCCCCTGTTGTTAGTGCCTACTCCTCGAAATTGCTTTCAATCAATCAATCAATCAGTCAGTCAACCAACCAGCCTATATTAAGTTCCTACAGTGTGCCCTGGGGATATAAGGAAAGGCAAAAGCTTGTGTCCCTACTCTCAAGATGCTCACATTGTAACAGCATAGACAACATGTAAACAACTACAAACAAGATGGGGCTGGGACAGATTGGACAGAACCAACAGAGGGAACATACTAGAATTAAGTGGGGGGGGGGGGGTTGTCTGGGAAGGTTTCTTTCAGAAGATGAGATTTTAGCTGAAACATCGAAGGAAGTTAGGGAAGCCAGGAGGTGGAGATGAGGAAGGAGAGGATTCTAGACATGGGGAACAGCTAGGGAAAATGCCCAGAGGAGGGAAATGGAGAGTCTTATCTGAGGAACAACAGGGAGTCAAGTGTCACTAGATCACTGAGTAATAATAATAATATAATGATACTTTGTATTTACTTATTTCTGTGCATGTATCCTCCAAGCAGAATGGAAGCTTCCTGAGGGCAAGAACTATTTTGTTTTTACCCTCATCTCCAGTGCCTCACCCATAGTAAGTGTTTAACAAATGCTTGTTGAATTGAATTGAAAGTTGTAGAAAGGATTTTTTTTTCCTTTTCAGGCATGGGTTGAACTAAATTGCCTATGAGGTCTCTTCTTATATTGATATTCTGTGATTTTATTATGGTTTGATAAGTTTTAATATGTGCATATTGTTTGAGAGGAAAGGGACCTCTTTCCCTTATTTTATAAGTAAAGATCATAGAATCATATTTATGGGACCTCTAGTCTAGCCTCTTTGTCTCACTTTTTAAAATTAAATTTTATTTTATTGTCAGGTTCCTATTCTCTCTTTCCCCCACCTCAACACAATATTGAGAAGTCATAAGCTTCCCATTATAAACATATGCCTACAAATCTCTCTCTCTCTCTCTCTCTCTCTCTCTCTCTCTCTCTCTCTCTCTCTCTCTCTTTCTCTCTCTCTCTCTGTATGTGTATGTATTTCTAGATAGATGGAAACACACATACACAATATCCACACATCTCAGTCTGCCCTCTGAGTCCATCTGCTCCTTAGCAGATGAGTGACATGTTTTCATCATGTACCCTCAGGAACTGTGGTTGGTTCCATTTCCATTGTGTTGCTCAGAGTTCATAAGTCTTTCAAAGCTGTTTGTCTTTACAATATTGTCATCATTGTATAAATTATTCTCCTGGTTCTATTCACTTCCCTCTGTATCATTTTATACAAGTCTCCTTAGGTTCCTCTGAAATTACTCATTTCTTATGGTATAGTAATATTCCATTACATTCATATGCCATAATTTGCTTAGCCATTTCCTAATAGATGGATACCCCCTCATTTTCTAATTCTTTACCATTGCAGGAAGAGTTGCTGCTATAAATATTTTCGTACATGTGGCTCCTTTTCCTTTTCCTTTGATCTCTTTGGGGTAAGAGTTTTATTTCTTAAGTTCAGAATAAAATAAACAAAAATTTTTAAAAGAACTAAGTGGTATCACAGGGTTAAAAGGTATACATAATTTAATAGCTTTTGCAGCATAGTTCCAGGTTGCTTTCCAGAATGACTATTCACAGTTCCACCCACAGTACACAGCACCTGTTTTCCCATAGCCCCTCCAAAATTTGTCATTTTCCTTTTTGGTTAACTTTGCCGATCTGTGTGTGAGGAGGACCTTAGCATTATCTTCACTTTCATTTTTCCAATTATTAGTGATTTAGAGAATTTTTTCATGTAATTACTGATAGCTTACATTTCTTCCTCTGAAAACTACCTTATTAATACCCTTTGACCATTTATCAGTTGAAAAATGAGTCCCTTCATTTTAGAGATGAGGAAACCAAGACCCCAAGTCACTAAAGAACCTACTTAAGGTCCCAGAGTTAGATAGCAGCAAACCCAGCATTCAGTAACAGGTCCCATATTTTGTCATAATATTTTTGTTTTGGGACTAGATCTGTGATTTCATATCTATAGGAAATTCTCAGTAAGGAGACTCCCACTATCAATGCAGATCAGCACCTGCACTACAACTTATAGCCTAAGTTATTTTGGCACTAAAAAGTCAGGTGACTTGCCACAAGACATAAGGTCACATAGTATATGTCAGGGGTAAGAATCAAACCCAGGCCTTCCTGACTGCAAGTCTGGTATCTTTATCCCTATACTTCAGCAATCTCTTAAGTCTCCTTTTTATTCATTTCTCAGATTTCTAATAGCAAAGTCTAGGTCACAGATCTTAGAGGTAGATGGGTCTTCATGAGATCATGCAGCCTGCTGGAGGGAAGATTCCCATTCCCAGAGCCCTAGGACTGGTTTTATCAGACCGCAGTGATTCAGAAGAGGCTACAGATAACTTTTGATCCCTGGGAGCCTTTGGACTCTCTTCCAGGCTCTTACATCCAACCACAAGAGTCTCTGCCAGAGAAAACTGACAGGGAGAGATCATGGTTAGGAATTAACAAAGGCCCTTTAAAAACCCAGACAGGTTTGCCTGCTTTCTGGGATCCTATCGGAGCAAAAACTGCTATGATCCTCTCCTCATTCCTGCTAGCCCTGTCTCTGGGGAATGTGCTAGTGTTAAGTCTTCTAAGCCAGCCTTTGTAAATTCATACTTCTCAGACTCTGCTCTTGCCTCTCAATTTCTTTATTCTTATTCTGCTCCCCGATTTCCTACTGATCAACCTATTCTGGTTGCCTGCTGCATTCCCTTGTAAAGATATCAGCTGTTGACCTGAAATAGAATATTAGTCTGGCTGGCCTTTAATATGACATTATCCCATTTTACAGATAAAAGAGCCAATATGCATATCATTTAAGTGATTTGCCCAAGGCAGCATTGCCAGTAAGGGAAGTGGTGACTAGAATCTGAGAATTCAACCTCCCAACATGCTACCTTGTTCTTGTAAAGTTCAGTGAAGCCTTCTTATTTGGCCTGCACCCTATAGGCTCCTCCTGTGTTTTCACCTGGGTGGGCATCTGTGATGTGTTGACAGTGAGGACTGGCAGACAAGGATCAACCCTTTGGCCTATGTTGCTGACCACCCAAGTCCAGGCCCATCTGTGACAGCCAAGATTCCTGAAGAGTATGCTGTGTGATTTTCTAAGTTCAAAGAAGTGACTCTTTTTGATTTCCATGAATTTGAAAGGAGAGTACCAAAGACTAAATATGGAGCCATTTGGAGAAATTTCTCTTTAAAGCACTTGGGCCACGACTCTAACGAGCAGTGCTGCCGTATCCTCAAATCCCTAAAGCACTCTCCCACCCGTTCCACTGACAAGAAGACATGCTTGTCTTTTGGTCTTAAAGTGATGAATTCACGCCTTCTCTAATATTTATGGGCTACATTCAAAACTCTACTTTAGCAATTATCATGAGTTTTAGAAAGTCAGATCTCCGATGTTGGAGATGACACAACACCTCAATTATTCAGGAGCAACTATTTTCAAATTGCCTCATATAATTTAGCTCTGGGTTCACCTTCCTAATTCACTCTCCCCCTCACTCCAGCCTTGGAATGTACTCTCCTGAAGCTGCCCCTTAGAGGCTGTTTTTCTCAGTGAAACAATATACTGGCTCAGTGCTGGGCCTGGAGTCAGGAAGACTTGAGTTCAAATATGGCCTCAGACACTTACTAGCTGTGTGACCCTGAGACAGTCACTTAACCTCTGTTTGCCTTAATCCACTGGAGAAAGAAATTGAAAACCACTCCAGTATCTTTCCCAAAAATACCCAATAGACAGTATGAGTATGGTCCACGGGGTCACAAAGAGTCAGACACCACTAAATGACTGAACGACAAGAGTTGGGGCACCTGAGTTCAAATACTAGCTCTGACACTTCCCTTATGACGTTGGAAAAATCCCTAAATATTTCTGAGTCCCAACTTCCTCATCTGTGAAAAGAGGGCATCAGACTGGATGGATGCTGAGGTCCATTCTAAACTGAATCTGTGACCCTACGATCATGTGTTCTGAATATGAATATGTAGAATATGAAGTGATGTAGAATGGCGAGGTCTTATTTTCTGATCTTCCACTTCCCCACTCAGACTTTGGCCCTTCCAAGCCTAGTCAAAACTGGTAGTTATGTTTTCCCTTCTGGAGAGCATTATAAAACTGGAAAGTACACCCTCCTATCATGAGTGAGACAATGTGCAGAATGTCCTTTACCCTTGACTCCTGAAAGAGGTCTTTGCCCATCTTTTTACTCCAAAGACAGACAAAAGCATGACTCAGTCATGGGGTCATCCCTACAGACCTGGCATACCCCAGTCAAGGACTAACCCAATTCTACATCTATGGGACCAAACTGTCAGCTGATTACATAGCTTGGCTCTCCAGCCCGACTGTTCAATAATGCTCTAATTAACTACCGCAAACTTCAGAGGACCCAGCTAACTATAATTGAGAGATCAACAGAGGCTGCATGGAGTTAGATGTGCATACTAATTACTGAATTATCCAACACCTGCTTTGGAGTGCAGTGCTGAAACATGACTGCATTTTCAGTCGGAAGGCCTTCAGTTTAAGAAACAAGTTGGCTTTTTATGATGGGAAGAGTGGAGACTGACCTTGTCTGGTGAATCTATATCCTTTTATTGGTACCAGCGGGAGGTAATGCTGGTATTCAGGCCAGACTGAGACTAGGCAGTAGGAAAAAAAGCCAATTAAAGAATCTCCCAAGCACTTTGGACTTCAAAATAGATTCTGGGTGGGTGTGGTGATGATGGTGCTTAAAGGATTCCAGTGAATACTTCACAGGCTATCAATTCTCTGTCTAGGTCCAAAGACTTCTGTATAGCTACATAGCCCTTTCAAAGCACATATTACACTGCTATCTAATGCCACCAAGGGACACAGTCATGGCTCCTGGGACTTGGGAGCTATATGAAGTATAACTACAGCAGCTAGGGGGTACGGCAGATCGAGGACAGACCTGAGTTCAAATTTAGCCTTGGATACTGAGTAGCTGTGTAATCTTGGGCAAATCAATTAACATTTCTGTACCTTAGTTTCTTTAGCTGTAAAAAAATAATAATTTTTATTTTTAATAATAATAATAATCAGATCTACCCTCCAAAATTGTTATGAGGATCAAATGAGATGATATCTGTAAAAATGTTTAACACAGTGCCTGGCACATAGGGAGTTCTTCATAAATGCTTGTTCCCTTCTCTCTACCCTAAGCAATGGTGAAATAATGGGGAGAGGAGATGGAAATGGAATTAGGGGAAGGTAGGAGATTAATGAAATAGGACATGGAAGTACTGAGGCCAGTCTAGGGAAATAAGGGTGAACCAAGAGCAAGAAGAAAGAAAGAAAGAAAAAAGAAAGAAAGAAAAAAAGAAAGAAAGAAAGAAAGAAAGAAAGAAAGAAAGAAAGAAAGAAAGAAAGAAAGAAAGAAAGAAAGAGAAAGGAAGGAAGGAAGGAGGGAGGGAGGGAGGAAGAGAGGGAGAGAGGGAAAGAAGGAAGGAAAGAGAGAAGGAAAAGAAAGAAAATTTGAAGAAGAGAGAAAGATTTGAAAGTAGGGGGAAAATAAACCCAGTTTTAGTCCTCTTCCTCATATTTACTGATTGTAGTTCACTTGTCTGTTATCAGTGAATTCAGCCAGGGGTGAAATCACACATATCCTTTGAGACCCGCAATTTTTGTGATGAAACATTTGTTACCAAATAGAAAAATGAGACTTCTATTCAAACCTCTGTACACCCTGGAATTAGATAGCACAATAGGATGTACTGGTGACATCCAGCATGTGGGTGGCCCACACATTGTCCTCTTCCCTGTCCTCCCATCCAAAAAAAAATGTTAAATCGCTCAGCATGGAAGGGGCACCCTCTAACAATTATCTTTTAGAAAGGAATGGGAGTGATTCAGTGTTTAGATATTACTGAGCAGTTCTCTGTTATCAAAGCATCATAGCCTTTCAGAGCTGGAAGACACCTTAGATTCCAATGAATCCAATTATTTCCATTTTATGGATGAAGTTCAGTGACTAACTCAAAGTCATGTAATGGTTTAGTGGCAGAAGTGAGATTCAAACTCACATCTCTCATCTCCCAGGTCAGGGTCTTCTGATATAGCATTCAGCTTGTTGCAGATGATGATGGCCATTAGTTCGAGACAGCCTGGTCCATGGACAGAAAACTGGACTTGGAGTCTGAATACCTGAATTCAAATCTCTAGAGCTCAGTTTCTGAGGATTATAAAATGAAAGGGTTAGACCAGATGGACCCTTCCAGCTCCAAAGCTATGAACCTAGGACAATCATTCTGTGCCACACACAGAGGTGGCACATACAAACCCCAGACAGATCCTAGAGGCTCTGAAGAGCTCTCTGCTGCTGAACCAGCCTCCAATGTTGTTGTTTCCCCTTTCCACCCACCACTACCACACTCAAAATTTTTTTCTATATGTAACAAGGATTTTCTAGAAATTTAATAGAAATATAGATGGAAAGGGACCTTAAGAGATCGTAGAGTCAATCAATCAACAGGAATTTATTAAGTATCCATTATATACCAGGTACTATGCTAGGTGCTAGAGAGACAAAGACAGTCCCTGCCCTCAAAGGATTTATATTCTACCAGTAAAGACAACATATAAATGTATAAGTATATATTAAATAAATATACATGAAATAATTTGTAGAGGGAGGAGGCACTAGTATCTTGGCAACCAGGAAAGGCCTCTAGTTCATCTCTCTAGGTAGAATATGTCCATAGTATAATTAATGGAGGAAGCCATTACAACTGAAAACGCGAAGATCACTATGATTTCATAGATATGGATCCATCCTGTTTGACTGTTTTACTAATTTATTTCCTGTCATATTCCTAGTTCCAGATTTGGATAGTCTTAAAAGGTGACATGTGTGCTGTGTTCATGTTTATGAAAGACATTGATAAGTAGGAGGGTGTTCAGAGTAGGGCAACCAAAATGGTAAAGGGCTTGGAGGATCGTTTGAAGGAACTGGGCATGTTTACACTAAAGGAAAAAGAGACTCAGGAGAACCCAGTTGCTGTCATAAAGTATTTAAAGGACTATGTGGAATAGGGTTAGATTTATTCTGTTTGGCCCTAGAAGAAAGAACAAGGAACCAAAAGGCAAAAGCTACAAAGAGGAAAAATTTCCAAAGTCGACTGGGCTCCCTTAAGGGATGTCTTTCTTCTTGGAGGTCTCCAGACAAAGAGGGTGGGTGACCATTTGTCAAGTGTGTTTTATATGTATTATATATACGTATATATGTTTGGGTTGGACAAGATGCCTAGAAGTTGGAAAATGCCTTCTGACTCTCAAATTCTGTGATTCCATGAATCTTTTCTGTACAAATATGTTTTAGAATATATAGTCCCTTCATACATGCAGTATAAAAAACCATAGACAAAAAAAAAGTGGAGGCAGTTATCCAGGATCACAAGGCTGAAATACAATTTTACTGGTCTGATTTTGTGGAGTCAGATTCCGTTCCCTTTCTAAGGACTTGAGATTTTCTAAAACAGAGAAACCTAATAGTCATTTTCTCAGAGTTAATATGAAGATAGGGATTTTATTTTGTATGTGTCCATAAAACAAACAGGCAGCTAGGTGGCACAGTAGATAGAGCACTATGTTTGGAATCAGGAAGACTCATTTTCATGAGCTCAAATCCAACCTTAGGCACTTACTAGCTGTAACCCTGGGCAAGCTACTTAACCCTGTTTGCCTTAATTCCTCATCTGTAAAATGGGCTGGAGAAGAAAATGACAAATCACTCCAGTATCCCTGCCAAGAAAACCCCAGATGGGATTACAAAAAACTGGACATGACTGAAACGACTCAACACCAACAGTTATAGACATTTAAAAGAGAAGCAATAATTTCCTAAGAATATATGATTTTTTTTCACAGGAAAACAAGTTTATAATGAAGGAAGGCACCTGGGAAATTATGTAGGCTAACCCCCTTTTTTCTAAATGAAGAAGCTAAGGCCTAAAGAGAGTAAGTAACTTATTGAAGGTTATATGGCTAATTAGTATCTGAGCTAGGACAAGAGCCTGGGTCTCCTCTCTTCACAATCCAGGGTTTCCTCCTCTGTGCCAAATGAGTGATTCCAGATAATGTTAAACTTTTGTCTACTTTGTCATATGTCGATTTTCTAATTGAGGATCTCTCTGCTCTCTGTTGCCAAGCAACCATTGCTTGGATTACTCAGGTATTTACTGCCTGCTGTACCTATGTGCCAAAATATGATTGCTCCATCCTTCCAGAATACCTTTTCCAGTTCACTTGACTTTGCTCAGATGGGAGAACTTCACTGGTAGAGCTCTCCTTCAATCTGGGCAGTCTCCCTTCTCCAGAAAAGTGCCTCCAAATCTGCCGTCCAGTTGACCAATTAATTAGCTTCCTGGGGTATGATATCTTGCTTGCATGCTGGCTATTAGAGCCTCATAGAGCTCTGCAAATCTTTGACTTCATCAAACCAACATATATCAGAACCCTATACCTTTCTGTCTACCAATCCATTTACTTTCATCATTCTTAAAGGAAACTCTCACTGAGAGAGTCATGCCCTCTGACAACAAGCAGTTTGAGACGTTCTTTTCTCTCTAATTTTTTAACTCTTCCCAAGCATACACACCTGAGGTCAGCTGTGGGCTATGCTGACATCATGTTAGTAACCCAATCACATTTATATAAAATGTGAAGACCTGGAATCACAGAGTAGTATAAGGAGATAAAGAGTTCAAATCCTGGTTCTGTTACTTGCTATATGACCTGAGGCAGATTACATAATCTCTTTGATTCTCAGTCTTTTCATCTGTAAAATGGAGATATTCAGGCTTATGCCATTTATCTCAGAGGGATGTTTATGACAATGTGCTTTACAAACTTTATCTAGGTTTGTAAGATTGTCTGCTAGGATAGGTGTCAAGGCAGGCAACTAGTAGCACATTAATGTGGTCCAGAGTTTACTTTCCAAACAAGTGGATGGGGATACTTTGGTGTATCATGAAGGTCTTGGTATGACACGGTCTTAGCTTAAGAAGGGAGCTTGGAGCTCATATCCTCCAAACTCCTTCCCATTGTAGGAATCCTTTCTAGATCATTCACTTCACATATGTAATAAGTGGTCCTCTAGCCTCTATTTCAGTGGTTCTCAAATAGTCTCCCTCCTTATCACTGCCTCCTGGCTTCCTTCAAATACCAGTTCAAATTCTATCTTTAACAAGAGCCTTTCCTGTTCAGTCATTGTTTTCAGTCATGTCCAATTCTTCTTGACCTCACTTGGGGTTTTCTCTGCAAAGATACTGGAGTGGTTTGCCATTTTCTTTCTTCAGTTCATTTTACAGATGAAAAACAGAAGCAAACAGGGTTAAGTGCCTAGAGTCACACAGATAGTAAGTGCCTGAGCCTAGATTTGAACTTAGTAAGAGGAAATCTTCTTGACTCCAGACCCAGCACCCTATGCACTGTGCCATCTAGATCCTAGTCCCCACAAATATTATTATTTTCCCCCTTAGATTATCTCTAATTTACCCTATAATGATTTGTGTAGACAGTTTTTTGCATGCTCTTTTACACATTAGAATTCAAACTCATTGGGGAAAGGGACTGGATTTGGGTTTTATTGTTGTTGTTTTATTTTGTTTTGTTTTGCTTTTTGTATCCCCAACACTTAGCACAGTGACTCACACAGTGTTTAATAAAGTCTCTTTGACTTGAATTGTTGATTTAGCAGTCTAGTGAAACCTATGGACCTCTTCTCAGAATAATGTTTTTAAATACCTAGAATAAAAAAAGATTATAAAAAAGTTAGTTATATTGAAATTCAGTTATCTAAATATTAGTAAAATTAAGTTTATAGACCCCAGGTTTAGAATTTGTGCTCTATTTGAGAACTTCCAATGCAAGGAAATTATTTTGAGAGATAGGCCATTCTACTAGAGATATCTCTAATAGTTTGGGATTTTTTTCATGTTAAACTAAAATCCACTTTCCTGTAACTCTCACTTGTTATGTTATAAGAGCAACAGAGAGTAAATTTAATCCTTGCATATAACATGCTTTGAAATATTTGAAGATAATGATCCTGCCCCCTCCCCACCAAGTCTTGATATTTTCCTCTCTTAACCACCAAGTTTTGACCAAGAGAATGGACATGTGGGTCATTGTGAAAATAGAATGGAAAATGGTGTGTGTGTGTGTGTGCTCACATGTGCACACATGCACACGTGTATTTTCATTTGCTTTTCCTGTCCCCATAGAGGGATTAGAAGCTTGTGATTTCACTTGTGTAGGGAACTCCCAGATCAGATTTCCTCTATTCATGCAACTTATAGTCTTAGGAAGTTGATCTAGGGCATTAAGAGGTTAAATCACTTGCCTGAGGTCATGCAACCTATAAATGTCAAAGGCAGTACTTGAACCCAATTTGGCATCACTCTATTATGTCATGCTACCTCTGTGGGAGTCATAGAAGGTATGAAATACATCCTTAATATTTCCAGCACCAATTGCAAGGATATGTCACAAATGAAAAAAAAAAGAAATATTCAATCATAGATCCAAAGCAGTAAATAATATACTTCCTTGCATGTTCCTCAGTTTTTCAATCTGTAATATGTGGTTAATAATTGCTATCCTTATCTGAAAAGCTCCCTCAGAAAAATAAATTCTCAGTGAATATCAAGTGGCAATAAGTCACATTGAGTTCAGTCTTTCCAAAAGAAAACTCATTTATTCAGTTTTCCAACTATATGACAGATCTAATTTTTCAGCATCCTATTTAGTTCTTGAGAGCCAGCATATTGCAATAGATATAGAGCTGACCCTGCAGTCAAGAAGATTTGAGTTCATGTTCTGCCCCTGGCACAGATTAGCCATATGACCTTGGACAAGTCACTTCACTTTTCAGTGCTATAGACAACGCCTTAAAAGTCTATAATTTGCAAATCAGTTGCTGCACTACTATGTTGGTAACAGAAATTTTTTTACCCTACATTAATTAAATCACAATTTTGGGCAAAAAAAAAAAGGAATTTGACTTGCAAAATAGTTCATAAGAGGCCTTATTTTCCCCAAGTAGTATTTACCTCATTCTGACTCATCAACATATGGGCTTTCTTGGCCTACAATATTATGAGCTCATTTCTTGGTCACATGAGCTTATCAACCAATCACCAAGTAGTATTCCAATACTAAGCCTCCCTATTTCAATGACAGAAGGCCATGGAACATACAGCAGAAACGATTTTTCCCACTTATTGAACTGGGTCAATTGACCAGGAAGCTTAGAGCATCAAAGGGGTCTGAGCTGGGGTTCTATGTTGCTTGGCCCATTGGCAGACTCTGTGCAATTTACCATTAAAGATGCATCCCTGAAGGATCATGGAGGAAGAGCATACTCAGTGAGCTTTTACCTCTGAAGGTCTTTTGTCACCCGCATACTATAGGAGGAGAAGGGGAGAGTCACATGCAAGGCCAAGCTCACCCATTCTGTGCCTCCCTGTTCCATACCACCTATTAAAAGCTATATTCCTTCTATTAGGTATATTACACTGACACGGTGATTGGTGGAGGGGAGCAGAGCACTTGTCAGTTGAGTGAGTATTGGCTGTCACTTGTGTTATCAAGCTGCCTGCTTATTTGCGATTTTATTTTCAGATGTGATTGACAGTTGGATGGCTCTGACATTCTCGGCACAAACATACAGCCTGTTATTATGCTTGCATTAACATTTTGATAAACACACAGTGCAGCATTGGAAAAGTAATTACATGTCATCACTTCACTGCCTCATCAAAGAAAAGTTTACTGTGTAATTGCTCTGTGATTTACCTAGGTAGAATGTGTTACATTCCACAAAGCCTTTCTCTATTTAATAGTTTACATTTACTCTTTAAAATACACAATATCCCTTCCCAGGGGCTTCCATGGACTAAAATAAACTTGGCAATATAATTTGGCTTTCCATAAATATACCTAGATATTACTGTGGAGTACTTCCGCATAATAGTTATTTAACGCTCAGTGTAAATACGCAGGGCATTATATTGGCTGAGCTATCAAAAAAAAAAACTTTTGGCGACGAGGAAAAATGGGATATTGTTACCTTGGTTTCCACATTAAGAAAGGAGCCTTTTGCACTTATATTTATATCCGTGCTTTTCACAATGACATCTAATTTTACAATAAAGTGACTTGAGCTGAAGCGCCTAGCAGCAGAATCTAAAATATTGGTTCTTGTTAGCGATTAAAGGGCTCTTCTGATGTGGCACTGAAAGGTATTCTGGAGGAAAGTACAAATGATTGCAAGGTACTTTAGAACTGAGGATGAGGAGACGATTTGACTGATGTTCACTCAGCGGGCTTCAGCTGAGTGATGGGAGAGCTGGGGAGGAAAAGGTGGGTGAGCAGAGGATTGAAGCAAATGGATCACTGACTAGCCCACAGTAGAATTTCTAGACATAAATTGCTCTCCTCATTGATATTGCTATGGTACTTTGGGTTGCCAAGTGCTTTCTAATTATTAATGAGCAAACCCTTACAATACTAGCCTGGGTCAGGAGAATATAACCATCCTGGGATGAGATTGACATCGCTAGACTGTAATAGATAGAACTTTGCACATCTGGGCTAGACACCTATGGGAAAAAGGAATATGAGTATCTGTGTGTTGGGGGCAAAAGGGGAATGGCTCACCCATTATTTTCTCTGAATCTCCCTTGCCTCCAGCTTCTCAAATAGAAGTGCTACCCATCTCTGCCTAAGCCCCAACAGCCTGGTTATAACCACTGCATTGACTTTCTTGGATATTATGGGGACTTCATCATTCAACCTGAGATAAGAATTTAGTGGCCAGTGCAGTATTCAGCAATGTACATCCCTACAAGATGGCAAGTGCTCAGCTTTCTGGCTCTGTTGCTGAAGGTGAATAGTTACTGTTTGAGTCTTTGTAGTGTCCTTTGCTGTGCATTGCATGGTACATGTGCAGCCTGGGCAGACACTATGCCAAAGGCTTATTCTCTAGGCTGCCTGTTCAGTATAATTTAAAGGTTAAATTGACTGAACTGAGAAATCCAGGTGAAATTTCAGGTTTTATGAATATAGGACTATACCCTTGTATGAGGGAGGGTGATGATGGCTGCATGGAAAATGTGGTTTGCCTGGACAGATTTGAGGGAGTTGGTTAAGAACAGGATACCAATGGAGGCAGGTTATTAGAGAAAAGGATGGGAAATCTAAATAAAGGCAAAGGGCCAATAGTGGCAGTGAAAAGATTACGAGGAGGTGAAGGACATGTACTTAATGTCAAGGATATGAGGATCTGGGAGGTTACTGGAGAGGTTAGAAGAATGGAGGGGAATAGGGAGCTGAGAAGCAATAGAAATCTTACCAACCCTTTTCCCATTGAGATAGCAGCCTCAGTAAGAAGTAATGAAACTCTCATTTCCAGATGTGTGGGATGGCTCAGTAATTCCACGTTAGTCAGTATATTAATCCTCTCTAGAGATTGGCATTAGCTTAGCTTTAGCACCAGGCTAAATAAACATAACAGCTCTTTGTACTAGAGCTTGCATAGCAGCTGGATAGAACATCTGCATTCTTGTTGCCAGCTCTCTTAATACCTCCTCCAAAATGAGCTCAGCTTTCCCACCTTCCATTTAGCTGGACTAGGCATATTTCCCCATTTGCTGTCAGCGATAAGAAGAAAGATCCCATTTTGATTGCCAGTTGGCGTGTAGAGTAATGCCCGGTAATTGACAAAGATTGCTTAGCAGCAAGGAAGAAAGATACACTGATTAGGAGACATCTTCTTTTATATTGCATTTAACCTGTACTTTCTCTCTCTTTTTTTTTTTCAATTTTCCTTTCACCTGGGCCTTCCCAGGATCAGCTCACAATTCTTTTCTATTCCCTTTCCCTTTGTGAAAAATAGGAGACATACAATCAAGACTCCATAAAGGAGAAGTCAACAACTACACAGCTCCCTGGAAGTCATTTCATAAAGTTTGAAGGCTTAAGAGCTATATTACAGATTTATGCTGAACTACCCCAACACAGAAGTTGCTTCACATCATATTTAAATGTAGCCTTTGACCTAGGTGCCAATCCCATGAGATGCTCAAGGCTTACACCATGTTATCCCTTTTTCAGATTACTAAATTAGATGTTCATTATTCTGTTTTTCACCTTCACTACCAGATCAGAGCTGTGGTGCACTTTTTTTTCCCTGGAGGATTGCATTTACTCCCTCTTTTAAAGAATGCTTTAAAAAATTGCATTGTTAGAAAAAAATATGGGTTAAAATGCATTTTTCATGTCCTTTCATGCTCTATTGATTTTTTTCTCTCATTTTTCTTACAAAAGGAAGTTTTAATGCAGTTTTCAGAGAAAAAAATGTAGTCAGCAGTTGCTTCCTCCCCAAGAGTAAAAAAAAAAAAATCAGGCACCTTGTTTAGAAATGCATTGGAGTGAATTTATTTTCTGAAGGGTGGGGGCTAATGAGGAGACCCCATCGGTCACAGAAACTACCACCTCTCTCCTGGCCTATTGTCTGAAAAGATGCTGCAAGGTATTTAACTCTCCCTTGACTGGAACTATATGGTGAAGTTTAGTTATTCAAGGGGGAGTTGATACCCTATTGGATATAAGAATCTGAAAATGAAGGTTGTTTCCAAAGACAATGTAGTTAAAAATATGTCTCTATCCATCCAATTCATTTGTGTATCCAACATCACCATAGTACTCAAATGCTTCCATGTATTGCTGTATCTTTTTTTTCTGTATTTTACAGATGAGGAAATAAAGTCACAGAGAGGTTCAAGGTCATATGGGAAATTAATGCCATCTGATTAGGGTTGAAAACTTTTCTTTTTCTTAGATATTAATTGAAGGGGCATTTTTCTTTCCTGCTTCTCATTTGTGCTTCCTGTTCAGTCACAGGTACCAAGTGCACAGTAGACTTTCTTTTTTTTTTATTATATATATATATGTATATATATATATATATATTTGAAACATTTAATGTTAATACCTCGAATTTCAGATCCATTTCCTTCCTCCCTTGTCACCCATTCCTTCTTGGGAGATAAGTAATTCAGTATATGTTGTACATGTCTAGCTATGCAAAACATTATCATGGTAGATATATTGTACAAGGCTGCTTATAATTCCCTCCCACTCATCCCAGCCCCCACCTGGTCCATTCCCTACATGATCCTGTCCCTTTTCTATAGTGGGTACTTCCAACCTCCCCTCACCCCAAGGATGCCCTCCCATCCATCATCCCTCCTCTCATCCCCCTTCTCCCTATCCTGCTGCAGGTTGAGATATCCCATTTAGTATGTATGTCATTTTTTCCCTGAACCAAATTCAATGTGAATGTGGTT
Organism: Gymnobelideus leadbeateri; assembly: GCA_011680675.1. Lineage (NCBI taxonomy): Eukaryota > Metazoa > Chordata > Mammalia > Diprotodontia > Petauridae > Gymnobelideus > Gymnobelideus leadbeateri. Next base: position 108,634 of record WOXC01006844.1, read on the forward strand.
TTGCCTTTTTAGCCTTCCTTATTCTCCCCCTCCTTTGCACCCACTTCCCCTACATGAGATAGTTTACCCTACCATGTCTCTCCCCATCTCCTCTTGCCACTTTCCTCTCTCACCTCATAGTTTCATCCCTTGAGTACTCTCCCTTCCCAACAAAATCAACCTATGCCCTCTATCCATATATAACTGTAACTATATACACACACATTCACATATGTATTCGTATGACCACACCCCCTTCTTCCATTATTTTCATAGTGGGAAAGATATCACAGATATTGCTTTTCCATATAGGAATGTAAATAGTTCAACTTTGATAAGTTCCTTTTGATTTCTTTTCCCTGATTACCTTCTCAGGCATCTCTTACTTCTTGCGTCTTGATGTCAAATTTTCTATTCAGCTCTGGTTTTTTCCTCAAGAATGCTTGAAAGTCCTCTATTCCACTGAATGACCATATTTTCCCCTGAAACAAAATACTCAGTTTTGCTGGGTAGGTGACCCTTGGGTTCATTCCCAGTTCTTTTGCCGTCTGGAATATCATATTCCATGCCCTTCGATATTTCGGTGTAGAAGCTACCAGGTCCTGGGCTATTCTGATTGTGTTTCCACAATATTGAAATTGTTTCTTCCTGGCCGCTTGTAGTATTTTCTCCTTGATCTGGGGATTCTGGAACCTGGCTATACTATTTCTGGGAGTTTTCTTTTTGGGATCTTTTTCAGGAGGTGATCTGTGGATTCTTTCAACCTCTATTTTGCCCTCTGATCTAAAACATCAGGGCAGTTTTCCTTGAGAATTTCTTGAAGGGTGATTTCTAGGTTCTTTCTTTGATCATGGCTTTCAGGTAGTCCAATAATTTTTAAATTGTCTCTCCTGGATCTATTCTCCAGGTCAGTGGTTTTTCCCATGAGATATTTCACATTGCCTTCTAATCTTCGTTTGTTTGGATCTGCTTAACAGCATCTTGATTTCTCATAAAGTCACTAGCTTCCATTTGCTCCAGTCTAACTCTGAAGGAATGAATCTCCTCAGTGAACTTTTGAGATTCTTTTCCATCTGGCAAATTCGACTTTTTAAGGCATTCTTCTCCTCATTGCCCTTTTGGGCCTCCTTTGCCATTTGAGTTAGTCTATTTTTTAAGGTGTTGTTTTCCTCAGTCAGGCTGTTGACCCTCATTTCATACTTTTCCTGCATCCTTCTCATTTCTTTTTCCAATTTTTCCTCCACTTCTCTTATTTGATCTTTAAAGTCCTTCTTAAGGTCCTCTATGGCCTGCAACCCGCTCATGTTTTCCCCTGGGGCTTTTGGAGCAGGACTTCTGACCTCACAGTCCTTTTCCTGCTCTATGCCCCCAAAATAGGAGTCTAGGGTGGCATTTTTCTGTTTCCTTTGCCTTGGCATGTTGCCACTTAATTACTTGACTTTTGGGCTTGTTGCCACACCATGGCTTTAAGGCCAGCTAGAGGAATTTTCGTCCTGAACGTGTGGGGGGCAACTTCCGTTTCTGGCAAGCTGTAAACCCACCCACAACTTCCACCCTAGATCACAATCCAGATCCAGGGAGGTTAAAGCAAGAGCGATTACCCCCCAAGACTGATCGCTGGATCTCCCCACGATTTGTAGGCTGGGAGCCGGAGATGCCTCTGAAAACTACAAAATGGCGTGTCTCCTCAGCGGCTTCTAGCCCCCAGGGGAGGGAGCTGATGCATTCCCCAAATACAGGTCCCAAAGTCCATAGGACACTAACCTCTTACTTTGTCCTAGGCATGTCTATGTTGATAATTCTGGAGTTGCCACAGCTCCTGGCGTTCTGGGGTTCCTCCAGCTGGCTGCTGGCCCTGCCGCCCTGGGGCTAAAACCTCGGCTCACGCGGACCTGGGCTCGGCTGGGCTCCTGTGCTCTGCGCTCTGCGTGTTGCCGGCTCCCAGCCCGCTGCGCTGGTCCTTCCTGCAGGGCTGCTGGGCTGTCCTCAGCGGGAGGTTAGCTTCTCTGTGTCGTTCTGTGGGTGCTGGGGCTCCAGAAGTTGTTCAGAGTCCTTTTTTACATAGTTTGTGGGGAATCTGGGGGCAGAGAGGCTTGGACGAGCTGTTTCTACTCCGCCATCTTGGCTCCGCCCCCCACAGTAGACTTTCAACAATATTCAACCTAATTTTCTCTGTTATAAAAATATACTTGCTCACTATTCATGGGGTTATAGAAGCCAAGTAAAGTAGTGAATTGAGGCAATTTTCCAAGTATGTAGTTCAAGCCAAAAAAAAAAGTGTTTTCATCCAAAACATTTAGATTATTGCTGCTGAAGTGCCATTATCCTTGAATTATATGCCTAATTCATAATTTTTTTCTACATGACCAATGAGGGAATTTGTTTTGCTTGCCTGTACATGTTTATAATGGGTCTAGTTTTTCTTGCTTTCTCAATGATGGGGGAAGTAGGTGGGAAAGAATACATACTCAAAAATAAAATAAAGTAGAATTTAAAAAAAATATTTGTCTAATTCCTCCAATTTCCCTCTTAACTTATCTAGTATAAGCCTGGTATGAGTGCACATATGTATGAGAAAGAGCTGTTCCCTAAACCATGTCCATAGAATTGCCTTGAAATCATAGACTATGGCTCCACACTGTTTCAACTTAAAATGCTACTTTATTTAGCACAAGGGGCTACTTTATTTCCCACTGTACTAAGGACTAAGTACAGGCAAAGAGCCAGTTGTCTCATTGAACAGATTCCAAGGAGGTGAAGGATATGTGGATTTGGTTTGGGTAGGGAGAAGTTGGAGAAGAGTAGGGTGCTAAGCAATGGAAATTTTACTAACCCTTCTCCTATTGAGATGATGGCCTCTTTAAGAAATAGCAAAACCCTCATTTTGGCTTCATTTCTAGTACCTTCTTTGGAAAGAAAGTCTGGAAAGTAAATCAGGAATACTTGAGTTTGAATCCCTCAGATTACTTACCTGCAGCATGACCGCCCAAAAAGCCATTAACCTCTCTGAATCTCATTTTTTTTGGAGGGGGAAGGCAAGGCAATTGGAGTTAAGTTACTTGCCCAAGGTCACACACAGCTATTAAGTGTGTCAAGTGTCTGAAGCCATATTCGAACTCAGGTCCTCCTTACTCCAGGGCTGGTACTCTATTTACTGTGCCTCCTAGCTGCACATGAATCTCATTTTGATCATTTGTAAAATGAAAAATAATACTAGAACCTACCTCAGAGTTCTTGTGCTTTTCACATGAAATAGTTTATAGAAAGTGATTTGCCAACATTAGAATATTATATGGGCGGTCCCAAAAGTCTTAGAGTATTTTTTTTTAGGTTTCAAATATTAAGACTGTGCTAAGACTTCTAGGACATGATATATTATGTATATATGTATATATAATGTACATGTGCACATATGTATGTACTTATGTTTAAATATTACATACACATACATTATGTGCCTATATATAGTATTTTAAGGTTGACAGAGCACTTTATATCATTTCATTTGATTGTCACATATATAAGTTCTGTATGTATGTGTAATATATATTTAAACTCATGTTATACTTTACTATTAAGTATGCTATGTTTTAATTTTATAGTATGTAGTATATATAATATAGTATATATGTGCATGGTGATTGTATATACACATGTGCATGTGTATGTAATGCATGTGTATACACACAAATATATATATATATACATATACACATACACATGTATACACACACACACACACACACATATAAAATTTCCTTTCAAAGGCTAAAGTTCTGCTTCCCAGTAAGGAAACTCCCCCTCTCTCAATGCTTAGCAGCTTTACTCTGAGACTTTGAGATTTAGAGAGTTAGTTGCCTGGGGCACCGAGAGCTCAAGGGACTAGCCCAGAGGCACTCAGCCAATAGATATTAAGGACAAGACTTTTTGATTTCTAGATTGTCTCTCTAGCCACTATACTACACTACCTCTCACTATATCACATTTTGTTGTTCTCATTTTGAACCCTATCAGATAGAAATAGGTCTGGAAAAAAGTCACTTTCCTATTATTCTTTTATGTTTGATCCTCCACAGACAATTGCACAGATGAATAAAATAACTGCTCTTTGATTGGAAAAAAAGGATGTAAACACAACTAATATGGAAATATGTTTTGCATGATTGCACATGTATGACCTATATCAAATTGCTTCCTGTCTCAGGGAGCGGAGAGGGGAAGGAGAGAAAGGGAGAGAATTTAGAACTTGTAATTTTAAAAAATGATTGTTAAAAATTGTTTTTACATCTAACTGGGAAAAAATAAAATCTTATATTAAAAATAAGAATGTCAACAGCATCCTCTGCCTGCTCACTGAAAGTGTCCCCAGCACAACTCCAGGAGCAGACAGAACAACAATATAAGGTGATGCTATGTACCTCATATTGTTCCCAAGTGATTCTGGTCTCCTCTACGAGTTCTCTATATTCTGAAAACCTTTTTTGGTCCATGAAACTTGGAGATTATGAATATCTAGTATAGTGACATCTATTAAAAAACATTGTTCTTAAGTTTTAATGAAGGTATAGTTATCGCTGGTGCTGTTGTTGCTATAATTATCATAGCTCATATCTGACACTTCCATTGCCAGTCTGACCTGAAAGTGCCAAGGCACCAGAACGATTTCTTTAAACCAGCTTTGCATATTTAAGTTGTCTTTCTGTACCTCTGGAGAAAGGTTCAGGTGTAATTCAACTGTTGACTGACTGTCCACTGAGAGAGAATCACTCTCCCTCGTTGACCCATGCTGCTTGCTGTCAGTTAAGAGGCATCTCACAGTTCTTTCCCAGTCAATAGTCTCTTAGCAGATCTGGACATCTGCTCCTCTTCCTACATTCTGAACATCTGCCAGGCTTCCTATCAGCAAGGGGTCCCCAGCCTTTCCTGCTTGGCCAGGAGCCACAACCTACTTTTCTATTTCTGCGAACTTGAGCAGTCATGGAGGTGATGGTGTCCCATCCCTTCCTTATTCATTTGTCTATTTCACTGGTTCCTAGCAATAAGGCCCGTTTAATCGACCCCAGTGTCGACGTCAGTGAATTAAAGCTTTCTATGATCTTCAGCAGGGATTGAATCGATCAGATATGCATGTCCTGCTTTGTGAGAGCAAAACACTCTTTCTTGTTCCCCAGATGCAAATATGCCCAGATTGGGTCAGTATAAACCAATTGTCTGGATTAACCAATTGTCTGGATTATTTAGGTAAGAACACATTTGGAATCTGAATTATCTAGATGGATAGCAAGTGTGAACCTAAACCTAGCATGGTTTTTACATTATAGTAGCATCAGGTAAAAGGGAAGAATTATTCTGAAGTGAATTTAGTAGTGACCTGCTGTAATTAGAAAGGAAAAAAACAAAAAAGAAAATAGTTTGCTTCACTCTGCATTCAGACTCCATAGTTTTTCTCTGGTTGTGGATGGAATTTTCCATTGTGAGTTCTTTGGAATTGTTTTAGGTCCTTGCATTGCTGAAAAGAACTAAGTCTATCAACGTCAGTCATCGCACACTGTGAATGTTACTGTGTACAATGTTCTCCTGGTTCTGCTCACTTCACTCAGCATCAATTCATATAAGTCTTTCCAGGTTTTTCTGAAGCTTGTCTGACCCTTTTTTAGATGCTATGAATAACTGCTTTTTTTATTTCTTTTTTGTTTTTGTCATTGACTATAAAATGTATGCATTAATTAGTATGTCATTCTCTTTTACAATTAAATGCATAGGTTGAGTGAGGTAAAATGACCTGTCCAAGATCATATAACTAGTTTATAACAGAGCGAGGATTAAAATCTATGCCTTTCGGGGGCGGCTAGGTGGCGCAGTGAATAGAGGGCCGGCCCTGGAATCAGAAGGACCTGAGTTCGGAGCCGGCCTCCGACACTTAATCCGCACAAACAAAAACCTAGCCGTGTGACCTTGGGCAACTTACTTAACCCCAATTGCCCTAAAGGGGCGGCTAGGTGGCGCAGTGAGTAAGAGCGTCGGCCTCGGAGTTTGGATGACCCGAGATCAGATCCGGCCTCAGAAAATGAGCACCCACGCATAAATCAAATGACTAGCCGTGTAACCTTGAGCAAGTTACTTAACCCCAATTGCTTTATAAAAAAAAAAAAAATCTATGCCTTCCTAATTCTTTGATCAGAACTTTCTTACTAGACTACAGCTGCCTCAGCTTGATTTGAGCATATGGAGGCACCTTACACACCTTTTTTCTGGCGCTTCTCCAACACAAGGGGCTGAATCATGGGTTATTATGATTCTTTGGTGCTAACAGACATATTTCTCCTTACAAAGGGACCATGCAGTTCTTAGACTAGATTATAGTTCATGTAGGTAGTTCCACAAAGTGTTAACTAGATGAATGGGTATACATTTACAAAGAAGAAGATCTATAGTGGAGTGCCCCAGGTTCTTCTCCTTAGTCTGTGTTGGTTTTATCAATAACTTGTAGTGGAAAATGCGCTGCTTATGGATTTTGAAGATCTGGATTCAAGGATTGTCTCTTTACTTATGAGTTAAATAACTCTGGACAGGCCACTTAATTACACTGAGCTGCCATCTGAAAAACAGATATCATAATGCTTGTACTAGATACATTGCAGATTTACTGTAGAGAAAGTGCTTTGAAAATATTAACATGCTACATAAATGTAAATTGATATTATTTTAAAGCATAGGTGACATATTTATCAAATGCTTCAGAGAAGATGAAGCAGAGAGGAATGGACAATGTATTCACTAGTTAAAAGATCTGGACATGTTGAAATGGTGGGGTAAAATTAATAAGAAACTGAATGAGTAAATATAAAACCTTATACCAAGTGTGACTTTTTAGGTCTTTGGGTGCAGTCTTTTGACTGAGGCCAAGTTTTACAGAACAGATTCTTTTATTAAGGGGATTTGTTCTGTGAAGTTTGGATGTGGCCTCAAGGCCACAGCTTCCCCACCCTGAATTAAGGAGTCCATAGTACAATGAGGCAATGAGGTAGTACAGTGCTAGCTGTTGAATTAAGAACACCTGAGTTCAAATCTAGTCTCAGACACGTACTAGCTGTATGACCTGGGGCCAGCCACATTGCCGCTGTCTGCTTTAGTTTCCTCATCTGTAAAATGAAGATATTAATAGCATGTGCCTCTCAGAGTTGTTGTGAGAAAAACACTAGATAATATTTAAAAAGTGCTTTGCAAATCTTAAAAGTACTATAAAATGCTAGCGTTATAATTCTTAGTGTGGCAACTGAAGGAATTAATTTCATTTTGGGCTACATTAATAGAGCTATGGGATCTGGAACAAGGGAGATGACGGTCTTGCTATAATCTACTCTGATCAAGCCACATCTGGTGCATTGTGTCTAGTTCTAGGAAGCATATTTTAGGAACAATGTTGTTAATCTGGAATATATTTGATGGAGAGTAAGCAATGTGGTGGGAGGTAAGAGGACTGGCTGAAGGATCCAGAGATGTTTAGCCTGGAAAAGAGGAGATATATGAAGGGTGAAATAGCTATATAAAGGATTAACGTTTGAAAGGTACATTCAACTTGCCCTGCTTGAATTAAACCTACAACCAACTGGTAAAGTTGTATGGAAGTAAACTTTGGATCAACATAAGGAAAAACATTTTAACCAATGATATATGTAAAAAAAAACAAACAAATGGAATAGGCATAGAGGTGACAGAGAGCAAGTCCTGGAGTTTAAGCATAACCTCAGTGATCACTTGTTCAGAATGTGTTATTTGGGTAGGAGCTGGTCTAGATGACCCTGTATAACCTCTAGAACCCTATTGTTCTATCTATTTCTTGGGCAACATTGAAAACTGTCCCTTTGTCATACATGGATAGCAGGAAAAAATGTGCTTTTTCAGTCTGTCTTGGTTAGCTGTTACAATACTGAACTGCCAGGATATACTGGGTTGGAAAGACGGGACAATGGAGCACAATTTGAGGGGTGCTTATTTCTAAACATAAAGTCACCCGGCAAATCCCAAATTTGTTACTCCCTCCACTAACAGCACCAGTCTAACCCCTCCTTCTCTGGGGAATTAGAGATTTAATTTCAATTTCACCTCTAAGCCTTTGCCCATTTCTAACAACTCGCAATATAGGGATAGGATTCCCCAATGGGATGCCATGTTTTTCTGGAACTGTTCATTTCATTAATAATCACATTCTGTTATTATGTTTTCCCTGTTCCATTCTATAGATCATTTTTATTATGTTGATACAAACTCTTTGATATTGTAATTGTGAAGTACATATTATGAAGACAAATGCATTGGGCATAATGAAAATGGATTGCCAATAAAAGTTGAAAAACAATGAAGCATTTTTTTAAAGCTAAACCTCATTCAGAGCACTGTCACTTTGAATGCTCGAAGGAAGGCCCTTAGATGAAAATGGCTTATTTCTAGTCTAATGTTGATAAAGGTTTGACTTTGGTAGCATCTTAATTATCTGATAAAAGTCAGAATCCAATGCCTTTGCTCACCTCTAACATCTAATGCTTTCTGATGGTGTTAAAGTTATTGTGGGGGCTCCTGAGAGAGAAAGAAGTGATAACTGCTTTGTATTTCCTGGCTGTGAATTAGAGTTTAAAAGAGTCACTTGGTTTTGTTTCAGTAAATTAGAAAAATAATGGGTTGCCCTTAACAGATCATGTGTGTGTATTACATAGATAGATAGATAGATAGATAGATAGATAGATAGATAGATAGATAGATAGATAGATATAGATATGTAGCTATCTGTCACATTTGAACATGGTACCACTGACAGTGTGACTTCCAGTACTCGGTCTACTATCAGCACCCAACCATGAATTGTTTGTTATGCTCATGATTAAGGATGGGACCATGTTTTGCACGTAATTTGTGTTGGTAGCACCTGTTGCTTCTTGTTTTGTTCTAGATTTCAGGGAGGAGGTGTAAACATAAGGTAGGGAAAGTACACTAAAGGGAGATTTAAAGGAAAGAGTAGATCGTCCTAAACTTTTAGAGTTTCAAGAGAACTTAGAGGTTATCTAGTCCAACTTCTACCCTACTCTTCCAAGTAGCTTGTTTTGTCCAGGCCTTGTACCTCATGAGGCTAATTGGTCTACATGGTATAAATGATTAAAGGGCATGTGTAGCCCTTAGTCTTGGAGACCTGGAGTGGGCATAAGTTATTCCATTTCTTGCATAAACAGGTATTAAGAAGGGAGGATAGCTCTTCAGATTTGAGAAATTGTTTATTCTTGCATTGATTTCAAATCTCTTATTATCCTAGTCATAGTCCTGTTATGCTGGAGCTCATCAACATCATAGAATCATAAGAACCTTATATAGGCTATCTGGTCTAAGACCCTTGATTTTCAAATGAGAAAAGCTGAGGCTCAGAAAAGTGAATTAGCTCTCTAGACACCACACAGGTTGTAAGTGACAATGTCCCTCCTAAAATGAATATCTCACAGCTGGACGTTGTATCCCACAATGAAACTCATAGTCCCTAGCATCTTACCTTGTACAGGGGAGAGAAAGGCATACCATAAAACTCCTGAGTTGGCCAAGTGAGCATCTTCTAGGTAAACTGAAATGTCAGCTATACCTTTTGTGCTTTTCTCATAATGGAAGAGGTAAAGAGCAGAAACCATGGCCAAATAGCCCTAGGAGATATACTGGATGTCCTGAAATCATAGGAATTTACCCAGCATGCTCTGTGGTGATCTTCTACTCCTGGCTGGAGAGGATGAAGTCAAGAAAGTTGTGACCCCAACAGTTGTGACATAATAGATAGGTAGTGGAGAGGTTTCATTCTAAAAGCTGCCCCTCAATAAGGAGAATGAATTAGCTTTAAATAAGCATAAGATGGGACATTTTATAAGGTTGACTTGATTCCCACATTAAGAAAATAATGCCCAAACCCATATGGCTAATTACTTCTCGAAATGTTTGTTTGCCTTCATGTAGACCTAGCCTGAAAACAAAGAGTCTAGCCTAGTTTCCCTATCCAAATGGAATGGAATGCAAATGAGCTAGATAATGGTGGAAAGTACATTTGCTTTGAAAATTCTTTTGGGTGCAATCATGTGAAGCAATGGTACTGGGATTGTTGATTCTTAGCTTCATGGCTCTGTGGCAACGTGAGCATGTAATTTTTTAGCCTGGAAAAGGTTTGCCTTTTACTAAAACTCTCCTCTCAACCATTTTTTGACCCTTTTTGTTGTTGTTTTTAGAGAGCTCCTAGAGCTTAGTGGTTTAGCCATTTTAGAGACCTCAGGTATCAGAATTGTCTATTTCTCTTCCTAATCTCAGCTGGCATCATATAAAGGAACGTGGAGCTAGGATTTAGCAAATACTCTTTGCCCAAAGATAAATACCATAATTGGAAGTAGGTAAAGTAGGAGGCAGATAGGCACTCTAGTTCCCTTGGTAAAAGAGGTAGGGGGGCGGCTAGGTGGCTCAGTGAGTAAGAGTGCCCGCCTCGGAGTTGGGATGACCCGAGATCGAATTCGGCCTCAGAAAATGAGCACACACACACAAATAATGACTAGCCGTGTAACCTTGAGCAAGTTACTTAACCCCAATTGCTTTAAAAAAAAAAAAAAGAGGTAGGGAATGATGGCAATTAAATAGACATATCAGTTTGACAAATTGTTGACTACATCTATGTATGTATACATACACATATATGTATGTGTGTATGTTCCTATACATATATATGCAAACATATATGCATACATGTATATGTATGATAAAGGGAAGAGAGTCAACAAAGGGAAGGCACTAATCTTAAGGTGAATTAGGAAAGACTTAATAGAAAGTAGGATTTTAACCGGGACATGAAGGAAGTCAAGGAGGACAAGAGGTGGAGGTATGGGGGAGTGGGGGAGGAGAAGGGTTAAATTTCAGTGCAGACAAACCAAACTAGGGAAAACAAGCTGCAAAAGGGAATTTTTAAAAATCTGTATAAACACTTTTATGTGTCTAAATTAATAGGATTAACCCAATGATTGTTGCACCTTTAAAGCAAAACCCAATAATTTTCTATTTCCTGGACACATAGGGATAACTCTCTCCTAAAATCACATCCTTTGTCCAGTTCCTAGGATCAGCATATAATTACAGAATTTTCAGTTAGATTGGATCTTATCAAGTTAGGTGGCAGACTGCATAGAGTGATGGAAGTGGAATCAGGAAGAACTGAGTTTGAATCCTGCCTCAGACACTTATTAGCTGTATGGATCCTAGGCAAATCATTTAACTGCCTCAGTTTCCTCATTTGTAAAATGGGGACACAATAGCACCTGCCTTCTTGGGTTTGGGGGAGGATCAAATGAGGTAATATGTAAAGCACTTTGCAAACAGAAAGGAGTTTTATAAATGCTACCATTATTAAGTTTACAGGTCAGAAAGCTGAAGGCCAGAAAGGCCAGAAAGATTAAGGGGTCACAGAACTTGATTCAGAGGAAGGAACAGTACATGTGAAGTCAGGGGAGTCGGTTACAAATTGTGTTATTATTACTACCTAAGTTAACCTTGGGCAAGTAATTTCACTTCTTTTTTCCTCAGTTTCCTAATCTGTAAAATGAGGAGATTAAAGATGAATTCTGTGGTCTAAGACCCTATCCCTGAATCACAGTCCACTGATCTTTCCCCTACAACACAGACATAGTCACAATACATAGAGATGAGATGATTTGATTCCTACTTGACTGGAGGCAGCTTGTCCTTGAGTAGACCAAGAAGTCCCAGGGAGCTTTCTTCTGGGCATAAGTCATTTCACTCCTTTAGCTTTTAGTACGTTGAAAAATAATTTTCCATGGCCTGGTAATTATATAAAAATTGCTTTTGCTTTAAACAAGAATTATGCCTGAACCTTTTGAGCAGGAAGAAAAATGTACAGAGGGAATCATTAATTTTGAATAAAAACGCTTCCCTTCCTACAACCAATGAGGGGAAAAAATGCAAAATTGGTGTTTTCCACAAACAACCCAATATTGCTCCCCAATCTGTTTGTTTGATCTATTATCCAGTCACCCAAAAAGTTGAATATCTTGTTTGTCCTGAACCTGACTTTTATTCTTTACTTTCTACTTATTTTTAAGGACTGTGTTATATGCATATCCCAGACTTCATTTGCATCACATTAAAGTAAAACATTTTAAATTTCTTCACAGTAGAAGTAAATCTGACAGACTTTATGAAGCTATTATACCTGCAGGTATTTTATACTTTTAAAATACATTCTTGTCAAGTTATCTTAATTATATTATTATATGTACTTTTGAACTTGTATCCGCTATTCTGTGATATATTATGCTTTTGACAGAGCCGTCCTGAAAAGCTACAATTTATATCAACGTTCTGTAGTTGAACAAAGATGTATCTGTTATGGATTCGGGGGAAATTTATTAATTTGCACGCTGGAATGCATAGCCATTGATGAAACAAGGCAAGTTTAATTTTCCATCCAGGTGATTATTAGAGGAAAAACATTACACGTTGGCCTTGTGGGGCTACTAGTAGACTGAGTTATTTCAGAGCTCCAGGCTGGTTAATAGCTCCGCACCTTGTAGGTAGAACCATGCTTCCTGCCCAAACACCTGAGAGGACTCTTGGAGCTAAGCTACCTTTCAGCCTACCATGAGCTGCGGTTTGGGTATTATTCAGCACTCCAAGAAAATGAATAGCTGAGCAGTGTCTAATTTACCTGCTCATTTATATTCAGCACCATCCTGGTAGCACCAAGTAGAGAAGTGCCCACACTCATGAACAGAAAGATGAAAACAAGGCTGAAAAGCCTGAGAGAAAAAAAAAGCAAACCAAAACAAAATCCCCCACCCCAAGATACACACACACGTACACACATACAAACACAGTATTATGCAGACTGAAAGTCCTTACCAGGTTGGGCAATTTGAGTTATCATCTTCCTAAGAAAAGAGAAATTAACAAGCAAGGAAATTAACAAGCAAGGCAAAGAACACACATATATGTATATGTGAATTGTATATAGATGTGGATATAGGTACAGATAAAGATATAGATACAGATACAGTAATGCATAGTCATTGGTGAGACAAAGCAACCTTAATTTTCCATCCAGATGACTATTTTAAAAAAGACATGACATGCAAATGAAAGGGTGACCAAATTGATTAGCCCTTAGTAATAGATCAGAAGGATGGCTACTTATTCAAACATAAATATATCTGTATGTATGCATACATGCATATATATATATATATATATATATATATATATACATACATACATCCAAACACAATTGAAATGACTTTGCAAGTTGTCTGTATCCATATAGACTTTGTTGATATGCAATAAGCTAGGCTGAAAACTGATTGGAGAAAGAAAGAAGGCTCTATTGCATTTATTAAATTGTGCAGTGCTTTCAATAATCCCAGACTCTTCCATGTCATCGAAGTCCATATAGTTTCACTTGAAAAATAGCATGGTAAAAAGGTTACCAAGAGAAGTTTGGGGTCCTTTAAATCATTATAAATGCATCACAAACTTTGGCAGTCTTGAAAAATTAGAATGACTTCAAATAAAGATGCAGTGATGGACAGTGTCTTTGTCATCTGTTGAGCAGCCTAGTTTAAAAAAAAACCCAACTATATAATTTCCTACCATGTAGTGGTTATTGGGTTGGATAACCTGAGTTTGAATTCTCCCTCACATATTTACTAGTCATATCACCTTCTGCAAGTTATTTAACCTCTCTATTCTTCAGTTTCCTTATCTGTAAAATGAGCAAATTTGACCTGAGGGCCTCTCGTATCTTTTCTAGCTCTAAATCTCAAATTATAGTTATGTTTCCTTCTCCAGTTAAACTTTGTACTCAATTCATTGTCCATCTATATAGTGTGTATCCAAGACAAATGTATTAGTGTACCAGTTCTACGAGCTATTCAGCCAATTGCATATCATAGCCAGGATGATAGACATTCTTCATCTATTTGTTTTGTCCTATGTGGATAATTTGCCAAATTCTTTTGAAAAATTATGACTCTGGGGCAGCTAGGTGGTGCAGTGAATAGTGCACCTGCCCTGGAGTCAGGAGGACCTGAATTCAAATCCAACTTCAGACACGACACACTTACTAGCTGTGTGACCTTGGGCAAGTCACTTAACCCCAATTGTATTGCCTTCCCCCCTCCAAACAAAAATAAAGAAAAGAAAGAAAGATTATTGCTCTTATTTTGGGGGCTTTGCAGTTTTGAAGGACTTGATGCAATCAGAATGTCATTCACAAGCAGGAATATCTGGAGGAATTCACACTCTGTATTTCCAGGTAATCCATTTTCAATTTGGACTCTGTTCTAGACATCCCTCATGACTGTAGTAAGCATCTTTGGCAATCATATGTCTCCCTAATTCATTCCTTGAATGAGACGAACTAAGACATCTCTGTTGTTACATCTCTCAAGGAATCTTACATGATTTTCAACAAATGAATGTGACACCTTGTTGGAACAGAATATTTAAGCTGGTATTTTACTCTACCGAATAAATTGCTTTTTTAGAGTCAACAAATGATAAACACAACAGGACCACATTTTTCTTTGCACCATTTGACCCACTTTGTAACTGTAGTGCTTGCAAACTGAAAAGGTGCTTGCAAATTCTTTTCTCTCATACTTTCATCAAGGATATAATCAAAATATACATATTCTAAATACTTTGCAAAGATAGGAAAGAAGGCATATGAGTTAGAATTTCTTGGTATTTTTTTCAATTGTCTCTTGTAGGTAATAAGATCCAGGATTTGATAGCCTCCTCTTTTTTAGCTATACTGATAATTAATTATTTCCTCAATGTCCTCAAAATTGTGTTCCCTCAAGCACAGACTTTCCCCGTTTCATCTAATTCATCTGTTCTTCCTATCCTTATTTTTCTTTATACCTTTTCTACATCATTATCCACCATACCACAGACTAATGTTAGAGCCCAAATGTGAGAGTTTCTCAGTAACTGACAAGGGAAAAAAGTGTGTTAGAGCACTCAACAGATCTTTTCCATATTTCTTCCTTTGGTTGTCTTTTCAGTTGTGTCCATAAATGTTCTGTGACTAATCTGGTTTAGGTTTATAGATTAAATGTGGAATAGTAGGATCATCTAGTTCATGTAGATATAGAATCATTTTGTTAATTGGGTATCTAATCAAGATTTTTTGTAAATTTATTTTTCCCCTCACTGATTCTCACTATTTTATGAAGCAATAATGTTCATAATTCTGCATGATCCTTCTCAATAAGATTTCATATTCTAAGCCAGTGTTGCTTTTGACTTCTATCCCTCTCCATTTGCCATAAAGGTCAAGTGTTTGCTGGATAAGGTCATTTCTAGGTTCTCTGAATTCTCCTCATTTTAACAATTTACTCACATTGGTTAAAGTTTCTTAGATAATAGTGATGATTAGTATTGATGTCCCTTCTTTTATCCACATTACATATTTCAGCATCAACTTATTTTAAAAGGTCATATTGGAATTGCCTCAATTACATGCCATATCTTTTCATTTTTTTCCTTCTAATTTGTTTTTGGTCTTTATCTTTGCTCTAAAAGTCTATGGTCTGATTAAACAAAGCAGACTTGGAAATGACATATCAGAGAAAAGTAATTTTCTGTCTGTTGGAATATGATCAATTTCAATTTAATAAAAATTTGTTGGTCCTTATCCTGTCCAGTGTTTCCTGAATTTCTCTTCTTGAAGAAAGCATGCATTATGTATATAGTATTATGTACATAATGAATCCTTGATACATAATGCATACTTTCTTCAAGAAGAGATATATGTATATATACATATATGTGTAAACATGTATACATACATATTTACACACATATACATACATGCATATCAGCTAAGTGGATAGAGTACTGGGCCTTGAATTAGAAGTCTCGTTTTCCTGAGTTCAAATATGGCTTCAGATATTTACCAACTGTATGACCCTGCAGAAGTCACTAAACCCAGTTTCCTCTGTTTCCTCATCTATAAAATGAAATGGAGAAGGAAATGGCTAACCACTCCAGTATCTCTGCCAAGAAAATGCTAAATGGGGTCATGAAGAGTTAGACATGACTGAAATTACTGAACAACAACAAACTTTGGAGAATGAAATGGCAAGCTGCTCTAACATCTCTGCCAAGAAAATGCTAAATGGGGTCACAGAAAGTCAGACACAACTGAAATAAGATGTAACAACAACAAAGGTATTACCAATAAACCTTAGTCTTCTTCTGTGTGCCCATCTTTACATTGAAAACACCAAGCATCACGGTATATGTTGATTTAATTTGGAGGAAGGACCTCAGGTTCTTTTTGCAATTTCTCTGTTTCCTCATTCTCTATGACAGTTGTGGGCATGTAGGCTGCAGTTTATAGTCATTGTTTCAGTAACAGATGCTCCATGAGCACTGTGATAGGAGACAACCAAGTATCTCATGAACTCTCTCATCATTTTTAGGATGTTTGTAAGCCTCAACACATTCTAAATGCTTTCTCTAGTACCAAATCCACTTGTTGATCACAAGCCAAAAGGATTACACATTGAGAATATGTTAAGGTTTGCAAACATCCTAAAAATGGTGAAATAACTAGAATCTTCAGCCCCTTCTACCACCCTGGCATCATCACTGTAGAAGCAGAGGAAGGGAGGCACAGGCTGGAGAATCATTTTGCATTTTTCTTTCTTTTATCAGATACTGTGGTTAAAGAATTCATCACCAAGCAGCTAGCCTAACAGTGATGAATCTGACTCTCTATGTCTAGATATACTAGTCCTCAGAAAGTAGATATAACCTTTTTACCAGAACCATAATTGAGTCTTTCATACCGTGGCAGAATTTGTCATGTTTTCCACTATAAACCTTAGTCTTCAAGAACCCAGGTCACCTCCATAGCTAATGAGGTGTCCTGAGCAGGGTCTTATGAAGTCCAAATTTGTAATCACAACTGCAAGTTATAAATTGAATGCTAATTATATAGAAAGATATTATTATTGACATTATATGGAGTGGGGAGAATGACTTGTCTTTCCTACAACTGTTCTCTCCTCCTATAAGCTATGCAGCCCAAAGATAGGCAGCAGGTTGGGTATAGCCTATGAATGTTGATGATAATGCTTCCTAAATGCCCTGGATGACAATATACAGCTGCTTTAGGAGCTTCAAAAGAGCCTATTTGGAATCAATTGTGCTTTAGGCATTATCCAGTCTCATTACAGAGGGAGTTCTCATCACAGGCTTGCTGTCTTTCCCTTTGGCTCCAGTTTCAACTACTTTCCAATTCAATTCAATAATTCAATTCAACCTCCATGAGTCTAATTTCCAGGTATTACATGGAGTTGGTTGCATCTTTCCTTTTGAGATTAAGTACACCAGCCTTAACCTGAGACTGGAAAACTCCAGTTGCATTCTGCTTCCCCAATTCAGGCCTCTTCTAACTCAGTAAAAAAAAAAAAAACAACCAAAAAGATATAAGGGATAGATAGATAGAAAGTTGAACTTAATCTTATCTGTGTTATGTAGTCTTTGGCAGTCTGGTTGTAGGCCTTTCTTCAGGGTAATGTTTTAAACTGCATGAAATAAAATACATAGGGATTATAAAAGAAACTAATTATATTGAAATAATTATAAAAATATTTTGTAAAGGTCTGTGACTCAGGTTAAGAATCCTTGGACTAGATTATCTCCAAAGTCCTCCCAACAATAAAGGTTTGTGCTTCTAGCCTCAGTTTCTTTATCTGTAAAACTAGGGGATTGGGCTAGATGACCTCCATGTCCCAGCTCTGATTTTCTATGATTCTATATCTCTAACTAATTTGGAGCTAGAGAAGGAGAGGAAAAATGAAGGAAAAACTTACAAATATTGCACTTACACATAGATGATGCATCTTTGTACCATGTTTCCAGGGTCCTCTATATCCTTTTAATTTGTTAGCAAGTTTGGAGGGTCCTGAGATCAGACTGCAGTATTTGGACTAGATACCCATTTGGCATAAGGTGGGAAGGGATAGAAGGGAGTGGGTTCTGATAGTATATTCTTAAGTTTTCTCTTTTTTTCTTTAATAGCAAATGGCTGAAACTCATCCTCTTTTCTCTGCAGCTTTCTTAGAGGATGAGTTCAAATAGATAGGAGGCTATAAGCTGACTTAGAAAAGAAGTAGAGGGGAGAAAACATCTGTCTTGCAGTTTGAGGCCTACCAAGATGTCAGTCTCATGAAAACCAGGAGAATCTCATTTGTGAGGGATGGTAGCAAAAAAGGAAACCTTGAAAGTTGTGGTTTAGTTCTTTTTACATTCTGTGAATACTGGGGAAACTCTTGAGCTATCCATCTTTCACACCTTGGCTCTTACTTCATGACTAGCCTACCTTTTTTCTAGGCATACCTTTCCTTGATGACATCCCCTATGCCACTTCATCCACATGGAGCATCATGGGAAATATTCTGCAACCTTCCTGTACTTACCACTTGTCCCTCCATTGCTTTTAGCCTAAGTAGCATCAAGTGAGACATAAAACAAGGAAATCTATGATCACCAAAGAAGTTTTCCACTGTCACAGGTTTTCTGCATGGAGTTGAAATGGAAGGAATGAGGTCTTTAAGAGGTTCCAGTTTGTGAATTATATTGTTCTTATTTTATCAAGTCCTAGAATAGTGTGGGACCTCCTCAGTAATATTCATAATTGCCTTTAAAAGAGTGACCTCATGATCTACACTGGAAAAACAGAAAATATCTAATATTTAGATTCGGATATTTAGTTGAATGGCTAGGCCATTGAATAAGTAAATTAATCATATGGAGAGTATGAATTATGTGCCTGTTATGGGCAGCGTACAGTGCTAGATATTTGGAATACATGCAAAGAATGAAACACCTCCCCCTCACCCCACTCTCAAATAGCTTACATATTATCAGAGACAGAAATTCATGTTTTTACAAAAAATACAAAGTAAATTTAAGGTAGTTTGGAAGGGAGGTCACTATCATATGGAGAGATCAGGAATGGTTCCATGTAAGTGATGCTTTGGCTGTGCTGTGCAGAAAGTGAGGGATTCTTCGAGTCAGAGATGTGAAAGGAACCTATTCTAGGCTTGTAAGACAACTGATATAAAGGCACGGAAATAGGATATGGAGTGTTCCAAGTGAGGAGGTCAGTTGGATTGAATCAGAGTATATGGGAAGGGGAACAATATATAGTGAGTCTGAAAAGATAAGTAAGTTGAAGTCTGGTTGTGAAGGGCTTTAAAGCCGAACAGAAGAGTTTATATTTAGTACTTGAGGCAATAGGGAACCATTGGAGTTTATTGATTTTGTTGATAATATACATCAGTACACATATCAAGGACAGGCACAGAATATGAACAATGAAATGGACTCAGAATTTAATAAGAAGAAAAGAGTGGGCTAGATCCAATGTGGGAAATTGATCGGTGTTTTGAATTATCCTAATCTTTTCCCCTGCAGAAAGACCCATCTTCTCCACCTAAAGATTCACCCAATGGGCACTTTTGTATTCTCCAAAGAATCAAAGTTGCCAAATGATAACATCTCATGATTTAGAGTTTAATCTTATAGACATTATCTTAGTAAACCCCAAGAATAAATGCATCTAGATACTTGGAGCAGCTATTATGATCATTATTTTTACCACTGGAGGAAACTGATATTTAGATAATCAGATGACCCACCCAAGGTCATACATCAGTGAGTGGTAGATCTGTGTGCATGTCCTCTGATCCCCAGTCTAGGGGATTTTCTGAATTTTAGCTGAAGGCCACCTCTAAATTTGTTTGACCTCACTATAGTAAGAAAATCATAGTTAGAGAAGTATCAATGATGGCTTAAATCCCTGGATATCCTTCCCCAAGCAATACATTTTTTGGATACAAATTTGTGTACCCTTCTTAGGCACCATGGGAGATATTTTTTTTTAAACAAATACTTTATTAACTTCTGTTTTACATCATTCATTTCTGCCAGATTTTGAGTTACAATCATTTTCCCCCCATTATTCCCCTACCCAACCTCCCAGAATAGCAGTCCCACAAGATATCGCTTCCTCCAATCTGCTCTCTCCCATACCTTCTCCCATACCCCCATCGACTTTTCCATTAGAGGAAGATGAATCTTTGTGTCCCAATGCCTGCACATCTTATCTCCCAATTATAGGCAAAAGAGTATTAATAATAGTATTTATATATATATTTGAAACATTTAATGTTACGACCTCGAATTTCAGATCCATTTCCTTCCTCCCTTGTCACCCATTCCCTCTTGGGAGATAAGTAATTCAGTATATGTTGTACATGTCTAGCTATGCAAAACATTATCATAGTAGATATATTGTACAAGGCTGCTTATAATTCCCTCCCACTCATCCCACCCCCCACCTGGTCCATTCCCTACATGATCCTGTCCCTCTTCTATAGTGGGTACTTCCAACCTCCCCTCACCCCAAGGATGCCCTCCCATCCATCATCCCTCCTCTCATCCCCCTTCCCCTATCCTGCTGCAGGTTGAGATATCCCATTCAGTATGTATGTCATTTTCTCCCTGAACCAAATTCAATGTGAATGTGGTTTTGCCTTTTTAGCCTTCCTTATTCTCCCCCTCCTTTGCAACCACTTCCCCTTGCTTCTTCTACATGGGATAGTTTACCCTACCCTGTCTCTCCCCATCTCCTCTTGCCACTTTCCTCTCTCACCTCATAATTTCATCCCTTGAGTACTCTCCCTTCCCAACAAAATCAACCTATGCCCTCTATCCATATATAACTGTAGCCACATACACACACATTCACATATGTATTCGTATGACCACACCCCCTTCTTCCATTATTTTCATAGTGAGAAAGATATCATCAGTCACAGATATTGCTTTTCCATATAGGAATGTAAATAGTTCAACTTTGATAAGTTCCTTTTGATTTCTTTTCCCTGATTACCTTCTCAGGCATCTCTTACTTCTTGTGTCTGGATGTCAAATTTTCTATTCAACTCTGGTTTTTTCCTCAAGAATGCTTGAAAGTCCTCTATTCCACTGAATGACCATATTTTCCCCTGAAACAAAATACTCAGTTTTGCTGGGTAGGTGACCCTTGGGTTCATTCCCAGTTCTTTTGCCCTCTGGAATATCATATTCCATGCCCTTCGATCCCTCAGTGTAGAAGCTGCCAGGTCCTGGGCTATTCTGATTGTGTTTCCACAATATTGAAATTGTTTCTTCCTGGCTGCTTGTAGTATTTTCTCCTTGATCTGGGGATTCTGGAACCTGGCTATAATATTCCTGGGAGTTTTCTTTTTGGGATCTTTTTCAGGAGGTGATCTGTGGATTCTTTCAACCTCTATTTTGCCCTCTGGATCTAAAACATCAGGGCAGTTTTCCTTGAGAATTTCTTGAAGGGTGATTTCTAGGTTCTTTCTTTGATCATGGCTTTCAGGTAGTCCAATAATTTTTAAATTGTCTCTCCTGGATCTGTTCTCCAGGTCAGTGGTTTTTCCCATGAGATATTTCACATTGCCTTCTAATCTTTCGTTTGTTTGGATCTGCTTAACAGCATCTTGATTTCTCATAAAGTCACTAGCTTCCATTTGCTCCAGTCTAACTCTGAAGGAATGAATCTCCTCAGTGAACTTTTGAGATTCTTTTTCCATCTGGCAAATTCGACTTTTTAAGGCATTCTTCTCCTCATTGCCCTTTTGGGCCTCCTTTGCCATTTGAGCTAGTCTATTTTTTAAGGTGTTGTTTTCCTCAGTCAGGCTGTTGACCCTCATTTCATACTTTTCCTGCATCCTTCTCATTTCTCTTTCTAATTTTTCCTCCACTTCTCTTATTTGATTTTTAAAGTCCTTCTTAAGGTCCTCTATGGCCTGCAACCCGCTCATGTTTTCCCCTGGGGCTTTTGGAGCAGTACTTCTGACCTCACAGTCCTTTTCCCGCTCTATGCCCCCAAAATAGGAGTCTAGGGTTGCATTTTTCTGTTTCCTTTGCCTTGGCATGTTGCCACTTAATTGCTTGACTTTTGGGCTTGTTGCCACACTATGGCTTTAAGGCCAGCTAGAGGAATTTTCGTCCCGAACGTGTGGGGGGCAACTTCCGTTTCTGGCAAGCTGTAAACCCACCCACAACTTCCACCCTAGATCACAATCCAGATCCAGGGAGGTTAAAGCAAGAGCGATTACCCCCCAAGACTGATCGCTGGATCTCCCCACAATTTGTAGGCTGGGAGCCGGAAATGCCTCTGAAAACTACAACATGGCTTGTCTCCTCAGCGGCTTCTAGCCCCCAGGGGAGGGAGCTGACGCATTCCCCAAATACAGGTCCCAAAGTCCATAGGACACTAACCTCTTACTTTGTCCTAGGCAAGTCTATGTTGATAATTCTGGCGTCTCCACAGTTTCTGGTGTTCTGGGGTTCCTCCAGCCGGCTGCTGGCCCTGCCGCCCTGGGGCTAAAACCTCGGCTCACGTGGACCTGGGCTCGGCTCGGCTCCTGCGCTCTGCGCGCTGCCGGCTCCCAGACCACTGCGCTGGTCCTTCCTGCAGGGTGCTGGGCTGTCCTCAGCGGGAGGTTAGCTTCTCTGTGTCGTTCTGTGGGTGCTGGGGCTCCAGAAGTTTTTCAGAGTCCTTTTTTTACATAGTTTGTGGAGAATCTGGGGGCAGAGAGGCTTGGAGGAGCTGTTTCTACTCCGCCATCTTGGCTCCGCCCCATGGGAGATATTTTTAAAAGGAAAAAAAGATCACTGGAGGGGCAAAATAATCAGAGAATGCTTCACAGAGGTGATGAATCAAGCAGTTTTGAAGGGTTTGAAGAGATGAGGAAAGAGAAGGAATTCCAAAGAAGCAGGAGGAGGGGGAGCAGTTTAAGCAATGGTGTTGAGGTAAAAGGTGAACATGATATGTACAAAGGCCATTAAGAAGAGTACCTTAACTTGATTTCAGGATAAATATTAAAAAGTAGGAAAAAGAATTTGATAGGTAGGGTAGTGTATGATTTGTAGAGGTTTTAAAAACCAATTCCTTTGCCAATGCCCTGCCCACTCAAGTTCCTACCAGCAGGCACAGTTGACAAAGACAACCTGGAATCCTGCTTCTTTCTCATATTCCACTTAGGACCTTTATTCACAAGGGTTATAGATCCAGACCTCTCCAGGCCATAATCTCTAGTAAACATGGCCACTCAAACACATTGCTATCAGTCCAGCTGCTGAACCCAAAGGTTTGCCCTGTCATGGCAAGGCTAAGGACCACTGGGCCTTTCTATCCTCCATACAGCCACTCAGTTTTGCTATATGTGTTATCTTCCCTGGTTAGAAGGTGAGTCCTTTGAAAACCAGAACTGTCTGGCTTTTTATTTGTATTCTCAGCACTCAGCACAGTGCATGGTATATAGCAAGTGATTAATAAATGCCTTTCCAGTCCATTCCAGGTAAGAGAACAGGACACAATGCAATAGGCTTTATGGAACCATTTTAGGTTTTTGAATAGGGGAGTGACATAACAAAAGCAGGCTTTAGGAAATATTGATTAGTCTAAGCACAGTTTGGAGTAGGGGGACCAAAGGCATGGAGACTTAACTACTTAGCATGCCAAAGCGAAGAACTCCAACCTTGCCTGGGTCATTCAGATAAAGTAATTCAGCAGGATTTCCCAATCTTCCACAAGCTGACTTTTTCCCCCCTTAGCTTCTTCCTAAGTATTTGGGATCCCTGGCATCTCCCCAGTTTCTTTTGCTTGGGACAAGAAGAAAACCCAACCTCCAGCTGAGACCCCAGGCTGCCCACAACTAAAGCATCTATATTTCTCTTTCTTCTCTTCTTTGTGCTCCAAAGATGGACTGACATTGGTAAATCACTGCAGCAGGTTTTAAATGATGTATGAAATGAAAAAATCCCTTCCCTGTGTATTGGGAGCCTCCTGCATAGCACTGGGCTGTCTCTGCTGGGCTGTCTACTGTATTATTCAGCTCAGAGAGAACCAGAAATCTTGGCTGTATCCAAGAGCTTTGGATACACAAAGAAAAACAAAGTTAAAAATAAAATTTAAAAAACCCCACCGAAACATACATGTTTTTCCTCTCTGGTCTTCACCCTATCTCTCTCTGCTAATGTCTTTGGGAAAGAAAACTCTTATCTAATTCCTCCCCCAACTCTCACTTCCCTAACCTCTACCTTGCAACCCCACCTGTTAGATAAAAACAGCCTGATCCTTTGCAGAGTATTTCAAGGTTTTGTAAGGGAACTAGAGTTGTTTATTTTTTTTAATTTTCTTGATCCATAACTATAATTTCTTTGGGGTGGGGAAATGCAGATGCATAATACAAACTTAACACGGTTTTTAAGAGTTGTCTAGGGTACTAAGAATTTAAGTGATTTGCCCATGGTCCCGCAGTCAGTCTGTGTCAGGATTAGGACTTAGACCTAAATCTTCCTCAAAAGTCAGGCCTCCCAGGGCCATTTCTCTTCCTCATTATCTTTTATTATATTTTCTTATTGTTGGGGGATGGGTTGGGGGAGAGGAAGTGCTGCTTTAGGTTTCTAAGTAATTAGTCCAAACATTTTATTTCTCTTTTTGCTAGTATTTTCTTTTTTCCAGCTAAATCAGAATAGTCACCTGACTAAACCAGTTGGTCACATGTGAGAAACCACATGTTATAGACATATGACAGCCTAGGAAAAACCTTGGATATTGGTTTCCCCATCCTTCTGGAAGTCAACAGTATCATTTGGGTATGAGCACTGGAAGCTGGGCTAGATGAGCTATTGGTCATCTGTAGCATGATTCTGTCCTCTATGCCAAAACCAGATGGAGAATTTCTATCCCTAATCCCCTTGCCAACCCTGAAATATCCTGTATGGGAGATTGCTGTTATTCCAGGCTAGGCATTCTAGTGTTCTGCTATGCAAGGAGAAGTTCCGTGTTCCTGAAGGGAGAGAGAAATGGCATGTAATCATTACACATATCAAAGAACATCCTCATTATCAGGCTGGGATACAAAGAGACCAAGAGACTTGTTAGACTACAGAGATGTTTGCCCTGATCAATTTGCTTTTAGCCGATGGAGATGAAATAATCATAGACGATTGGACTGACTGCTCATCTTGGCCCAAGTTAGCCTACAGGCATTTTAGCTATAAATGGGAAATTAATTCTCACTGGGGCACATTTGTAGCATGTTCTAGGAAGATGAAAAAAATGTGAGTGGGGAAACTGGTGTGTTCTGAACCTAGCTCTGCAGCAGAATGACTTTTGCCTCCAGTATCTCCACTCCAAACTACATCATAGAAGAAGCTTTGATAGCTGACCTTGTGATTGTTGTTGATAATAAATACTTTTTGATTGATGAACAAATGAGTGGACCTCAAGCTATGCCACAAGAACATTGTCAGGACTGGTTACTAAGTAATTTGAGTTGTTCATTGAGCTCCTGTAAGGAGACGAGTAAAATTACCTGAAAACTCCTGTATTACCTGGTTCATTATTACTTGGTTTTGTATCTATCATAGGTTATCTCATGTATCCCCAAAGCCCTCCCCCAAAAGTCCATACAGTAAAATCCTGATAAAACATTAGGCTATAAATATAGGCATGCATAAAAGGTTCTAGGTATATATTAATATCTCCCACCAAATGTGATGTTTTGTGTTTCATTTTTAAGTTTATATTTTTAAAATAAAATTTAGTTGTCAATTTTTAAGAATCATTTCAATTTTAGTGTCTTTGGTTTGCTTGATGGATAAAGATGTCTTTTACAATTATGCATTCAAATGTTCTCATCTTAAAAAAATTCAAATGCCTAGGTGCACACCCTAATGAAATATGCTCTTTGGGCCTATGCCTATATGGTAGGTACTAGTGTTATTTTCCAGGACCAGAGTCATAAAGAGAGGTCATCCTGCCAATTGTCATGAACTGTCTCTATGAAACATGCTGCTAGGCTAAATAATGATTTAGGAGGCAACTAGTTTCATGGGAATGGTATCATAAATGAAAAAAAAAATATGTTCCTGGTAGCCAAAATTCAGATCACAAGAACTCAAAATGGGAGAATCATAGTTCTCAAAGGAACTTGAGAAGTCCTCTAATGTCCTTGTTTCCTAGATGAGGAAACTGAGGTCCAAGAAAGTTGTATCATGCCAAAGGTCACACAAGTAGTAAGGGATTTGAATCTCTGTTGACATCTGAGCAGGTGCTTTTTCTACTGTAGAATGTTGAGAGAAGAGATGACAGGAAGTTTAGCAAGGCTGAAACATTGCTTTTCTGTTATTGCCACTCCTTGGTGGGGAAAGTGTGATGAGGACTATACTAGGGATGGTGGAAAAGAGGAACACTGATGTCTAGCTGACCCAGCAACTAATATCTGATTGGCTACATACACTGTTCTTCCTCAATGAGAGGACAGGGACATCTTCTAATAGAGACACCTACGAAGTACAATCACCTTTGTTCAATCAAATTTGATAAACATTCATTAGCTGGCTGCTATGTTTCTGGTGCTGTGTTAGTCACAAGGGATATAAAGACAAAAATGAAAATCTCTGACTTCAAGGGGTTTACATTCTACTGGGGAAAATAATACTAAAACATACTTTCTGAAATTTTAGAGTGGTTGGAATTATACAATGAGGAGTATTAATATTTATTTTCTACCATCAAAGAGCATCCCTAGGAGATGAGAAGGGAACATGTCTGTCCGTATCATTACCATTACAAGCATTTCCCATTTTTACATTTCACTGCTTCGTTCTTATTTTATTCCTCCCTTTACTCACTCATTCAGTAGAACATACTGAATGTGTGGGGCAGAGGAATACAGCAACAAAGAAATAGGGGAATAGGGAACTCCCAGATGAAAGATAGGTTGACCCCTTCTCTGGAACTTGTGGCTTAGAGTACTGAGAGGTTAACTGATTTGCTGGAGGTCACATGGACAATATGTACCATGGGGTAGGACCTGGACACAGGTCTTCTGGCTTTTGGACCCGCTCTCTATTTATTGTACCATTCTGCCTCTATAGCACAAAGAAACAAAATTGGTTCCCATGAATTCTCTGTGTCCTAAATGAAATGCTTACCTGTATTATTTCTGGGCTTAATTCCTGCCTTTTGCATCTGAGCTATTCCCAGGTACAGAAAAGATAAGGTGGTGCAGTAGAGTGCCAGGCCTGGAGTCAGGAAGAGTCATCTCTCTCAGTTCAAATCTGGTCTCAGATACTTGCTAGCTGTATGAACTTAGGAAAGTCATTTAACCTAATTTGCCTCAATTTCTCCATCTGTAAAATGGTCTGGAGAAGGAAATGCAAACAAACCACTCCAGTATCTTTGCTGAGAAAATCCCAGATGGGGTCATGAAGTCAGAAATTACTAAAAACGACTGAACTGAACAGAGGAGATAAAATTCTCCTCCTCCAACTTCCAACTTAAACAATAAGAGACTGCCACAAAGTTTCAGACAGCTGGAAAACACAGCTGCTTTCTCTAACTCCACATCACTTCTAGAAGTGCACATCTGGGGTTATTGAAGGGTAGTGATGGGAGTAAGGATGGAGTTCCTGATGGCAATCACATTAGGTCTCACTTAGTGGCCCCTTTTAACCTCTGTGAGGGAGACTTAAGCTTTGGGACGCTGGCATTGTCACTGTGCAGCTTGTCTGAGAGCATCTGACTCAAGGCAATGCCAAACCAAGCCTCGAGTTTCACTTTGTTGTATGTTGTATGTGTAAGACATAGAAAAGGCACATCAAAGCTGGGCTTCAACCCCAGAAAAGCCAGTGCATTCCAGATAACTTAGCTTAAACAGCTTACAATATTGTTCAGCCCAATCCCCTTGTCTGGGACGCAAAGTTCCAAAGCCAGCACTGTCACTTTGGACTCAAGGCTGGTCAGGGCAGTGTTCTTCACACAGCAACACCACCACCAACCCATCAGCTGCTTGTTTTCCTCCATGCCTCATTCCTCAACCTACAGATACCTTGGGAGTATTCTTTCCCCATACTTCCAAATGGGGAAGGAGACAGCTGAGCCACAGGGAGATGCTGACATACTTTCTAAGGGGATGGAGAGAACTGGGATGGCTGATCTCCCCCAGCATCACACTTCCTAAGTCTTGAATTAACACCCTTTCACTCTCAGCAGCATCCCCCACTGTCAACCGCCATGTCCATGAAGTAGGTGTGAACCCCACTTAGAGCTTCAGTGGACAGATCACCATGGTGAGCAGCTCCCTGTAGAGCTAAAGTTTTCTGCTGCCCCTGCCTGTTCTCCTGATGACTGTGTAGACACTCTGAAAGTGGGAGGTAAATCATTAAAGGTCCCACTTATTAGCAACTTAATTCTCCCTACTTTATTCTCTCCTTCCTAACAGCAAGCTTGTCCTATTTCTGTTTCACTCTTTAAGTTTTCCGACTGCCTTGGGGATGGAGGGGGTGTTAGATATCTCCAGTTCCGAACTTAGGGGATAATGTGTACTGAATCTGAGAGACCCTGCTTTCTCCCGAAATGAATCTAGAGGAGCCAGATTGGGGGGAAGGGAGCAGTTCTCAAGAACCAGTCAATGCACGTGAATGAGGAACTGAGTGTCTGTCAATAGCTGCAACGGATGTTGGGTTTAGTTTCCAGTAAGAATCAGTGGAGCTGGGAAAATTACTCATTACTGTTTTATTGATATTTACTTCACTTTGCAAGATACCCTGGATTAGTCCTGGTAGAATGTACTAATGGGAATGACTGGCTGAGTATAAGTTTAGTTGGCTCTGTGCCAGTGGTAGCAGGAGAGACTTAAGTGTTTAGCCATCTTCTTGCTCTTCCTGCTTAATTTCTCCACTTCCTCATTTAAGTAATAATTATAAATTTTTAAATATATTTTATATGGCATTTCAAAGTTTGCAAAATAACTGGAATATATCTCATTTATGTCTTGCAACATCCCTGGGAGGTAAGTAATATTGGTTTTATTGTCTGTCTCTCCCCTTTTTTTTAAATGAGGAAACTGAAAACTCAGAAAGGTTTTATAACTTTCCCAGAGTCTCCAACCAGAGACAGAATTTGAACACAGGTCTTTGTAACTCCAAGTCTAGCACTATGCCTACTTGACCATACTGGTGCTAGAAGTAAGGGTTAGGTCCATAATTTCCTGTCTTCTGAGGAAAGATCGCTCCCGTCCTCCTTAGTACTCTCTGATACCTCCTGTTCCAGCTTGTCAGACATATAGCCCAATGTACTATCCCCCAAAGCAATCCTCCTAGCATATTCCTCCCCCCACCCCAGAGCAGACGGTGAGGACCGTGATGAGAATTCACAGGTAGAAGAGCAGGTGTTGGCAAGACCGAATCACACTTGAGCATGAAGGATTAGTCAGATTTCTGAAGATTCTAGAGACATTGTTCATGGATCTCATTTAGGAATAGTTGGCATTTACATTGCACTTTCAGCTTTGCAATGAACCCCTCACAATAGCCCTGTGAAATAGATGCTATTCTTCCCATTTTACAAATGAGGAAACTGACTGAGAAAAATTTAGTGGCTTGCCCAGCATCACACATTAAGTATTTGAGG
The DNA here is from genome assembly GCA_011680675.1 of Gymnobelideus leadbeateri. Taxonomy (NCBI): domain Eukaryota; kingdom Metazoa; phylum Chordata; class Mammalia; order Diprotodontia; family Petauridae; genus Gymnobelideus; species Gymnobelideus leadbeateri. Next base: position 138,209 of record WOXC01006844.1, read on the forward strand.
CAAGATTGGAATTCAGCTCCTCCAGCACTCCTCTATCTACTATGTCACCTAAGTGTGTCTTAAGGTTCTTCACTAATCTGCCTGGTCCCTGATGGGTTCCTTCTTCCTTTTGTGGGCTTTCACCATCTTGGATAGCTCCAAAGTCCCTGACAATGACGATTCCAGTTCTCAAACTTTGTCAAAACCTTCCTTCTTTCAGGCTGTGACTGACTCACTGTAGAATGTTTAGTAATACTATAGGATAAGGATGCCATGTAACAGACGACATAATGCAACTCTATTTTAGATGGTGTTTTACATTCAACAGTAAATTACCAGATCTCTTGACAGAGTTAAATACAGCTATAGAGTTAAATAATAGCAGAGGAAAGAGTGAAATTAAGAGGTAAACCCAAAAGATAAAAGAGATGTTTTCCACAAAAATGTGTGGAGATGGAGAAATGGTTGGGAAACTCAAGAGGAGAAGGCTCGCACAGCCTTTGGACTCATCAGATTCAGGAGGGGACACAGCTCATATAGAGTCCTAGGTCGTAATGCAATGGGGCAATTCTCAGGCATCCAAGACTTCTTGTCTTTCATCCTACTCCACTTCATTAAGCTTTCTATGGAATGATAGACCTAGCTGGGACCTTAGAAAATCAACCCCACCCACCTCTTTTTACACAGGAAGAAGCTGAGACTCAGAGGGATGGAATAACCAGTCTAACCCAGATCAGACAACAAATTAGTGGCACTATTCCGTCCCAACTTTTGAGCCCTAGCTCCTTGAACTTCTCTCCTGTCCCCCAGGGCCTCATGCATTCTATATTTTCTAAGTATGAGTGGGAAGAGAGGATCACAGGTATTATCCCATTTGGCCCTTTTAGCTTCTCAAAGATAGGGCCCACCTCTGTTTGTTTAGTTGCTCCCTTCTGTTTTATAATTTGTCTCTTAGCTCTACATACAGTGCTCTGCCAGAAGTGTGAACTCAAGTTATTGGTATTTACTGGCATTCTTTTTCAGGTGGGCTAGATCAATGGTTCCCAACCCTTTTGAATATGAGTTCCTTTTTTGACATAAAAATAAAAAAGACCCCTCCCCAATCACAATAGTAGTTGTATTTTTAGTATCTGTTGATTGAGAAAATACATGATGAGCAAAAGCAACTGTAAATTCAGCAATACTTTTAATTGGATTTTTATTTTATTAACCATTATAGCTCCATCTTGCATTGGGAAAATAGTCACTTCTTTATTCTACAAAAGGTTTGTTGGCTTATTTAGGGACTCACACTTATTTTGTGGATCCCTTGTAAGGCCATGGCACTTTGGGGATCCACAACCCATAGATTTATAACCACTAAGTTAAATACTGACCTCTTCTTCCTTGTCCATGTGTGGCCTCCTCTGGCATCTGAGGGACCAGTGAGGATCTCATTCTCTGGCTCTTTTAGTAGAGCTCTCTTTTTTTTGCTGCAGGGTTTAGGACTGGTCCTAGCTTACTCTCACAGGAGCATGGACTAGAATCTAGTCACTAGATTATAAGAGAGATCTTATGATCTTATAAACAAAAGAGTTTGGGCCAGACTATTTTCTACCATTTATTCTATAATCTCCTTGAGAGGAGGAACTCTGCTTTCCATTTTTTTATATTCTTACCTGTCTTGCACACAGAAGAGGACTCCATACATTGTTGAATAGACTAGCCTTTTACTAAGGGGATTTGTTCTGGGAAGTTTGGATTCAGTCAAAGGGCCACACTTGAGGACCGAGAGGGCCTCAAGGCCATAGATTCTCCACCCCTAGTGAGGGGAAAAGCTGAAGCAGAGGCCTGCCTCATAGGTTCTCTTATTTAGCTCTAAATCCTCTGATCCTAAGTCTTGGGCCAGAAACCAGCTCTGGCTATTTCTTCTGTTATTGTAACCTCCTTATCTAATTTCTTGTCAAAGTGCACACTAATGGTAATAGCTGACATTTACAAAGCACTTTTCAGTTTACTGAGATTATCTCCATTATTTCATTTGGAAATGTATACAAGAGTGCCTTGGGCTCTTCAACTCTGAGCATTAGTTGCTGAGAGTTGTCTACTGTCAATATATCAATAGCCTTAGCTACTCAATCATCTTGGGGCCATAGAGCCTTAAAAATATAACCACACATGGTTAAAGAACCTTGAGCTTTCACCACTCCTCTCTTCCAAGACTCCTAGAAGCCAGTGGTACTCTCAGAAATCCAAGGCCATAAAGTTAAAAACAAGTCCCTACCATCCCCAAGATGTCTTCTTCATCTAGGCAAAAATAAATTGGAATTTCTGAAAATGAGTTTTCAGGAAACTGAACTAAAGCCAAATACTACCACCACTACTATTACTACTGCTACTAATGCTGCTGCTACTATTTCTACTATTTTTAATAATAATAATGATTTTCATTTCTGTAGTTTTAAAAGTTTTTAATGCACTTCACTGCCAACTGCCCTGGGTGATAGGGAGTAACAGAAAGGATATCTCTTGTCAGGGAACAGGGTTAGGAGAAGCTCAAATTCATAGTTCATTTTCCTTGTTACTCTTTTAGACTTGGGCAGTCTATATACTTACCTTAGATGGCTTGTCAGATCCTGATCCCTTTCTTGGACAATTGTCCCCTACCCCAAATGCCACCTTACCTTGGCCACAACTCTCTCTATCCTCTGATCCCTTATTCCCATCCCTCCCTTCTATTTATCTATTTATGGTCTTCCTTTGTATGTATCTTTGTTTCATATGTGTGTCTTTTGGGAGGTGAGTCATTAAAGTATCAATCATATCATACTTTGGAGTGTAATATTCCTGATAACGGGGGCTAGACTCTATTATCCATGAAGGCAGAGATCAAGCCTGATTTAAAGTTATAAATTCCTGGCCACCTACTGCAATTCTCTGTACATGGGACATGGTACCATGGTAGTTGCTTAATAAATGTTTGTCGAATGAATAGATATGATATTAATGTTGTCCAGAGCTTTCATTTCTTTTTTAACTTCCCATAGCATCCAACATAAGATTGTTCAGTAAAATGTTGACTAATCAGCCAAATTTGAATGGTTTTAAAAATCATAGTGGAGAGAACAGCTCACAAGGGTTATTAAAAACACTGGATTTCTCATTTGGATTTAGTGATCTCATCCTGGCGAGCTAAGTCTGTTCTGGACTAAGCTGAGCAGAGCTCCCCTCTAACCTGACCATTATCCTGGTGCTCCAATGCCAGTTGCACTGACAAAGCCACCTTTAGATCACCTTTTCATCTATTTCCTAAGAAAAGCCCAGGGCTTTTAGAACTTTGAGAATTCTGGCTGGCAGAATACTTGTCACCACCACCAACTAGGCATAGCCTAGTAATTGGGTTGCTTAGTGGACAGTGTCCCTGTTTAAATGTCATCTTTCACCACCACATAGCCTTGTTTGCCTGCTCCCAGGCAACAGCCTGTCCTTCTTCCCTCTGGCCAAAATGACTATAAGCTACTTTTGTTTCTCTGTGTGTGTGTGTGTGTATGTATATATTTCTGTATGTGTGTTCATGTATATCTATATGCATATTTGTGTGTCTGGGCTTATACAAAATCAGAACTGGGGAAATACTAATCTGCCTTGTGAGTGACAAATAATACACAAGTAATATTATTTGTACACATTCATATAATGTTTGACAGTTTAAAAACTGCTCTCCTCACAAGTATAGGGTCAGAATGTTGGATATCATCCCTATTTTACCAATTAGGACACTGAGGTTCAGCAACATTAAGTAGATTACCCACAGTCCTCTGGATGGCAAATGGCAAGAACAGGGCTCAAACCCATCTCTCCTGATTCCCAGTTGAGCACACTTTCTACTGTACAACAAAAGGTATTGAGTGATATTTCGGAGAGCAGCAGCTCAGTGGATAGAATTCTAGGATTGGTGTCAGGAAGACCTAAGCTCAAATTCAGTCTCAGACATTTATTAGTAATGTAACCCTGGGCAAATCATTTGACCACTGCCTGCCTCTGTTTCCCCATCTGTAAAATGGGAATGATACTAGCTCCTACCTCCCAGTGTTGTTGTAAGGATCAAATGAGATAATTTTTATAAAATGCTTAGTACTTGGCACATGGTAGATGTAAATGGTTATTCCCTTCCCCTTTCTTTCCTGATACAGATAGACTGCCTCTCTGTATGTATATGTTTCTGATCCTGCTGATCTCATGTGAGGTCAGGACCAAAAAGATGAATCTTCCTTAGTTAGCAAATAATGCACATTCGCCAAGTGTGTGGGTATGTTTGATTCTGCTGACCTCATGTGAGGTCAGATTCAAGAGGCAAATCTGCCTTGTAAGTGATAAATGGTACACTCTGGCCAAATGTAACTCCTGCCTCCTATGTCATCTAGAACTTCCACCCCCCACCTTCCTTGAGCCCTTCTCCCTCCCTCTAGGAGATAAAAATGAATGGATCCCTTATGTATCCAAATAGAAGAGGCATTTGGCAGTGCTAATGTCTGCAGTTTAAGTCATATTGACTCTTCAGATCTGGCTTAGCAGCCACTCCTACTGACTCTACAGTCACTTTCTCTGAAGCAGCTATGGACAGGATGTGCATCTTACTTCAAGGTTAATGATAGAAAAGCTTCTTGGATGGGTTCGGTCTATATTTGTGTATTTTACTGCCACAATGTTAGAGCTGAAATGGACCAAATTGCTTCCCACTGTGAGCCCAGGGTAATATTTCTCCGTCTTCCCTCTATGGTCAGGCCATGTTTGGCTGCCTCAGTTTGAGCAGTAAGTGAATCCTTGGCCGAATGCCAACATGTTAGAGTTGTATGTCTATCTCTTATATCATCTTCAGTGTGAGCTGCATGGCCTTTGGTTGTCTGGGGCAGAGTAGGAACACAAACACACATTAATTTCCTGGGGGGAGATGGCTCTCTATGTCCATCTCATAGCCTTCTGCTGCTACCCACAGCCCTTTAAATCCCTCCCTCCAGCAGAACTAGGTGACCTGGCTAGCTTTGGTTCTTCTTATCTCTATAGTTAGAATGAGCAGGAATGGCAAAAATTCATTTTTTTTCTATCAGTGCCTCCTTTAGCACCCAAGCGAAAAATACTGCCAGGATCTTCCAAATGCAGAGATGTTCATAAGCATCGTTCATGCGTATATTTATTCATTGAGCAAACACTTATAACATAACATACGCACTAGGAAAAGCTGAGACAGAGATAAAAAGTAATTTAGTAAAATAGTGGCCATATCAAAATCTGCTGGAGACATCATCGTCTTCATCATCAAACGTATAGTGTTTATGCTTTTCAAAACTTGACATCCACTATCTCTCATCTAGCCCACAACAGCCCTATAGATCTTACACCACAAACTATTTTATTTCAATTTTTCGGAGAAATAAACTAAGGCTCAAAAAGGGTTAATTGTCTTGCTTAAGTTCATGTACCTAGTCAAAGTTTGAGGTGGGATTTTAAACCCAGGTTTTTTTTAAATAATATTTTATTCTTTCCCAATTACATGTCAAGACAATTTTTAGCATTCATTTTAAAAAGATTTTGAGTTCCAAATTTTTATCCCTTCCTCCCCTCTTCCTAAAATGGCAGGCAATTTGATATAGGTTTTACATGTGCTATCATGTAAAACATATTTCCATATTAGTCACAGTTGTGAAAGAAGAAACAGATCAAAAAGGGGGGGAAAAACCATGAAAAAGGATAAAATAAGTGGGAAAAAAGTATGCTTTGATCTGCATTCAGAGTCCATCAATTCTTTATCTGGATGTAGATAGCATTTTTCTTCATGAGTACTTTGTGTTTATCTTGAATCATTATGTTTCAGAGAAAAGCTGAGTCATTCATAGCTGATCACCACACAGTGTTACTCATACTGTATACAATGTTTTTTGGTTCTGCTCATTTTACTTTGTGTCAGTTTATACAAGTCTTTCCAGGTTTTTTTTTTTAAATCTGCCTGTTCATCAATACAACAGTATTCCATTATATTAATGTACCACAACTTGTTTAGCCATTACCCAATTGATGGGCATCCCAAACAATTTCTAAAAATTTCCAATATTTTGCCACCATGAAAAAGGCTGCTATAAATCTTTTGGCATATGTAGGTCCTTTTCCCTTTTTATGATCTCTTTGGGATACAGACCTCGTAGTGGTATTGCTGTATGAAAGGGTATGCACAGTTTAAATCGTCCTTTGGGTAGAGTTTCAAATTGCTCTCCAGAACAGTTGTATCAGTTTACAACTCCACCAATTAGTGGACATTAGTGTCCCAATTTTTCCATATCCCCTCCAACATTTATCATATCCCTTTTTGTCATATTAGCCAATCTGATACATGTAAGATAGTACCTCAAAGTTGTTTTAATTAGCATTTCTCTAATCAAATTGATTTAGAGCATGTCTTCACATGTCTATACATAGATAGCTTTTATTTCTTCATCTGAAAACTGCCTGTTCATATCCTTTGACTATTTATCAATTGGGGAATGACTTGTATTCTTATGAATTTGACTCAGTTTTCTCTGTATTTGAGAAATGAGGCCTTTATCAGAGACACTTGCTGTAAAGATTGGTTCCCAGGTTTCTGCTTTCCTTATAATTTTGGTTGAATTGCTGTTATTTGCACAAGAGCTTTTTATCTTTAGATAGATAGGTCATAGGGATCTGGCAGTTTGCTGCTAAGCTGGGGTCCTACTGCTGGTGTCTGGTGTGTGCTGAAGCCAGTGGAGTGTTTCTATGCCTACCCAGGGCTACACTGAAGCACAGGTGGTCTATTCTAGAGGCTGCCTGTTTGCCCCAGGCTTCGCTAAAGCCTAAAGCAGTTCTTAGAGCTGAAATCTACCATTCTTCTGGTTATACTGAGGCATGTGCCTGGTCCTGGTGTTAGTGTTTGCCTACTCCATGGCACTCAGGCTCAGAATCTCCCTCTGGTTCTCTGTGGTGGGGTTTACTGCTGGCTTGCTAGACTGCACTCCCCTTAAACCCAAGTAAGACAGTACCTTTCCTGCTGAGCTCCCAAGTGTTTTGGGCTAAAAGATCATTTCACCCCCATCTTTTTGCTAGTTCTGCTGTTCCAGGATTTATTGGGGCAAGGGGACTCCATATTTATTGGAAGTGAATATGGGAGAGTTATGGTGATTTACTGCTTACTATGATATCTTGGCTCCCAGAAGTAGAATCACTCAGATCTTCTTGATTCTAAATCCAATGCTGTATCCACAATGCCACCTGATAATCTGGGAAATTAAAAAGGCTAAATGCAAATCACTTGAGAGGCATCATGGTACAATGGAGACATCATTGGATTATGAGAATATATAGGCTTGAGCCCTAGTTGTGCAACCATAAGCATATTATTTAGATTCTTCTGGGCCACAATTTCTTCATCTGTGAAGTAGCAATTATTTTTTTTTAATTTTTTATTTTTTTTTAAAGCAATTGGGGTTAAGTAACTTGCTCAAGGTTACACGGCTAGTCATTTGATTTATGCGTGGGTGCTCATTTTCTGAGGCCGGATCTGATCTCGGGACATCCCAACTCCGAGGCGGGCGCTCTTACTCACTGCGCCACCTAGCCGCCCCTTTAGGGCAATTGGGGTTAAATAACTTGCCCAAGGTTACACGGCTAGGTTTTTGTTTGTGCGGATTAGGTGTCGGAGGCCGGCTCCGAACTCAGGTCCTTCTGATTCCAGGGCCGGCGCTCTATTCACTGCGCCACCTAGCCGCCCCTGAAGTAGCAATTATTATGCTTGCCCAACCTCCCTTTTAGGGTTGTTATGAAGAAAATGCTTTGTACATGCATTATAAACGCTACTTAAAATGTGGGCTTTTTTTTTGTAACACTAGGAGATTTGACTGGATAATCTCTAAGGTCCTTTGTGGCCCTAGAATTCTGTTATTTACTCAAGAGAAGAGTAGTCTGTGGGACTACTTAAACAAGTTTTTTTTAATATACTAGAGCAGGAATTCTTAACTTTTTTATTTATCACAAACCCCTTTGGCAATCTGCTAAAGCCTATGGACCTCTTTTCAGAATAACGTTTTTAATAAAATACATAGAATCACAAAGAAAATCAAAGGTTAGTGAAAATAAATGTGATTTTTTTTCCCCACCCAAGTCTGTGGATCCCCTGAAATCTATCCTCAGATTCCTCGGAAGTCTTGTGTGTCTGTGGACACCAGGTCTAAGAACCCTTCTGTGCTAGAGGTTAGGGACAAATGCTTATTTATTTATATACGCTCCTTATAGCTACCACAATGCCTTGCACATGGTAGGTAATTTGATTCAACAAATATTAAGTACCTATGATGTGCTTGGAAATGTTTTGGGAGATACAAAGATAAAAAAATGACTTATTCCCTGTCCTTATGAAGTTTACAATCTCCATGGGTAACTATAACATTTGTATAAAAATATCTCACATACTTCCATTACATATTTCCTAAATGTATTTTGAGAAAATAGACTAAAATATGTAAAGGGTTATTTTTATAAGGATGGTAGCCACCTTTCCTGCTGAAGAGAAAACAAGAAATAGACTTGCAGTGGAGGAGGAAAAGCTAAATAGATGAAAAAAACCTCAAACTAAGTCAGATTTTACTTTCCGAGGTTTTTAAAAAGATAAATTTAGGGAACTATCTAGAGGCAGAGGTGGAAGGAAGGTAGCCTATTACAACCTTGGAGGTCAAATAGTATTTATGAAGCCCAAAGCAGGTCACATTTAGAATGCTGTAAGGATGAAATATTCCAAGAGAACAGGTTGGGGAGCCAGAAAACACCGTAGGAGAAAATAAATCCATGCAAAGCTTATTAAAACGGATATCATCCCCATTTTCCATCCTATAAACTCAGGAAAGGGGAGTGAGCAGGGATAAAAGCAGAGTGGTGCTGCTTATTATCATAAACGAAAACAGCCTCCTCTTATTAAAGACTCAAATTATGGACGACAGATAACTCCACGAGATGGCAGCTCCCAGAATCAATAAAACTCTAGTTTGTTTGGAAAGCCAAGTTGCCGATACGCCAAAATACATATTTTGCAAATTGCTTCATTTACATTTGAAAAGACCAAACCTTAATTCTTCAAGAAGCTGAGTGGAAGGAAGGGGAAAAAAACACAGCAATTTAAGCATCTTTTCGGTCCTGCAATATACATAATCTGATTGAAATTGATAGTAGTTGGGGGAAAAAATGTTTTTCCATGGGGGTGGGGGGTGGGGGGTGGGGGGGATTGCCAGCATTGCCATCGCCAGTCTCTTTATCAGAGAGCTTTTACTGACTTTAGAACAGAGATAACAAATGCTCCTTATGGGATCACACCCCCACAAAAATTATTTCCTCCACTTACAATGCACACTTTGCAAAGGATGTGGAAAGGATGTGTGTGCCCTAGAAATTCTCTAGGAGCATATGCGCTTTCACTCCAACAGAAAGACTTTCCAGCTTTTGCTTTAGTGAAGTTAGTATGCCCTAGTGTGCTGAGCAATAGCAAAGTGCTATGAAAATTGGGTTGTCATTTTATTTTTTTTTTTTGGCTCTTATTCTATCCTGCTACTTTACCTTTAATTGGTCACTTGGCCACACTACACCTTGGTGTACTTTTTTTTTTAATGAGTGTAAAATTGTTTACTAAAGTCCTTTTGAGTTCAGGAAAAGGTACCAAAAGTGAATGAATGTCATAGTCTCCTTTCATGAATTTTGTCCTTCCTTCCCCTTTCTATGAAAATTATGAAAATCATAACCCCTATAGAGAGACTAGAATCAACTAAACAGTGTCTGAGGGAAGCCTCAGTGGCCCATTCAAGGGGTCCCATGTGTTCCTTTTGAGAGGAAATAGATCTCCCTAGTATGGGAGTCACTTAAGTCTGTTTTACAGCAGCCAGTGAATTTCAGTGCTGGATTATTTGAAACAGCTGTCCACACTGGCTTTGAGAGTCATCAGGGAGCTCTGATGAAGAACCCCAGCTTTATAGTCTCCTCTTCAGAAATCAACCCACAGGGAGCAAAAGCCCAGCCAGGATGCTGTAATATCTCTGAGAGGATGAGTCTGTAATTTCAAATTCCCCAATGAAAAGGGAAGAGACTTGATGGCTCCTTGGGGACAGGGAGGAAGGGGACCAGAGATAAAGAAGCATTTGCCTTTAGAGGTATTTAAGTGGCTCTTGGGGCCTTGCATACAAGACATCTGGCACATGAAGGTAAGAAGTTAAGCTAGTGTTACCTCTGAGTAGGACTTGAGACTTGGGAAATGTGATGAAAGAAATCAATATTCCTTTATTCTTGGAACAATTATCCCTCCCCACCTTTCATATATGTGGTATTTGTGATGGTGGCTAATAGAAATTGAAATAAGAAATCTCAAATGATCACTTTGACAGGTACAATGAGCACAGAGTGCTCCCTGGGGTCATCAGGCAAAGGTGAGACTCCCAGTGAAATCCTTAAATGCAAAGGCACCGGTACATTTCAGTTCAAAAAATATTTTTAAGCACCTACTTATAAATGTGAAGCAGCTTAAATGAACTCTGAGGCTACAAACTCAAAAAACTAAACATTTCCTGCACCATGGAAGCTTACAATTTATCACCTAGGCAGAATAAGCAATGGAGTATATGGAGTAAGCAGTGAGACGGGGGCTAAATGAGTTTCTTCTATTCCATGCACTTGCCTAGGGCTGGCCCTGCTTCCATCTATTTTAGGTATTTCTTTCATTTTTTTAAAGTCACATCTAGCTCTTCCCCATTTGAAGTTTTCTTGGCAAAGATATTGGAGTGATTTGCCATTTCCTTCTTCTTTAGCTCATTTTTACAAATGGGGAAACTGAGGCAAGCAAGGCTAAGTAACTTGCCCAGGTTCACACACCTACTAAGTGCCCGAGATTGGATTTCAACTCCTGATTCCAATTCTCTATCCACTGCGCCACCTAGCAGCCCCTGCCCACATCTATACAACTCATAATATGAATGTGGCTATAGTGCAAACAGGGTATAATACTAGTTCAGGTTTAGTTGCTATAAGATTACATCTGCCTGGTCACACAGGGGCTGCATGGTACTCTCCATGGTACCACATGATATATAAAGATGTACTGTTCCTACCTGTTGAAAATAGATTGTTTGTGATTGCTATTCATTCATCTGTTATTTTAGAAAGTAAAATGAATAAAACTTATGCAGGTCACAGGCATTAAAGAGGCTTTTCATATCAATTTGGGAGGAGATGTCAACTTTGATTTATTAAGTAAAGTTCCTACACTGGCTAGTGGTAGGTGTTGTCAGTTTCCTGATAATGGATAGCCCTCACAGCTGACTGTGTTGTGATTATTACACTTCTCATCTCTCTGTCTCTCTCAGTCTCTCTCTGTCTCCCTGTCCCTCTCTCTCTCTCTCTCTCTCTCTCTCTCTCTCTCTCTCTCTCTCTCTCTCTCTCTCTCTCTCTCTCTGTATGTGTGTGTGTGTCTCTCTCTGTCTCTGTCTCTCTCTCCCTCTCTCCTCCTTTCTCTACCCTTCTTCCTCTCTCTTTTCCTCTTTCTCCCCCTCTCCTTTTAAATAGAGGCATCACTGGGAGCACTGCCTTAACCCCTTTCACAATCCATTTTTCACCTCTACCCCTTCCTCCAGTCCCTTTCCCTAAAGGGTCTCTTCTTCCCCCTCTAGCTTGGTAAATGGAATACATTTTTGGATTTTCAAAGCTGATTCTCTTCTCAACTTGACTGATTACATGTCAAGAGGAACAGAATGGATAAGAAGTGTTATACTTAGTCTCTACCGGTCCTCCTGGTCCTCCTCAGTGACTGGAGTTTGTCATTTTGCTGATGATCAGTCTTGGATCACATCACCTAACAAGAATAACAGCTGAAATGTACTTAGTGCTTAAAAGTTTGCAAAGCATTTGGTGTATATTATCTGAAAGGGTCATGGTACATTTTAGGTCTTTTATATTCTCATTGAGCAAAGATTGGGGATTTTTTCAGAGCAGATATTCCATGTGACACTACAAAATACAAACCTATGCCTTACTAGATGGTCTTCATGATTTTCTGTGGCTTGGAAAATTAATCATTGGGTGATAATGAGCCTTTCTGCAATTAGCTAGGCTTCTATTTGAATGAAAGACACAGTGCCTGATGAGTCTTATACATAAAGTCTTTGCAACTTAGCAGAATTTGCCAGATCTTGAAGATCCAACTGGCTTGTTTATGGGTATTCTCTATAGTATGAAATTGGGCCATAGCAAAATCTGACTCAAGGGTGTATTGGAAATGCGAATCCTTCCCTGGTAAGTGAGAAATACATAGATAGGGGGGCGGAGCCAAGATGGCGGAGTAGAAACAGCACATCCAAGCCACTCTCCCCCCAGATTACCTCCAAGCTATGTAAAAGGGGACTCTGAACAATTTCTGGAGCCCCAGCACTCACAGAACGACACAGAGAAGCTAACCTCCCACTGAGGACAGCCCAGCAGCCCTGCAGGAAGGACCAGCGCAGCGCTCTGGGAGCCGGCAGCACGCAGTGCGAGGAAAGCCGAGCTCAGGTCCACTTGAACCACAGTTTTAGCCCCAGGGCGGCCGGGCAAGCAGCCAGCTGGAGGGACCCCAGCTGCTGTGGTGATTCCAGAAGTATCAACACAGATATGTCTAAGACAAAGTGAGAGGTTAGTGCCCTATGGACTTTGGGACCAGTATTTGGGGAATGCATCAGCTTCCTCCCCTGGGGGCTAGAAGCCACTAAGGAGACACGCCATTTTGTAGTTTTCAGTGGCAGCTCCAGCTCCTGGCCTGCGAACTGTAGGGAGATCCAGCAATCAGCCTTGGGGGGATAATTGCTCTTGCTTTAACCTCCCTGGATCTGGATTGTGGTCTGGAGGGGAGGTCGTGGGGTAGATATCCAGCTTGCCAGAAACGGAAGTTGTCCCTCCACATGTTCGGGACGAAAGCTTCCCTGTCTGGTGGCAGAGCCATACTGTGGCAACAAGCCCAAAAGTCAAGTAATTAAGTGGCAACATGCCAAGGCAAAGGAAACAAATTAAACAGAAAAATGCAACCCTAGACTCCTATTTTGGGGGCAAAGAGGATTGAAGCATAGAATGGGAGGAGGACTGTGAGGTCAGAAGTCCTGCTCCAAAAGCCCCAAAGGAAAATATGAGCAGGTTGCAGGCCATAGAGGACCTTAAGAAGGACTTTAAAAATCAAATAAGAGAAGTGGAAGAAAAATTGGGAAGAGAAATGAGAGAGATGCAGGAAAAGTATGAAATGAGGGTCAACAGCCTGACTGAGGAAAACAACACCTTAAAAAATAGACTAACTCAAATGGCAAAGGAGGCCCAAAAGGTCAATGATGAGAAGAATGCCTTAAAAAGACGAATTTGCCAGATGGAAAAAGAATCTCAAAAGCTCACTGAGGAGATTCATTCCTTCAGAGTTAGACTGGAGCAAATGGAAGCTAATGACTTTATGAGAAATCAAGATGCTGTTAAGCAGATCCAAACAAATGAAAGATTAGAAGGCAATGTGAAATATCTCATGGGAAAAACCACTGACCTGGAAAATAGATCCAGGAGAGACAATTTAAAAATTATTGGACTACCTGAAAGCCATGATCAAAGAAAGAACCTAGAAATCACCCTTCAAGAAATTCTCAAGGAAAATTGCCCTGATGTTTTAGATCCAGAGGGCAAAATAGAGGTTGAAAGAATCCACAGATCACCTCCTGAAAAAGATCCCAAAAAGAAAACTCCCAGGAATATTATAGTCAGGTTCCAGAATCCCCAGATCAAGGAGAAAATACTACAAGCAGCCAGGAAGAAACAATTTCAATATTGTGGAAACACAATCAGAATAGCCCAGGACCTGGCAGCTTCTACACTGAGGGATCGAAGGGCATGGAATATGATATTCCAGAGGGCAAAAGAGCTGGGAATGAACCCAAGGGTCACCTACCCAGCAAAACTGAGTATTTTGTTTCAGGGGAAAATATGGTCATTCAGTGGAATAGAGGACTTTCAAGCATTTTTGAGGAAAAAACCAGAGTTGAATAGAAAATTTGACATCCAGACACAAGAAGCAAGAGATGCCTGAGAAGGTAATCAGGGAAAAGAAATCAAAAGTTGACCTTATCATATCAACTTATCAAAGTTGACCTATTTACATTCCTACATGGAAAAACAATAACTATGACTGATGAAACCCCTCTCAGTATGAAAATAATGGAAGAAGGGTGTATGGTCATTTGAATACATATGTTAATGGGTATATATATATATATATATATATATATATATATATATATTTACAGTTATACATGGATAGAGGGCATAGGTTGAATTTGTTGGGAAGGGATGATACTTACGGGGTGAAATTATGAAGTGAGAGAGGCAAGTGGCAAGAGGAGATGGGGAGACACAGGGTAGGTATCTCATGTAGAAGAAGCAAGGGGAAGTGGCTGAAGGGGAGGGGAAGAATAGGAAGGCAAAAAGGCAAAACCACATTCTCATTGAATTTGGTTCAGGGAGAGAATGACATACATACTAAATGGGATATCTCACCCTGCAGCAGAATAGGGGGAAGGGGGATGAGAGGAGGGATGATGGATGGGAGGGCATCCTTGGGGGGAGGGGAGGTTGGAAGTACCCACTATAGAAGAGGGACAGGATCATGTAGGGAATGGATCAGGTGGGGGGTGGGATGAGTGGGAGGGAATTATAAGCAGTCTTGTACAATATATCTACTATGATAATGTTTTGCATAGCTAGACATGTACAACATATACTAAATTACTTATCTTCCCAGAGGAATGGGTGACAAGGGAGGAATGGAATACATCTGAAATTCGAGGTCTTAAAATTAAATGTTTCAAATATATATAAATACTATTATTAATACTCTTTTGCTTGTAATTGGGAGATAAGATGTGCAGGCATTGGGGCACAGAGATTCTCCTTACTCTAATGGAAAAGTCGAATGGGGTATGGGAGAAGATATGGGAGAGAGCAGATTGGAGGAAGCGATATCTTGTGGGACTGCTATTCTGGGATGGTGGGTAGGGGAAAAACGGGAGGAAAAATTGTAACTCAAAATCTGGCAGAAATGAATGATGTAAAACAGAAGTTAATAAAGCATTTCTTTAATAATAAAAAAAAGAAAAATATATAGATATAGGGGAAACTGTGGCATAGTGGAGAGGGTCCAGATCTCAGAGACAGAAAGACTTGGGTTCACATTCCACTTCTCACACTGGCTATGTGACCATGGGCAAATGACTTAAATTCTTAGAATCTCAGTTTCCTCATCTATAAAATGGGGATAATGAAAATGATAGAACCCACTTTATAGCTTTTTTGGTAAAGGTAAAATAAGTTGATATATGTCAAGGATTTGAAAATTTTAAAATGCCATAGACCTCTACTATCATCACCATCTTCAACATCATGTTTGTAAGAAAAATCAGCATTATTCTATGAGCTTACTCATTTCCAATCCCTGATGCCATCATCAAACAGTGGAATATTTGAGGACCTCCCAAATTTTGGGGTCATGTATTTTCACTGAGTGGAAACATAAAGCTTTTCTAGTCCAACCTCTTTACTTTGAAATGAGGAAACTGAAGCCCAGGAAACTTCATGCATCTCTAGGTCATACTGGTAGTGAGGTGGAAATCAAGGATTCAAACATATCAATCAAAAGGCCAAATTTTAAAATGTATCAATTCAAAAACACATCCATCTATGGCATCATCAATCTGGATGTTCCCTCCAAAAACTAAATCAGAGATCCTGATTAAAATCCATCCATGCCTGCGTATCCTGTGTAACTTTTGTCCTCAAGGACAAACATTGATTTCAAAATGGGTCAATGGTCCAATAATTCCATTGTTAGAAATATATCCTAAAAGTGTTACCAGAAATAAAAACTAAACAGAGCAATTTGCTTAAAGATTTTTATAACAGCATTATATGTAATTGCAAAAATAAATAAGCTAAAACCAACCCACCTGTCCAGTGGCATGTTAATAACTAGCTCAATTGTGGTAAAGTATGCAATGATAATATGCCATTAAGACCACCAAGTTTAAGGAATACAAGGAAATTCCAGAAGATCTTCGTTAAATAATGCAAAGTTTAAAAAAAAAAAAAAGCTGAACTAGGACATAGCCTATACTAGCTATAATCACATAAGAGAATAAATGAATGATAATAGACATCCCAATAAAGAATTAAGACAAAACAGTTTTAAAACTAAAAGGGACTTTAAGTGTGATTTAGTCTAGCCTCTTCATTATATAGACAAGAAAACTGAGGCCTATAGAAGGTGAATGACTTATCCAGGTTCACAGAGGCAGTAGGTGACTCGATGGGGATGTGAGCCCAGTTCTACTGACTCAAAATCCAGGGCTTTTTTCCATTGTAATGATGATTAAAGAAGTTAATCATTTATATTTTGTAATTAATTTAAATGTAAGTATTTACCAAGCAAGTTTTAATAAATGACTTAATTTAACAAAATATGAGTGAAATTTAAAGATGAATTTCACTTTGGTAAAGGAATGGTATGTTTTGCCCCATAAAGCTATTCACCAAAATTCAGTCTCCTAAGACATTTACCTCCTACTCTGTCATATTTCTGTTCAGGTGTTGTAGTGACATTGTCATAAAAGTTGGAAGAGACTGAGAAGCATTGGTTTATAGGAGTTTAGAAACACCTCTTAGCTTGAGATAAATTTATGTATAGTTTCAAAGAGAGTTTAGGGATCAAATGAATTGAGAACTTTGACGCTCTTCATATAACCAAGTAAAATCCATGCACTTGCATAAAACCTGTATTACTTTGTTCCTCCTGAACTTGATTCCTATTCTTTCACCATTAGTCTCTGGTTTGTTATGAAGAAGCCAATTTCTCAAAATAAAAATTTATGCTCTACTGAGTCAGACCAATGGTCAGCTGAGCATTTTGTCTTGGACAGTGGTTTGAAAGGACATTTTGTATGAGTGTAGTAGCTTCCTTTAAGAGAATGGGCTAGACTCGGAAGACCTATAACTTTCCCTTAATAGCCCATTATGGATCTATCATCCATGAATGTATCTAAACTCTTCTTGAACATTTTCAGCCTGCAACACCTCTTGGGGGTGAGGAGTTTTCCAACCCTGGATTATAAGCCATTAAATCCAAGTTAGAGCCAGGTTTGGTAATGAAGACAGGTGAATTTCATTTGTCGTGAGGGACTGATAATAACAATCTGGAATTGCCAGCGCATTTCAAGTGATTAAAAGGGGGTCCTGTGCAGAGAGATTAGAGGAATTTGTATTGTTTAGCCTATGAAGAAGGACAAGATCTCATCTAATCATTGTCTTCTGGTATTTGAAGGGTTGTTAATGTGGAGAATGGGGGCCAGATGTTTTTCATCTGCACTTAGAGAAGAAAGGGGATTAAATTATAGAATTACATAAATAGCTACAAGAAAGAATTTCCACATAACAAAGAATGGTTAATTCCTGAAATGAATTATTGAGGGTGGCTGTATTAACTCTATCTCTGGAGATGGTTAAGAAAAAGATGAATAACTATTGGGCTGAAAAGCTTCATGAGGCATAGGGATAGACTAGATGACCTCCAGTATGGTTTTGCAGGAGACATAAATCTATGAGGGATGGCTAACATTTTAGATGGCAGAATCAGAATCCCAAAAGATCTCAACTGTCTAAGATGATAAGAATGATAAGATAGACTCATAGAAATGAAATCTTTAAAAGAAAAATGGCAAAATTCTGAACTGAAGATCATAAGACAAGTCACAAAATTACAGTATGAAAGAGGAGGAGATGTGGCTTAACCCATTCAGAACCACACAAAAAATCCCTGAGAGATTCTGTACACTCAAAAGACACCTGTGAGACTTACCACTAAAGAGGCTAATGAAGCCTTCAGCAGCCTTAACAGAAGTGCATGATGCAGGATGATGAAGGGTATAATCCTTTGTGTTTTGACCATAACTGGAGTGTTGTGCCCAATCTGAGTGCCACAGTTTAGGAAGGACATTGACAATCTGGAAAGAATGGAGAAGAGGGCAGCCAAGGTAGTAAGTAGAATCAAAATCCTGTCATAGGAAGATTAGTTGAAGAAGCTGTGGATGTCTACCTTGAAGAAGAGAAGACTCAGGGAGGACATGATACAGGTATCTTCATGAGAGACTGTCATGCAGAAGAAGACAAAGAAAAGCAGAACTAGGAATAATCATCGGAGGTTGCAGAGGATCAGACTTAAGGCTGATAAAAGTACATAGCTTTGTAGTAATTAGGGCTATCCAGAAGTTAAATCGGCTTCCTGAAATACAATGGATTCTTATTTGTCTTGTCCTTCCTTCACCTTTCCAAAAACTCATCTTAATTGTATATGTAACCTTTCTATTTCCCTAGGGGAGAGAGAGAGAGAGAGAGAGAGAGAGAGAGAGAGAGAGAGAGAGAGAGAGAGAGAGAGAGAGAGAGAAAGGGGGGAGGGGGGATGGGAGGGGGAAAGAGAGAAGGATAGACATAGAGACAGAGAGAGACAGAGTGCATAGGATACTTCAAATAGAGACTTGGTAATCACAAAAGCAGAGGAGGAAGATCTCATAAAGGAGAGGAAACCAAGAAGTACCAGCTCCAGCAATCATTATTAAGTATCTACTCTATGCCAGGCAATGCCAATCCCTTTGGATGCAGATATAAAAAGCAAAACCAGTCCCTGCCATCAAGAAACTTACAACTTATCCAGGGAAGATATGTACATATATAGGGATATGCAAAAATAGATGGTAGGTGATTTTAAGACACTAGTAGCTGAGGGCATTAGGAAAGGCGATATGCCAAAGATAGCACTTGAAATGAGCCTTGAGGAAAACTAAAAATTCTGAGACAGAGTTGAGGAAGGAGCTCATTCTAGGCAGGGGAGACAACCTGTGCCAAGCCCAAGGTGGGATAAAGGGTACCCTGAATGAAGATAAGTAACAAAGCCAGTTTGGCTAAACTATAATGTATATAGAGGAGAGTAATATGCAATAAGGATACAGAGATAGATTGTAAATGGTTTTAAATAGCAAACAGAAGCATCCAAATATATGATTTAATCCCAGAGGCCATAAACAAACACTGGTGTTTATTGAGTGATGTAGTTATATAGTCAGATTAGCACTTCAGGACAATCAGTTTGGCAGTTTATGTGAAGGATGGATTGCGTTAGGGAGAAACCTGAAACAAGGAAAGTAATTAGGATGTTCTTGCAATAGTTTAGGTGAGAAGTGATGAAGTATTGAACATCATGAATAAATGAGTTGTAAAAAGTCGGACTGAGCTCTATAGAACAAAGATAAAGTTATGGTTACAGGGCAGCAGCTAAGAAAGAACTAAGTTCTGCTGCTCTATTTTTTTCTTCCACTTACATTCCAAGAGCAGCTTTTAGGGTGAGGCCATTGAGACTTCTGGAAAGGTTGTAATTTTCCTTGTTTGTTATTTTTTTCACTAGACTCTAACTGTGTGAGCAGCAGGAAAAAAATGTTGTATAGAAAAGGTGGTACAAAGTCATTGCAGAGGTGTTTGATGTGATCCTAAAGGTGGCAGGGGAATTATTCGAGGGTAAACATGGTGCTATAATAGACTACATGCTGGAATTAAGAAGGCCTGGGTTCAAATTTCACCTCTGACATTAGATATGTAAATATGAGCAAGTCATCTATCTCCCTGAGTCCCCACTTCCTCACCTGTAAAATGGAGATCATCATACCCAAAGTATCTGTCTCATAGAGTTGTAAGGAGCATTTGAGATAATGCATAGAAAATATTTCTCAAACTTTAGAGCCCTGTGTATTTTCTAATTATTGTCATTTCTAAGATTTCTAAGATGGAGACCAAGTTCAGGTAAAAAGAGCATTGGATTCAGAGTCAAAAGATGTGACTAAATCTCATTTCTGTTGGTCTAGTCAAGTGAACAAACATTTATTAGGTGTCTATACTATGACTGGCACTGCACCATGTTAATCATTGGGGATGCAAAGATTGGCAGGAAAAAAAGCTTCAGGGAGCTTACATTCTCTTGGGGAAGATGACATACAAATAAATCTGCACACATCAGATGTAGGCAGGACAAATTGGAGATAATCTCAAGGGAAGGCACTGAGATCAAAAAGGACTGGGAAATGCTTCTTGCGGAATGTGGAATGTTAACTGAGATTTGAAGGAATATAGGATGGAGACTGAGAAGGAAACAGTTTCAGGCTGAGGAACAGCTACTGAAAATGGTCAGAGTTGGGAGAGGGAGTGTTGACTGAAAGGCACAGCAAGGAGACCAGGGTCACTGGATCCAAAGTTATGTGGAAGCCAGCAAAGCATAAGACCACTGGAAGGGTGAGAAGGGGTCAGGCTACAAATGGCTTTGAACGCCAAACAGTATTTTATATTTGATCCTAGAAGTAATAGGAAACCACTAGAGTTTATTGAAGGGAGGAGTGGGAGGTGGTGACATGGTCAGACTTGCATTTCAGGAAGATCAATTTGAGACCTGAGTGGATGTTGAAAGAATCATTTCATCTTCCTGAGCCTCAGTTTCCTTAGATGCTCTCTAAAGTACAATCCAGAGCTAACAGTCATTCCATGATCATCTAGGATCTGGGTGATATTGCTGTTAATCTCCATAAAATTCTCAATGAAGAATTAACAGGAAGGAAGCTGCACTCAATTTCAGAAGGTTCTTTTTGTTGTTTCATTAATAGGAAATAGAAATAATGCCCTCTTCAAAGCCCAAAGTCTACCCAAAAAGTGGAATTTTGCCAATTATCTATTCCATTTGACCAGGTACACAGACAGCTTCAATAAATCAGTCCCACAGTGGATTGTTTTTGCTCTTCCTCACCAGGTTCTTCTGCGGTACACTTCTTTAATGAGGAGCAGATCCTGTTTCTCTTGTTATATGTGCTTCCTTTTCCTTGCTCAAATCAAGAGTGGGAAATCCTATGTATGGAGCAGTAGGAAGAGGATTCATCCTTGTCCACTTAAATATTCATGGCAGCTTGCATTTCAGTTCAAAAAGACACTTGTTTATTTAGATAAGATTTAATTTATTCATAATTTATCTAAATTTGTAGGAGCGTGCATGTACATTTTAGCATGTAAGTTGCATAATACATAAAACATAACTGAGGCATGCAAATTATACAACGACAACATTGGCACTCGACTGGATGTTTTAGAAAGATAACTCATTTCCACTCAAGCAAAATATTGAACACAATAACAATGGATTGTTTGCGTAAAATTTGCTGACTTTAACTGAAGTTAAATTTTTCTTAAAAACCACAAAACATTACAAATAGATGGTTTTGGTACCATCCTTTCTGAAAATACCAAACTTTTTCCTCTTCCTCCTGATAATATTGCAAGGGTCACTTGCCCCCCATCCCCAACCCTTCTTCTGTACCACCCTACCTCATAATCATCTCTACTTTCCCATCAGCCACTGTCAAAGTTTTTGCTCTTGCTCTTGTTGGTTTACTAATCAAGCATTTATTAATATTGTGTTCCAGGAATTGTGCTGGATGCTAAGGATGCAAAGACAGGAAACTTAAATCATCCCTGCTTCCCATGGATGTTCAATGTCATAGATGCCTGTGCTCCGTTCATATTCACCCACGTAGGCAAAGTATTGTTCTTGCACAACCTTTCACTGCCTGCCATTACAAACTCACTACAACTTGGTCCTATCCTCATTTCCAACTTTAGTTAAACTCCTCAAAGAGGCCACCTACAACAGGCACCTCTACTTTCTCTCTTCTCATGCTCTTCTTAACCCCTTCGAATCACAATCTGGCTTCTGACCTTATCATTCCACTGAAAACTGCTCTCTCCAAAGATACTAATGATCCATCTCTTAGTTGCAATATCTGATGGCCTTTTCTCAGACCTCATTCTCTGCAGCCTTTGACACCAGTGATCACCATCTCCTCCTGAGCGCTCTCTTCTCTCTGGGTTTTCAGGACAATACTTTCTCCTGGTTCTCCTCCTACCTATCTGACTGCTACTTCTCAGTCTCCTTTGCTGGATCCTCTTCCAGATCACACCCTTTAACTCTAGATGTCCCTCAGTGTTCTATCCTGAGCTTTCTTCTCTTCTCTCTCTCTACTCCTTCATTTGGTGGGCTCATCGGCTCTTCTGGATTTAACTACCATCTCTGTGTTGATGATTCTTAAATCTAACTATTCTGCCCCCAAACTTTGTCTCACATCACCAGTTGCCTTTCAGAAATCTCGAACTGGATGTCCAGTAGACATAAATATGTCCAAACTCAATATGTCCAATATGGAACTCATTATCTTTCCCTCTACACTGCCCCCCAACCTCCACCACGCACACACACCTTCCTTATTACTGTAGAAGGCAATATCAGCTTCCCAGTGCCCCATGCTCATAACTTAGGAATCATCCTGGACTTTTTAGTATCTGTCACCCCTCTATATTTCAGCCAAACAACTTTCTACCCTAAAAACATATATTGCCCTGTCAGACCTCTATGTCAGGCCTTGCCTTTGCTGAAGCTGTTTCTGTACCTGGAATGCCTCACTTCCTTCTCTATACCTGTTGAATATCTACCCAGACTTTTAAGTCCAACTCAAATGCCCCCTCATCCCCTTAGCTCATAATATCTTTGCCCCTCAAACTTCACATGGTAAGCATTTTGCTTTGTAATTTTCTAATGCATTTATCCTATAGCATTGAACTGGGAGGATGGTGTTGCCTTCTATAATGACAACATTGGCACCCAACTTGATGTTTTAGAAAGATAACTCATTTCCACCTAAACAAAGGACTGAACACAATAACAATAATGTTTGCCTAAAATTTGCTGGCTTTGCTAATAGAAAAAGAAGGAAGGGGGAGGGCTTAGGAGGAAAGGTAATGAATTCTTTTGGACATAAGTTTAAAATGTCTACTGTATATCTAGTTCAAGATATCTGAAAGACAGTTGGTGATGCAAGATCGGAGGTCAGAGTAGAGTTTGGGGCAGAAGAGCTTTGAGAATCATCAGCACAGAGATGGTAATTAAATCCATGGGAGCTGATGAGATCACCAAGTGAATCAGTATAAAAGAATAAGAGGGCCCAAACCAGAACCCCGTAGGTCTTCTACATTAGAGGGAATGATCTCGAAGAGGATCCAGCAAGGAAGATAGAGGAGGAGCCAACTAGGGAGGAGGAAACCCAGAAGAGAGTGGCCTGAAAAACCATTAACCATTTATCAAGCACTGACAACGGCACTGTGTTAGGCTCCAAAGATACAAAGTCATAAATGAACTAGTATTTACCCTCAAGGTGCTTATCTTTTATAGAGAGAGATAACATATATGCCTCTAAGTATATACAAAATAATTATCTATATTGGTTTTTTATTGTCTTACTGAGTTGTAAACTCTTTAAGGATGGGTATGGATTAATCAGCAAACATTAAACTCCTACTATGCATCAGATAAACTGGTTGCTGCATATGCAAAGACAGAAATGAAACAGCCTCTGCCTTCCAATAGCTTACATTCCATTGAAGAAGGTGGCTTGGGCATTGACAGTGAAATACATATAAAATCTATATAAAAATACAAGGTGATTTGGTGGATGAAACCAGTAGTTAAGGGGATCAAGAAAGTCATCCTGTAGGGCCATCTCTGAAGTAGAGCTGAGAGGCTAAAGGAGGAGACAAGGCATTCAAAGCATGGAGATAGTGCTAAGGAATCGAGATGGGTGATGGAGTATCCTGTGTAAGGAACAGCAAGAAAGTCAGTCTAGGTAGAATATAGTGTGCTTGAAGTATAGCAGGACTGGAAAGGTACATTGGAGCAAGATTGTGAAGGGCTTTAAAAGTCAAACAGGAATTTATATCAAATCCTAAAGACAATAGCAAGTCATGGAATTTATTGAATAGGGGAGACATTTGATAAACCTCATACTTTAGAAAACCCATTTTAGCACCTTTGTGGAGGGTGGGTTGGGGTGCAGAGAGACTTGAGACCTGGAGTTGAATTAGGAAAGTTGATGTCTTATCAAATCTTTACACACAATGGATGCTTAACAACTATTTGTTGTTTTGTAACACAGCAACTCTCAATACATAGTAGGTGTTAAGAAAATATTTGTTGAGGGGAAGCTAGGTGGCTCAGTGAATAGGGCACCAGAACTCCAGTCAGGAAGACCTGAGTTCAAATCCACCCTCAGACACTTAACAATTACTAGCTGTGTGACCTTGGGCAAGTCACTTAACTCCAATTGCCCTGCCTGCCTTCCTCCAAAAAGACTAAAAAAAATCAAGAAGGAAAATATTTGTTTTCTAAGATGTTGTTGAAGTTTTTTCTCAGAACTAGAGACAAAGCCAAAAATGCTGATCACCCTAATTCAGGCTAATTCAACAAACATTTATTAAATACACTATCATCACTCATCTGGAACACAAGTCTTTCCTCACCCTGGAATGAATAGAAATAAAAAGATGTGTGAAAGTGATGTCAGCTCTATCTAGTAGTACATAGGTCGGGGTTGCTGCTTGTTCAAATGCATAGTTGATTCAGATCTAATGGTGTTCCTGCATTGTGGAGCATGACTGTGAGAGACATAGTCTGAAGAGATCGTAAGAAGATTTAAAGGAGGGGGATTTGTTTGGAGTCTTTGCTACCTAAAGGCATTAAAACTTTATAATGCCAAACAAGTCCCGTTTTTCTTTATTTATGGATCATATATTTTTCCCCCCCTTTATTACTGCCATACATTTTTCCAGCCTGACAGCTGATAACGCTGGAAATTCACTGCTGACAAAAAAAAAATCCATTTACTACTCTCTCCAAGATAATAATTTTAGAATTAAAGCAAAATATACATTTAAGTATATATGTGTGTATATATATATGTATATACATTTAAGTATATATATATATGTATGTACATATATATGCGAAATTCAACCCATTTATGTTTAGCCTATGAACAAAAGATATTAAGATCACTTATTGATTAAAGAATCGGAGAGGAATTTATATTTAACAAAAACAAAAATACAAACAGCTTGTACTCCCCTCTCACCTCTAGTAACTAGTAGCTTGGGGAAAAAAATCAAAAAAAGGTCATCTTAGTTCCCCTTGTGTTGGTGAAACTTATTTTCAATTTGTCAAATGGAACACCATTGCAATTATTTTAAAAGTTTTTTGTTTTTTTCTACAACTAATTAGGAATGTTCTGAATGGGGGCCGGCTGTCTTATATTTACATCGTCTTTCTGGGTAGTTTTTTTTTTTTAATTATTATTTGGCTCCCTATCCAAAATCACAGGAAGGGGAAACAAAACAACATAGCAGATTAAAAACACACACACAAGGGGAAAAAAGAGAAAGAAAGAAATCAATGTGTTTTAAAACTGATGACAGGATGGGTTGTTTAAATTGCTTCTGCACATTGATTTAAAGCATGCCCGGTAGAAACCTCCATTATATTAACAATCTTTCCCTTCATTTCAATCATTATAGTTGCTGTATCTTATTACCTTTCAGACAGATGATGTCCAAATGTAATGTTGAAGACTTTTTTTTTATTATTTGTTATAGAAGTGATGTGTAGTGATTTGGAGGTCTAAAGAAGGGACTAAAAACATAAATAATGTGAATTCTGAATGACCTAAACTACTGATAAATCATCAGCAAAGTTAGCTATGGATTATTCACAAGATATATTTCTACATATTGCAATGGGAAGAGTTAGTTGTGCCTCCACACCACCCAGCTATTGCTACATCATGGATGTAGGCAGACAAGCCATGTTCTCATCTAGAGAGATTGACTTGCAAACTATTATTAACAGCTGTTAATCTTCTGTGGAGTAAACTGGGAGTAAGATACCATGGTGGGAAGAAACTGGATTAAATAGGTCTTTACTTGAGTACTGCTGTCTTTCCCCCACTTACTTTTAACAATCTTGTCTGGGCCTCAGTTTCTACACTGAAGAGGTTGTTATAAAAATCATAGAATTTTAGAGAGAGAGAGAATTTTTAGAGATCACTGCCTCCAACTTCCACATTTTGCTGTTGAGAAAACTAAGAGTTAGCAAAATTAACTTGCCCAAGGCACAGAGATAGTCAGATCAGGCCCAGGGCTATAAGCCAGTTCTAACAACCCTGACACTAGTGTTCTTTCCATTGCTCTGTCTTATTTCACCAATTTTTTTTTCATACTACAAGCAGCTAAGTGGCATATACTATATGGGACTTGGAGTCAGGAAGACAACAATAACTACGTGATCAATTCTGGGCATTATCTGTCCTAACCTATCTGAACCTCAGTTTTATCATCTATAAAAAGGGAATAATATTACCAAACTCCCAGGGGTGCTGTGAGGATCAAATGCGATAATTGTGAATCACTTTTGCAAACCATAAAGCACTATATAAACGCTAGTTAATGTTGCTGTTGTTATATCTGTGAAGATTGGTTTTGAAATATTATAGATTTAAGAGCTCATATATTCTTTTTTTTTTTTTTTTTTTGCATTTTGGAGGGCAATTGGGATTAAGTAACTTGCCCAAGGTCACACGGCTAGGTTTTTATTTGTGTGTGCATTAAATATCTGAGGCCGGATCCGAACTCAGGTCCTTCTGACTCCAGGGCCGACACTCTACTCACTGTGCCACCTAGCCACCCCCCATGAGCTCATATATTCTAATTTCACCTGAGGCCCAGAAAAGTTAAATGCTTTGCCTGAGGCCATACAGCTAATTAGTGATGGGTCAGGACTAGAGCCTAGGTCTCCTGACTTCTAGTTTTTTCTTATATTACCTTCACAATGTTCTGTTTCCCTTGTTGGTTATTGGAGCAGGAGGGGAAACTGGGGGTGGTGTGGGGGGAGAGAAATGATTTCAATATCTTAGACCCATTGCCTAAATAAAGTAAGAATTCTCTCTTGATCCTTCAGGACATTTCCAGATGGTAGACATAACTCTAATCTTTGCACTGGTCTTCCCACTCACCTTCTTGGGTATGTTGAGAATAAAATAAAATAATGTACACAAAGTGCTTTACAAGCTTTAAAATACTATGGAAATGTGACTGGTGGTGGTGGTGGTAGTTTGGAGTCCTTTGGGGCATTAGAGTTCTGAATTTAGCTTTTAATAGTTCCCTGCCACCATAGTCATATTTTAACAAAGACATAATGTCTGAGTTGTATTTTTCCCATATTGCCCTAAAACTAACAATCTTTTTTGCCTTCTTTCTGTCATCGAGTCTATGGATGCATTTCCTTCTCAGTCACTGGAAGGGTAATGGATCTTTTTATTATCTCTCTTAGCTCTGAAGCATTTGGAATAGGTCATAGAAACTATTCTAGAAGTCAGGCTTTATCCTCCAAATCAGGAGGGAACCCCATTGGTAAAGAGGAAACTGGCCGTGAAAGTACCATGTCTTTTCATGGAGTTAATAAAAGACTATAGTCTCCAAGACCCTGCTGTTGCTATCCTTTACAATTATATAAATTAAGAAAAAATGAAGCAAGTTGTTGTCATCATCATTGTTACTAAAACCAAGTAGTTGTGGCTAGAGTTGGAGGACTTGGTTTCCTTCAGTTCTACTTGGCTCCTTCTCATGTCATAAATTTCCTAATCCAGATAGGAAGAATGAAGCTCATTATTTCCTGAAGTCCTAAGGAAGCAGACTAGCAAGATTTCAGCAAAGGCAAAAACTCTTGAGAAACTAAACCTACTATGTCCTTTCTTTATTCCTTTATACAAGGAAGAACTGTCTCCTTTATTTGACACACTGGGAAATGTGCCTTTATTTAGATGGACCAAGAGAAGGATTTAAGTGTCTTTTCTTTTTCATTTCCAAATGCTCTAGCTAATTCAAGTGGTTTTATTATATCCTTCATATGGAACAGCATGGTATAATAGGCACATTGAACTTAGAATCAGAAGACTTGAATTCAAGTCCTACTCACACTACTTATTATCTGTTGAACTTTGAGTAAGTCACTTAAACCCTTCAAGTTTCAGGTTGTTACAATCCTTTCATTACTTATGTCATAGGATTATTGTAAAGCTCAAATGAGATAATATACCGAAGCACTTTGTAAATCACTATAGCAACATGAACTCATACCATTAGAAGTATTAGAAGGGTCTATCTGAACTGCATGACAACTCCAGCTAGCCAAGTTTCCAGTAACCCAGGGGTCTCAGTTCTGTACTACTGAGCATCTCCTACCTGTGGACACAATTCCATTTACCTACATAAGTGAATCCATATCCCTGCCTGCACCCATGTTTACATAATGAAATAATTTCCAAATTCTACTAAGTTATTTAGGGCAATAATACTTTTCCCGCCTTTGTGGTATTATCCTATATATAGAAGGTGCTGAGAAACCTCTTCCACTGATAGTAATAATTATAATAGCTGACATGTATATAGTGCTTTAGGGTTTATGAAATATTTTATACATTTTCTCTTTTGATCTCTGGAGCAGACCTGCAAAGTAAAGTTGTCAAGAAGGTGGTTTTTTTTTTTTTTTTTTTGGTTTTGGTTTTGGTTTTGTTCTGGGTTTGGGGGTTGTTGACGTTTGTTGACTTATATATGTGGTTTTATCTGGGTAGAGAAGTCCCTAGCACAGAAACTCCCTTCATCTCTGTAGACTGACATCTGTAATGTTTAGTCTTACAAGCACTTTAAAACAAAGATAAGATCAAAGATTAAAAAAATAGTAGGTTCTAATAAAACTCAGCTATATAGCACTATATATCCCAGGTTTTTTTTATTATGAGTTGGCTTATTTTCATGTTTGTGGAATTTCCATTTTGTGAGCATAGTCCGAAAGAAGACCTTTCACAGAAGAGCCATCAGTTTGCCTTTCTTACTGACAGCCATTTTTGATGTGTGAAGTATATCCAATTCATTATGGAAGACAGTTCAGGCTATTGTGCCAATAGGCCACTCATGTACGGAGGAGTTTGATTAATAGCACAATTCACTACCATATACCACTGAGCAGGCAAGAAAGTAGAAGAGGAAACTGTTACTAAGAATGATGTCAGAACATGGGATTTATATATTTTTTGCAACATGGAGAAAGTCAAGACCCAGAGATGGCAGATTAGCAAGTCAGCGGCATCTAAAAATGATATTGAGTAGTGATAGTACCTCTGCATTATCCAATCTCCCACTTATTTCTCAAAATCAACAGATGAAATGTTCTATGGTATCATTGATTTGATCTCTAATATGTCACTGAAGAACCAGAGTCTGTTAAAAAAAATTTGGATAACCTGAATTAGAAAATAAACTCAAGAGCATATTATTGAGGATATAAGTTGACCATTTTCTGATGGCTCCAGAACAGAATGAACTATTAACCATATTTCTGGGGAGATGTTAACAGCAATGGTCATAAGTTTTGACTTCTGACTCTTTTACTTCTATCTGTGAAAACTCAAGCAAGTCCCAACTCCTGTCATTCTCAATTTTATCATTTTTAAAATGAATAACTCTATTACTTATAGTGCAGGATTGTTGTGAGAATTACAAAAAAATAATACTTATGAAGTGATTTGTAGCTATAAATTACTTTACATGTGTACAATTAGCAAGGGTCCCTAGTTTTGAATAGTCCTAGGTCCCATGGCAACACAGAAAAGAGACCAAGTTTTGATCAAATAAATTGCCACTTGTCAGAGGCATTCAAAGTATGTGAGCTACAATCTACATGCAGTAATCTGAAGGCTCTACAAGACCTCTGTATTACAGGCAATTTAGCCAGAAGGCATAATGTAAAACTCCATGTGTGTTGCAGCATGTCTGGCATGACCCACATTCTGACTACCCTGGTGTACAGTTTGAGAGAAGAAAGCACTTCAATCAGAAGAAAATAAACTTTCCCCCAAGCATTTTCATATGCCAATGCATATACTTTATGGAAATGTAGTTAAGAAAATAAGGAAAGAGAAAATGTAATGAACCCTTTAGGTCAAGTGTAGACATTCAAAGAAATAAAACCTAGGGAAGTAATATAATGTTAAGTCTTCTCTCACAAGTCTGGAGTCAGCTGTGGTCTGAAAGGCATTTTCAAGAGGATAAAGCTTAATCTATCAATAAAGACAACTTATATAGCCTTCAACCTACCCTGAATCCAATTAGATGTGTGAAACTAAGGAAAATGGGATAACCTACCTTTCCAGCTGTCTCATATTACTCCCCTTCTCTCTACATTCCAGCCAAACTGGCTATCTCTTGTTTTTATTCTTCCCTCTTTTTCCTCCTTCTTTTCCCTTACTATCCCACATACTTCTTTTTAGTTTGAACTTCTTTTCTCTGTGTCTGTGTCTCTCTCTCTCTGTCTCTGTCTCTCTCTTTCTCTCTCTGTCTCTCTGTCACTCACACACACACACACACGCGCGCGCACACACACACACACACACACACACACACACACACACACGCATGCATGGACCCATAGAGAAAGAGAGAAAGGGGGAGAGAGAGAGAGAGAGAGAGAGAGAGAGAGAGAGAGAGAGAGAGAGAGAGAGAGAGAGAGAATCACCCTATATATCATTCCCAAGCCATCTTTTCACCATCTGCCCTGCCACTGTTCTCCTGTACCAGAGACTATGCCCCAGAGGACTTGATTCTTTTGGCCCTGGGACAATATTGTCCTGATTAGTGAGTGCCTCACCTTCCTACCAAATATCAAGATAACCCCAGTCATCTTCTCACCAGTTGCCCTACCCTTAACCACATATTCCTCACTTCTCTCTTTTAATTTCTAGAATCATAATTAAATCAATATAGCCATTGCTGCTGAAAAGCATGTGCCAGTTGGCTTCACTCACCATGCATCTTTCCAAACTAAAATACTCTACCTGGTTGCCGTCAGCTGTATGTGTTGTCTCCCATTATTAGAATATAAGGTATTTGATGACAGAGACTGTCTCTGTTTTTGTCTTTATGTCTCTGGCACTTAGCACAGTGTTTGCCACATAATAAATGCCTTTTCATTCATTCATACGCTTGTATATATTCCAAACTATTAGAACATGACCTGATCACCTACTCTCCTATTTCCAGGTGAGGAAACCAAGCCCAGAGTAATGAAGTGACTTGCTAAGCCTTGAGCCCAGGTCTTCTGATTCCAAATCTAGATCTCTTTCGACTATGCCCTGCTTTCTCTCACTTCATGGTTATTTGTGTACATGTTATTTCATCCCCTATTGCATTGTAAGCTCCTTTGCCAGCATGGTCTAGGTCTTATTCATCTTTGTATTCCCAGGACCTAACATACTGCCTTGAAAACAGTAGCCTTAAAGAATGTTGAATTGAACTGAAATTGGCTTGTGTGTGATTTCAAGTCAGAATTTTTCAGCACTGTGGAGAGCTCCTTGTGCCAGCACCATTCTTTTCAGTCCAGGAGACAAGCTGGTCTCAAGAGGCTAAAGGTGTGAGTGTGTACACTGTCTGTACATGGTAGCATGTCACTAGCTGTCTTCACAAAGGAATTCCAATTTGCAAGTTTCTGTGCGATTCCCATTCTGGTTCTCTAAGTGTAGTGTCAGTGATATTCAAGGTAATCTTCTGTTGGAAAGAATATTTAATAAGTAGATGCAACCTATATGTGCAACTAGGTATGTATGTAGCATAAAGATCAATAAGGAAGATACGACACATTTTATTATAAATAAGGATGTGGGCATTTTAACATAAAGTAAGCGATTTATTTCAGGATCAATAAAGTGACAAGCATAGGGCATTAGGGAGAATGCTGGATTGAGAAATTAGGAGATCTATTTTCATCTTCCAGCTTTGCTGCCAATCTACTGTGTGGCCTTGGGAAAGTCATTGAACATTCCGATTCTTATATTCCCTCTGTAAAATGAGAAGGTTGGACTAGACAAGTTATAAGGTCCTATAGCTCTAAAATTCTATAATTCCATGAAAATTAATCTGGTTTATCATAGGTTATTTCAGTGTGTGTATGTGTATGTGTGTACATGTGTGTATGTACATGTGTGTATATGTATGTATGTGTGTGTGTGTGTTTGGGGAAGGGAGGTTGTGCATATGTTTCATGTACGTAGGAGTATATGACCTCTCCAAGAAAAAATATTTGTGAGAAAGGGAAAGATTAAGCAAAAAAAATTGAAGCCAGCCTGATTCTTCTTTCTGCTGTTTGAAAAAGGAAGGGTGCTGCTCTGTGACAAATTACTACTGTTTGAAATAGAACAGAGCATCTAGAAGACTTGATAAAAAGTACTTGAATGATCCTATTATAAGGATAACAGCAATGAGAAGAGTCTATGGACAGCCATATATAGGCACATTAAGTTGATTTAAAGATGGTGTGGCAGCCTGAAACTCGGGATTTTCTGCCTTTGGTTGGCTTAGTACAGACCTTTAACATTACCTGAACATAGCCTGTTCTGTGCACCACTGTGAAGCCTACTTGAATAAATCCATGTTAAAGAAAAATAAGGAATATTCTGTCCGTACAGCAAACTGAAAGCTAAAACTAAACACTGTTAGACCCTTGAAGGATAAAAACATAGGAGAAGGGTTCAGTCTGTAAAAGGGAGAGGCTTTCTGTTTACTAGAATACTGCACACCATGCCACACTGACCCTCTCAGAAGCTCTCTCTGCTCATTAAGACGTTCTCAGCATGCAAATCTAACTCCATGTCTGAGAATAAAGCTCTCAGAAATGAAGAACTCTTAGGACCATAAATCTGCAAGACTAATATTGTAGCACAACAAGTTTATCTCTTGATCTGCTTTTACTGTAATAAGATACAGAGCCCTGGTTCTCTGAATATTTCTGTGCATGTAAAGAACTCTGCTGTCTCTAAAAATATACTCCTGCCTCCAAGCTTCTTCTAGGTTAGTGTCTGGTACTGGGGAGGGAAAAGGGCTGCAATTATGTGTATCAATGTTCAGTAATCTGCTTCCAGGAGCAGGCTAAACTTTTAAAGCATATTGACATTTTTTGCTTTTATTTCACCTTCATATAGAAATAGGTTAAGTTTTAAAACCATATATAATCTTCCCATGTATATTCACCTGCACACATAGTTTACAATTACTACCAGTAGGTATCACTGAGATCAGCAGTTCTCAAAATGCAGTCTGGGGATCCCTGAGGGTCCCTGAGACCCATCAGGTTCTGTGAAGTCAAAACCATTTACATAATAATCCGAAGACAGATGAGTTTATGGTAAGTATAGATTGATATAACCCACATAAACAGAAGCTCTTTGGGGGGGGGATCCTTGATCATTTTTAATTGTGAAAAGGAGTCCTGGGACCCCAAAACTCCAGAACTGTTGATCTAAGGGAAAAAAGGAAACATATATGCACATCTATCCAGGTACACTGGATAGTGTAGTGCTAGAAAGTTTCTCAGTGCTTCTGTTGCATGCATATACCTTTAAGAATCAGGAGAAGTAAACTGAAGTCCCCCTTTTGACTCTGATTTGCTATATGATCTCTCTCTCTCTCATTCTCTCTCTCTCTCTCTCTCTCTCTCTCTCTCTCTCTCTCTCTCTCTCTCTCTCTCTCTCTGTCTCTCTCTCTCTCTCTCTCTCTCTCTCTCTCTCTCTCTCTTTCTTTCTCTCTCTCTCCCTCTGTGTGTCTCCCTCCCCCTCCTCTCTCTGTTCATTTCTTTTTTTTTCCTGTGTGCGTGTCTCTTTCTATCTCAGTATCTCTCTCTGTATCCCATTTTATCTGTCTTAAAAATGCTGCAATACTTCATGTTTGTGCAATACTTCAGGGCTGCTCAGAGCTCCAGGGGACGAAGGAATGTATACACAAACCCAAATGTACATTTTTTAAAATTTGAATTTAAACACCAAAAAAGAGCATTTCCATATGCACAGAATACAAAAATAGAGGATTGTGCATTCAACCATGAATCCCTATTTTATATCCCTTGCTTTTATTTAAATACATAACAAATACTACCTGTTACTTTCAAAACTGTCCTACTTATCTGTGCTTCCTTCTGAACTTTTTATTCTCCTATGTGCATTTTTAAAAATATTTCAATAGTTCTCTTTTTCTGGGGGTGGAGGGCATCACTATTGTTAACAATTGATTGAAGAATCAATTAATTAATTTGATTGAAGAAAGTCTCCTTTAAGTCTCCCCCAAATTAAACAAGAGAAAGAAATAGGGAAAACCCTTATAAGTAATAAGCATAGTCAAGCAAAACAAATCCACACAGTATCTATATCCAAAATATATGTCTCTGTATCTTGTATCCATTATTATTCTGTCAGGAGGGGGATCCTCTGGAGACATGGTGGTCATTGCTATGATCGGAGTTCTTGTCTTTCAAAGTTGTTTTTCTTTATGATATTGTTTTTCTTGTCTAAGTTGTTTTCCTTGGTTCTACTCACTTCACTCTGCATCAATTTATATTACCCACAATTCTTTGAAATTGTCTCATCATTTCTTACAGTGTAATAATATTCCATTACATTCATATGACACAATTTGCTCAGCCATCTCCTAATTGTCTAAAAGGCAGTCTAAAACAGTTCCTCAGATTCCAGTTTTCTTTTTTTCCCTAAATGTACAAATTTGAGGCATAAATTATGTGTTGCTAAATGATACAAAGTAATATGTACACTTTTATACATTAGATAATGGCAACATAATATAAGATAATTTCTAAACTGTATCTTGCAAATAGAAAGCGATATTTAGAATTCTCAACAAAATAATATCAGTTTACCATTAATCCTCAGTCTCTTGGATGTTCTCAGTGACTTTTAGTTTAGTAAGGCTCTAACTGCCTTCAGTGGTTTGAAGGCATATAATGCATTTAGGAGGTGTCAGAGATTAACACTCCCTTTAAACCCCTTGAAACCACATTGGACTATACCAAGTACTACTTCATTTCTGCCTTTGTATCCCTAGCAGCCACCACTATGCTTTACCCGTACTAAAACTTACTGAAACTTGGTCTCTATTTCTGTCTTTCTGTCTCTGTCTGTCCAGGTGTCTCTCTATCTCTGTATGTGTCTCTCTCTCTATCTGTCTCTCTCTCTGTGTCTGTCTGTCTGTCTGTCTGTCTCTCTCTCTCTCATTCTCTCTCTCCCCACTCCCCCCCCTCCATTTTAGAAGGCATCTTTCTCGTGGGCTGTCTCACAGGTATGAATGACCAAATAAATCAACCAAATCAAAACAGAAAGTATAACCAAAGCTAACATTTATATGGCACTTTAAAGTTTGCAAATGACTTTACATAGGTTATCAAATTCGAGTCTTTTAACAACCCAGTGAGGTTAGTGCTGTTATTTTCTTCATTTTGTAGATAAAGAAACTGAGTCTGAGAGAAATTAAGTAACTTACCCAGGGTCACATAGCTATTAAATTTCTAAGGTGCCTTCCAGACTCCAAGTTCAGCACCGTATTCTCTACTTTAAGTTACATCCTAAGATTCATTTGGGTCCTCAGATTAAGTGTTGTGTGCTTATCAGTATAGACGGCTCTTTTGCAATTTAGAAAACATGTGAATAAGTTACTGATTAAGCCTGAAGAACACTGCAGGGTTTAGAAGTCATTCAATAAATGAATCTTGGTTATTATATCCTTTTCAGAGGTTTAGATTCTGTCTTGTGTTGCTTTCAGCCTATTCCTAAACTATCTAGCTCTCTACTGGACCATATCCTGTTGATTATTAAATTCCATCATGAGGTAGATGGTCTGGTGAAGTTCTGATAGGTCCAGGGAAGGATCATTATTCAAAAAGTGCTTGGGGGCTCAGGATCAATTTCTCAGTAAAATAAGCAGCGGTTCTTCTTCTTGACACAGGGAACCAGACTCGGCACATGAAGAATCATTTCAAGGGCTCTCAAACTTCAGCTGCTATGCTAAGTTAGTTTTCCATCCAGACCATTGGGCAATGAAAGCATCTGGCAACCAATACCTTCCTAAGTGCCATCTTGCCCAATCCCTGCTAAGCTGGTGGCACTAAAAACTGAAACGCTAAGAGATGACTGTCACCAAGCCACCTGTAGAATACAGGGCTGGAAAATGATAAGTCCTTCATTTAATTGTGAGCTCCTTATAGTCCAATTTTTGAGGCCCATCACTTAGAAATGTTAATTCTATTTATTGTAGCATGCATGGGATAATGGCATTTCTAAACATCTGCTTTCATTTAAAATTTCCAAGTTGCCTTTGTGTTTCATTCTATGGGAGCCACTTGGTAATAATGCTGTTCATACTTATGATGCAGGAGGATAGAAAGTGGCATGTGGGAACCAAAACAAAATATTATTAATGAATATTTGCAGCTGCTGGTGGGACTTGGTGAATATCTGCCAGCACTGGTGACAGAATTCATCTTGTAAAATGTACCTGTGATAAATATCAACTAAGAGTAATTAGCAAAGGTTGTTAATTCATGAACAACTTGCACATGAGCCAGCAAGTAATTTGGTTTCCACTGGCACTGGAATTTACTTTTCTTTGCACAGCATCCAGGGAACTAAAGTCATAAAGTAACTATGGCTGCATTGGTTCCCACTTTCTTCAATCAATGGTGTTTGTCTTCAAGGAAAGAGAAAGGAAATATAGTGACTAGAACATTATAACAATAGATTAATAGGGAAGCATGTGTAATTTCCATTCATTCTTTAAGATCCAGCCAAAGTCTCATTTTTTTCATGAAACCTTCCCTGGCCATGATATCAGCAGTGATATCATGTGTAATCTTAGTATTCACTGGGCAAAGTGTTCTAGGTTAGAGAATCGCTTGAGCTCAGGAGTTTTGAGCTGCAGTAGATTATGCCAATTAGATGTCTACACTAAGTTTCACATCAATATGATAAACCCCCATGAGCAGGGTACCACCAGGTTGCTTAATCAAGGGACAAGATAACCCAGGTCAGAAACAGAACATATCAAAGCTCCAGTGCCATTCAACAGTGAGATAATTCTCATGAATAACTTAGTAGTTCCTGCATTTCCAGCCTCTTTGAGATAGGAAGGAAGGAAGGGAGAAAGAAAGAGAAGGAAGCAGGATGGAGGGAAGAAAAAGGAAGAAAAAAAAGCAAATTTGGCATTTACATATTGTCCTTTAACATCTATTGTCCTGTTATACTCTTCATCTCATTCAGTAAATCAATAAACATTTATTAGGTGTCTTCTATGTGCCAAGCACTGTGCTAAGTGCTGTGGATACAAAAAGAAGGAAAAGACAGCCCCTGCCCTCTAGGAGTCTACACTCTAATGAAGGAGACGACATGGAAACAAATGTAAACAAAGTAATCTCCATATGGAAAAATAGGGAATAATTAAAAGAGGGAAAATGCTGGAATTAAGCGGGGTTAAGGAAGACTTCTTGTAGAAGGTGGGATTTTAGTTGGGACTTAAAGGAAGCCAGGGAGGTCAGTAATCAGAATGGAGGAGGGAGAGTGTTCCAGTCATGAGAGAGAGTCAGAGAAAATGTCCAGAGCTGAGATGGAGTGCCTTGTTCATGGAACAGCCAGTAGGCCAGTGCTATTGAATTGAAGAGTTTGTGTTTGGAAGAAAGATGTAAGAAGACTCGTAGGAAGGGACTAGGTAATAAAAATCTTTGAATGCAAAAAAAAAGCATTTTGTATTTCTTCCTAGAGACAATAAGAAGCCACTGAAGTTTATTGAGTGGGGGAGTGACATAACTGGACCTGCGCTTTGGGAAAATCACTTCAATGACTGAATGGAGAATGGATTTGGAGTGAGGAGAGACTTGAGGCAGACTGATACCCTAGCAGGCTATTGCAGTATTCAAGGCATGAGATGATAAGGGCCTTCAGTAGATTGGTAGCAAAGTCAGAGGAGAGAGGGGAGTGTATTTGAGAGATGCTGCAAAGGGAAAACCCACAGACCTTGACAACAACTTAGATATCTGGTGTGGTAGATAGTAAGGAATCCAGGATGGCTTCAAGACTGTGAGTCTGAGGGACTAGGAGGATGCTGTTGCCCTCTACAGTAATAGGAAAGGGGGAAAGAGGAAAGATGAGATAGATTTTGGACATGTTTAGTTTAAGATGTCTCCTGGACGTCCATTTCAAGATGTCTGAAAGACAGTGAGAGTTGCAAGATTGAAAGTCAGCAGATTTTAGGGCAAGATAGGTAGATTTTAAAAATCATCAGCATAGAAATAGTAACTAAATCCATGGGTGCTAATGAGATCACCAAGTGAAGTTATATAGAGGGAGAAGAAAAGATGCCCCAGGGATGGTACCATATTTTAAGTCTTCAACTACATTAGAAACTCCTAGAGGGAGAGATTATGTCCTTATGTTCCTTTGTATCATCTATAGTACTGAGCACAAGTTTATGCCCACAGCACTTCAACATTTTAAGGATCCATGATTTTAATCAATGTAAGTACTTCCTTTCCCAGGGCAGATTTCAATCTCTCTGTATGTCAGTTGGTAGTCTTTGAGAATCTGAAATTACCTGTGCTAGTTTTTGGATGGCACACAGTAAGTCTTATCATTGGGCCTGTACTACAAGCTTTTCTAGATTTATACAAGAATTTGTGCTCTCAATATTGTCTCCCTACCACAATGAGGACCTAGAGTAAGACTTTTATGGAGGATACCCACAGAAGACACTTAAAAAGAATTACAGTTATCCCTTCCACATCATGATTTTCCCCATTGTGATTTTGATACATCATGGGTCAGCATAAAAATTTAATTGAGAATTTTTTGGGAGGAGTTTTGTGGAAGCCACAGATGACACACAAAGACCAGCAGATGACATAGAACCTATGACCAAATACTTAACCCTAATTTTAAAAGGTACTGTAAACACCCTATAAAAGAAAAAGAAAAAAAATTCAGACTTCTTTTCTGGTACAAAAGAGGACCAAAAAGTTTTACACAGATTTCCTAGATCACAGGGGCACCATACCCCTTACCCCCATGACATGGAAGTGATAATTATAGATGGATGGATGGATGGATGGATGGATGGATGGATGGATGGATGGATGCATGAATGGATGAATGAATGCCTTTTTCCTGAACCCTCCCCTCCCCATCAAGGCAAGTCATTTAATGTCTCTGGGTTTTTTTCCCCCTCATCTCTAAAATGGGCCTAATTCCTGTCTAATTGCA
Organism: Gymnobelideus leadbeateri; assembly: GCA_011680675.1. Taxonomy (NCBI): domain Eukaryota; kingdom Metazoa; phylum Chordata; class Mammalia; order Diprotodontia; family Petauridae; genus Gymnobelideus; species Gymnobelideus leadbeateri. Next base: position 177,349 of record WOXC01006844.1, read on the forward strand.
AAGGAGTGGAGAGGAAGGGAAAGAATTAAGAGAATAGGAAACAGGTAAAGGTTTGGGGCAAAGAGTGAGATCAGAAAGAAAAGGAGGGAAATTGGAAGGATTGAATTCTTAAATGATTCTTCCTAACCAAACTATGACCACCCAGTACCAGAGCTGACCTTGCTTATAAAAGAGGTAGCCACCTCCAAGACAGATATCCTGTTCCCCCCAAAATCAACATGGGTAGCTGAAAATTGTTTTCAGGAGTCAAAATTTTCATTCCACAATTAGAGATAAAGCTCAAAAGTATAACACCTTACCCAAGAGTGACTGATAGATTCTTTTCTGCAAAGAGTGTTGTTGTTTGTTGTTACAGTTATTATTGTTCTGGAGCAAGAAAGGGGAGAGAGAATGAAAAGGCACTTGGCAAGAGAAAGGGAAGGAGGGGCATGACACTAAAGGAAGAAAGGGGCCAAGAAAGGGGAAGCAGGGGACATGGAGGGTGAAATTTATCTGGTTCAGAACTGTTTCTGAGAACACTGCTCCTGCTGGCACTTTCAGCATATGAGGGTTTGGTAACTGAAAGACTGCCTCAGATGTCCACAGCAAGACCCAGAGAGCTTCGCAGTCCAACAGGGAGAGACGACTAAGACCTCACCTCTAGGTATAAATGACTATTTTAGGAAGGCAGTTATTATTAAGCACGATTTACCCTGTGCCAGATTTTCATAATTCACAACTGGAAAAGATCATTTCAGTCATTCAATTCAACTTTCCTGTTTTACAGGCTTTGACAGGCAGCTAGTAGAAAATCTAGGTTTTGATTCCAATTCCACTGATTCTGTTAACATCTTTCTCTTTTACATTGCATAGAAATCAAAAGTAGTAGGCAAGATTCTTAGAGCGGCAAGGCCAGAACTCAGCCTAAACGAAAGTACAAAGTGGAAAAAAGTTGGTATTCCTGACCCCTTGGAAATGAAGGTGATCTCTTATAACTTAACATGTGACCCTTCTAAGAAGTATTTTAAAGGGGATTACTGAAGACAAACAATTCCATTCTTGAGGGAGGGAATAAATGAATGCTTTGTGCACCATCGCAAAAAAGGTGGCTGACTCCTGTCTATGGCTTCCTGCCTAAGATTATATTTGTAAACACACTGAAAAATTGACTGTATGGATAATGGGTGAAGGGAGTGAGTACAAGCCACCCTGCACCAGCCAGTTCTTAGTCTGGCCTCTAGAATATGGAACCTTGCCCTCCAGATTGTAGTCTGAGTTTGTCTAAACTGGCCACAACTGTATCATTTCTCCTGAAGCTAGCCCATTATTTTCGCTGCCCAAGCAGCTGTTTTGTGAGTGTCCATTTGCCCCCTAGCAGAAACAACTCCATCATCCTTTGGAACAGAGCCAGGGTGAACAAATGGGGAGCCCAAAATCAAGAGTTTCAGTGAAGAAGTTCAAATGAGGGAGAAAAATGCTTTCCATCAAGGTTATTTCTATTAGGGTCGGGAGAAGGGAGAGTGACAGTGTTTTTCTTCCCTTTAATTGTCTAAGGAGGATAGGTATAGCTACTGGACTTGTGATTTTATTTGGTATAGTGTAAGGAAACCCACTCTACCAATGTAAGTTGGAACCTTCTTTTCAACATAAAGTCTCAAGAGACTTGCCTAGAGCACTGAGAGAAGTTAAGTTATTTATCCAGGGACCCACAAACTGGTACCAAATCTTCTTGACTTTGAGGCCTAATCTCTATCTGCTATGCTTTGCCAACTCAATAACAAAATATAGATACAAGAAAATATTATGGCTCCAAATATATATTCTAAAAGCATCTAGGTGACAAAGAGGGGGAGGTCCAAAAGGAGGCTGCAGGTAAAAAAGAAGTATCCCTCCTCCTCTACCTCCTGAACCCATGTTTCATAGGATTTTGTGCTCACATTGGAACTTAAAAATTATTTGGAATGACCAAATGTATCACTGAAGTCTCCCAAAAAGGGAAGATGAGTTGCTCATGCTAATTGTGACAGAGCCAAAAATTCAAACCAGGCCTTTGAATTTCAAATCCATTACTCTCTGTTTGTATTGACTCCAGGGCGGTTGGGCATAAACTCAAGATATTTGTGTGGTCTACATAATAGCAAATAAATTTTTGGGCAGGAAGACTTTCCTTTCCTTTTGCTGTGGGAAAACTAGTTTGAACCAAAGTACTACAATCTAATACGGGCAAATCCAGTTTATCATTCATATTCTTTGCTTGGTATCATGGAATCATGTGCCTAGAGTTTAGTAAAGATAGTGATGCAATATTGAAATCTCATAACAGCAAAACAAAGTGCACAACTTTATAGTGAAACCAAGGTCTGTATTAAGTGATATCTCCCAACACCTCAAACAGACATTTATTGGAACATCTGAGTTCAAACATTTCAGAATAGGGAATGGCATTTTAAAAAATGGAGGAAATTCAAAGAGAGAAAAAATGATGACCCAAAGGCTAGGGAAACAGAGGTACAGAATTGATAAGAAGAGATATATAGACCTATCTATTGCTTGATAGAGTGATGACTAGAGAAAGGAATCAAATGAGGTAGCAAACAAACAACATAAAGATTCAGGTCTGTCAACTCAAATTAGTAATAGAGAGGAAGGGAGGAAATTATTTTGGGCAACTGAAGAAGTAAACCCAGTAAACCCATAATTAGGGTATGGTGACTAGTGTCCAGGGCACCAAATAGAGAGTACAAATCTTTCAGTACTTTCAGCATCTAATTGGTAAAAATAATTAGTTAAATTAATAAACTACCAGCTTGTAACCCTATAGTAAACTCTTCACCTGTTCTGCCTCACTCTAGAATCTTAAGATTTCTGTCTCTCCACAATCAAGTAGTACCTCCCTAATAACTAGGATCACCTTTTGTGCCAGTTGGCACCCAGGAACATTTTGAGATTCTTTCCCAAGTCATAAAAAATTTGTGTTATGGCTCAGAGAGAAAGGACGTAGTGATCGCTACAGACTGTGACCATTCTATTAGATAGTCCCTCTTTTGTCTAGGTCAGCTCAAAATAATTAATCTCCCAAGTATGTCAAGTATATTCTCAGCAAAGATTCTTTCTGGTAGATCACATTCCCAATGTGGTGTGCTGGAAAGTACATAAGAATAGAAATCAAAAGACTTGGGTGTTAGTCTAAGGTCTGCCACTGACTCACTGTGTAACTATGGGGAAAACGTTTTACATCTCTGAGCTTCTATAAACACATGGTATAGTCTAAAAAGCATGGATTTGGAATCAGAGGACCCAGATTCCAGTCTGACCCTTAGTGTGACATGGCCTTGGCCTACTTGCGCCTCAGTGCCCTCAACTGTAAAAAGAGATAGTCTGAAAGGTTTCTTCCAGCTCTAACTCTGTGCCCTTATGACCTTGGATCTTAGATGATCTACAGTGTTTCTTTCCAGCTCTAACATTCAGTGACAATCTGATATCTTTTTTCAAATTCTTATCAGTCTCCTCAAAGAGGAGAATATTTGTCCTATAAATCAGAGAATATACCTAGGGAACGAATATTCTCTTAGCTTTGAGGAATGAGAGAGGGAACTGGTCTAATATATAGCAAGGTGCTCTAGGTTGCATTGGGTGTCTCCCAGGGCCCTTTCCAACTCTTAAAATTCTAAGATTGTGTGATTCTAAGATTTACTGACTTATTTCCCTATGTCTGCTATTCAGTGTAAGGAAAGCACTCATTGTCTGAAGTGAGATCTTCACTGGAAGACACCCCAGTCAGTGTATACCCTGTAGGGGACATTTTGTCACTGTGCTTCCACCCTTGCCCTCATGTCTATTTTCTAGAATTCAGTTCTTGTGACTCACTTTGCATATGCACACATCGGGATGAGGAATTCTTTTTGTTTCCCCTTCCCTCTCCCTCTGGCAGGGCCACTGGGGTTGCTCCCACACCCAAGGAAGGACCTGCTTCCACATCTAGGTGCAGGGAGGAGACCTGAGCTTCCATTCCCAGCCCTGTCCCTGTGGGCATTACTCACTATGCAAAAAGAGTTCACCAGGATCAGCATGAAAAGGGAAAACAATTTGTTCTGGGGCCCTGGAGTCAGATGCACGTGGTGTGCTAGGCTTGTGGGGCTTTTCAGCTTTAATCAGAATCAAGTTGATCTTATTTTGAGAGATGTGTAAGACAGGTAGTTCCAGCTAGAGGAGCCTCTGGCTTTCCACCTGGTCCCTGCCCAGGATAACTACCCTCATCAAGACCTCATGTCACCTGAGGTAAATGGGCAAGATTTGTGGGCCAAGTTTTTAGCATTTTCCCTCATGCACCTCCCAAAAGTTAATAAGGCAGCAGGGAATTGTGTTTTCCTTTCAGAATTTTCTGGGTTTATATTTCCTTTCTCCCTATCACCATCACCTTGCTTGGCTAAGTCTCATTCTTTAGAGGATTAATTTGTTGTCTCTCAAAAGAAGGCAGATGGAGAGCCCTGGAGACTGATTTTCTCCTATTTATTCAAAGTCTAGCATTGGCAGTGACAAAGTACAATCTCCATTGCAAGGTCCCACCAATGAGACCAACCTGACTCAGAAGCTAAATAGTTTCTTTTCTCTGTGGAGTTCAAAGCACTTTAGAAACACAAACTAATTTGGGGTTCATTTTGACCTCGATTCAAAGTCATCCATGATCCCTGTAGGATTCAAATTTCCAGCAGAGACTGTTTTATTATGGGTAATATTTTGTGTACCTGGAATTAGAGAGGAAAATACATTGTCCCCAGCAATATAAACCCATTCCTTATGCAAAAGCACCATAGGTTAGAGTCCTTTGGCATCATCTTCCATATCTACCTTAAAAGGATAGAGGCTTGAAATTTGATCCTTCATCACAAAGACAAGACTTTTTTCCCCAAAGGGTTGAATAACTCAGGACATGCTGTTGAGGACTTATAATCAGAATTACATAACGCCTTAGTGTCCATTTGGGATCCCACTTGGACCCACAGCTGTAGAGTTAGATGGGTCTTTTGAGTTTATTCATTGTGCTCCACTTATTTTGCAAATGAAGAAACTGAAGTCCAGAGAAGTGACTTGCCCAAGGTCATACACACTTTCACCAAGGATATATCCATTTTTGTTTAATTTTCCTTGACTATTGCAGGGCAATCAGGAACTTGCCATTCTTGAGTAGTCATTGGAAATTTAAGATAGGGTCATGTGCTATTTCCATAGAAGGCCAGGCAAATGCCCATGAAACCAGGTCACTAGGCAAAGCATTAGGTCCATGGCTACTTGCCATGCCTCCATGTGGTATCACTGAATTGAGTGGAATTAAGATATAGAAAAATATAGTTTCAAGAGCACAGAAATGGGAGCCAATGGATTAAGATTCTAGTCCTGGATCTGCTGTTAGCTAGCCATTTGACCTTAGGCAAGATTGTGATTGAATCCATTCCTTCCTTCATATGTATACAAACACACATAGATAAACATATATAAATGTGTGTACACACACACACACACATACACACACACATACCATGTACAAGTCACTAGTGTGGACATTAATAAATAAGATTAAATCTTTGTCTTCAAGGAGCTCAGAGACTAATAGGGGTGATTAGACATACTCCAATATGTCAATGGATTCATAATCTCATTAATGCGGGCACTCTTTCTGACCACCCACAGCTTCTCATCCTTTTAAATTCTTGTCCACATCTTCCCATAAATCCTTTGCAAAGGATCTGTTCAAAATGTTAGAGGCCTTCCTCTAGGATTTTTTGACAAATCCATGCATACCAGAACAGCACTTGTACTGATCATCTGTTCTCCCTTAATCTCCATATATGATAAGACATATACATGGATAAATGACACAAATTAACATGTGGCAAATGCACAAAAGGGAGAATTTATAAGACTGCTCTCTGGGTTTCTTCAAATGAAAGAGAGTAAATAATCTCTAAACTTTCTTTCATAGTTTAATTCTACAAATTAATTCTGTGACTATTAGACAGGCAGATCAATATAATAGAAAGAATGCTGGATTTAGAGTTAGAGGATCTAAGTTTGAATCTGGAATCTGCCACTGGACCAATCATTTCACCTTTCCTTGTCTATAAAATGAGGAGCCTGGAGTAAGGAAATTATTGAGATCTAAAGCCTAGAATTGGGAGCTGATGTTATCGTCCTCTGCAGAAACTGGTTGGCTGTCCCATCTATCCCTGGTCAAAGGCCCATTTAGTAGAACAAGGCCTCTTAACAACCTAGCTTTCTTTTTGTGAATGGCTACTAAGTAGTGGGTTCAGGAGGAAGCTCCCTTGCTATCAGCCAATCTTCACCTTTTGGGGAATAATCAACCATTCACTTCCTTTCCCTCCAACACTTCCCCCTCACAGGCCTGTATAACAATTGGCTTCAGGAGAAAAAAAAATCATACTTTTCCCAGAGGAAGGTCTCAGGCAGCATAGTCGGACAAGGCCTTGACAGTTGCCACATGAATCTCCTCCCCAGGCACAGATGTCATTCTGAGGTGAAGTCAAAAACCACTTTGCTTGCTCACCAACCCGTGAAAATGTAATTTTCCACCAGGTTCACCAATGGTGAAAAGTTTCTGGTCCCCCTCACTCCCCAAACTGCTCTAACCCTAACAAAAGGAAGAAAAATCTTGTCTGGAAAGCCCCTCTGAGATTACTCTGTTATCAGTCCCCAGGAATTGAAGAAACAACATTTCTCATACCCAGTAAAGCCTTCAGATAATGAACTCTGAGATAAGGGAACTCCATTCAGAATGAAGCCACAAATTGTTCCAGTACATCAACCCTTTCAGTCCCAAGGGAGGTAAAAAAGAGGACATGTTGGATCTCATTTGAAATATCTTGAATTTCTATCATACTGCTCTTCCAAGAAACTCAAAATGCATCTCACGGAATATTTCCTTCTCACTACTCCCCAACACAAACCCTCAGGCAAGTTGCCTTACTTCCCCCCTCCCATTCCATGTTCATTCCAGCCTCAGTACCTTTGTTCATGGTTTCTTCTAGAATGCTTGTCACAATTTCTCCTTATGTACTCAAAGTCTACCCATGCTCCAAGACCTTACTTAGATCCCACTTCTACATGGAACCTTTGCTGAGTACTGTAACCCATCCTCTATAGCAATGGTATCAAACTCAAGCAATCAAGAAACATTTATTAAATGTCTACTGTGTGCCAGGCACCGGGGATACAAAAGGGGGCAAAAGATAGTCCCTGTCCTAATGGAGTCCACAGTCCAGCAAACTCATACAGAAGGGGATCCCTGCACAAGTTAATATTATATTGTATTTTGTTTTCATCTTGTTGAATATTTTCCAATTACATTTAAATTTAGTTGGGGCTGCAACGTCTAAGTTTCTGAAGCAGGCTTAGAGTTAGACACCTCTAGCACAGTATGTCTATCTATATTACAATTTAACATTTGATTTTAAACTTCCTGTGGCATTTCCTAATTGTCTTGTATGTTTGATTATTTATTCCCCTCCAACTAGACTGAGAGCTCTCTGGTAGGGATCACACCTCTTACAGTATTTTTCTAGTAGCCTCCAGTACAGTGTTGGGTATCCAACAGGTACCCAGGGCAGGATGGTACGGTGGAGAGAGAATCGGACGTGACGTCAAAAGACTTGGTTTCCACTTTTAGCTCTGACATTTCCTAGCTCAGTATCTCTGAGCATCAATTTCCTTATCTGTAAAATGGGGTTAATAATACACAAATTGCTGACCTCATCGGACTGTTATGAGAAAAGCAACCCTTCACAAAGCACAGAAATAGGAGCTATTATTCTAATAAATACATCTTAATGGGTGGATTGATTCAATCCATCCTCAGGATATCTTAGTGATGGCAAAAATAGATCATGGATTTAGAGCTGGAAGGAGCCTCAGAGGCCATCTGGTCCAGTGCTCTCAAGATGGAGGCCCAGGGAAATCAAGTCAATGGCCCAAGTTTGCACAGTAGTATCAGAAGTGGCATTTGAACCTGAGTCCTCTGACTCCAAGGTCTTTCCATTGGATTACTTTGCCTCCCAGGTGGGAACAGAGGCACAGTCAGTTAACTAACATGGCTGGCATCCTGCAGCAAGTCCACTGCCGGTTTGAAGCTAAAACTGAGTTCTAGCTTCCTCCGAGGGGTTTGGTGCTCTTTAGGGCAGATGCTGCCGCCTATATATTTTCTTAAGGACTTCACAGTAATGAGCAATATGATTAATTGTCTCTGGGCTGCTGAAAGCACATAAGGGGTGCATAGCCTATTCAAGGTCAGTGGTGATCTGAAGAGCTAAATCCAGGGCTTCTGGTTCCCCTCAAATGACAGGATCGTTGTTTTTCCTTGAACCAAGATATTTCAGATCGTTGGTTTCTGCATTAGAAGAATAGTCTGGAAGCTGTATGAGTTTTCTCCTAAGGAAACACCCCTTCCTTGCATGCTACAAAGGCATCTCTGAATCTTTGAGTCAGTCCTCCAAAGACTGTGTCCTGCACAGTAAGACCCTGACAACTGGGGGAATTGTTGAAGGTTGCCATAATTGGCATTGCTACATGGGTCTAATTGGAAGGATGCCTAGAAGCCCTAGCTAAAAGTTCTGCCAATGACAAATGGAAGGAAGGAGCAGCCTCCCTCACAGTAGGCTCACCCACTCCTGTTCTTCCACACCTCATTATGCCTCTATACTGCCAGAGAAATTAATATCCTTATTGGGTTTTTTTTGTAAATAGGATGGAGGGATGACAGGTTGTTGCCTCCTGACTATTTATTATCTTTCCTTGGGCTCAGCATCTTTGGTTTAGTCGAAGGTGGAAATAAAGAAAACAGTACAAGTAATATGTGACTCAGAATTAGTTATAGTTTGGTGGCCCCCTACTACATGTGTTTAAGAGTTGTGTGCGAGCCCTGGCCACTTGGCAAGATAGACCCTATCCACTGACACCATCTCTACTCTTCCTCTGCTCTGTACCACCATCTTGGGCTTCCATCTGTCCTTGTCTGACTCTTCCCTACTAGGGTGATAGAGTTGAAAGGTTGAAGGCACCCTGAGCTCCACATCATGGACATTGCCAGTGACATTTGATTTTTTTAATGGTATAACTGAGTAAAATTCATGCCCAAGTAGTGGAAGCCTGAGGTAGCATGATCTGCCATAAGAAACACTGAACTAAGAGTCAAGGGACCTAGAAACATACCTGGGCAAGTCATTTCATCTGTTTAACTCCCATTTTATCCATCTGCAAAACAGGTGAGAAGGATTTCTACTGGATGATTCCTGAAATTCCTTCCAGTTCTAACATTTTATAATTCTTCCCTAGCCTATGGGGAATGCTTTCTCCTTTCTCCCATTCCTCCCATTCATATGTCATACTGTCTGAAGATAGGTATGACGTTGTGGGGAAATGAATAAGTAACTGAATAATTCTAATGACTGCTCTTGGTCCCAGAATCAGATTATGAAACATACTTCCACCCACTGGCAGAAAGGTGGGGAACTACAGGGGCAGAATGCTGCATATGTTGTCAGATATCACCATTTTATCAGTTATTTTTTGGCTGTTTTTCTTTGTTATAGAGTAGGATTCAATTCTAGGTCTGAGGTCAAGGAGGAGGTTATACCTAAAAAATGCCTATAATATGAAAACAAAAGGCATCAATAATTTTTTTAAGAAAATGGATGTCTGACTATCCTCCTGATTCCTAGAAAATGGATGTCAACAAATAAAACATGGTTCCCTGATAATAAATATTGAGAATCAATATTAGAAATAATAATAATAGGATAACAATTAACTTACATTTATAATATTATAAAGTGTACAAAGATTTTTTTACATACATTATTTAATTTGAGCTCCTCACAAGTCAGTACTAATGTTATTATCCTTACTTTGCAAATAAAGAAACTGATTCTGAAAGAGATTGAATGACCAGACCATTGTCACATAACCAATAACTGTAAGAAGTGTAATTTGAATTCAGGTCTTCCTGATTCCAAAGCCAGTGCTATCTCCACTATGCACTTAGAAAAATTAAATCCAGTCATAATATATTCAATAAACCTTATGGTAGCAGCTTAGCTTTGCAATGAATTGCCTAGAGATTACCTTTCAAAATAGATATTTATTACTTAATAATTTTAAGCCTCCAAATAAGTACAGATATTTACCAGCAGTGCCCCCTACCATGCTCATATTGTTTTTAAACATTTCACATGTTAAATGAACCAAAATTAACCTACACTTATATATAGCGTTTCTGCATGTCTCTCCCTTGTTTTTGTGTCTCCCCTATTAGAATGTGAACTCTCTAAGGGCAGGGGCCGTATATTTTGCCTTCCTTTGTATTTCCAATTCTAAGCTCAGTACCAGGAACACAGTAAGAATTTAATAAATGTTTGTTGATGTTTCTGATAATGATTCAACATCCCTAAAGAATTATTTACCTTTGGTAAATGAGATGGAAGTGTAAGCTAGCTATCCCTTTTCTTTTTTCTCTCTGTAAATAACTGAGTTATGGAAATCGTGCTCTCTGTTTCACCTGACATCTAGTTGGTTGAATTCCTTCAATTCAGCTCCTGGCCTTCAGAACAAGCCTTGCAAGCTGATCTTTGTCAAATGTTTCCTGCCCACCTTAGAGAGTCATGCTACTTGCCTACTAAGCCAAGTCATCCTTTAAAAGAATTCTAACACCTTAATCAGAATTGATCTGTGCTTCTGGAGATCACAGTGACTGTCCTTAATCAACTTGGCTTTTTTAAGCTTCTCCTTCCATCGAAGCTTTAATTCCCAAGACTATTAGTGTCGCTGATTAGAAAGCTGATTCGCCCACTGAAGGTATCTAGATGATTCTAGAAAGTGACCACTTGGGGAGGGCCTGCTCTGGCCTTGAATGCCTTTCAGACATTAAGTATGAGTGAGTGAGGTGTTTAATGGGGTCCAGAATTGGACCTACAAAGGTTTTCTCTGAGGTATTTTGCTTCTGCTTCTCAGGGGAGTTAAAAAAAAAAAAGGAAAGGAGTGATAGAGAAGAATACTAAACAGCTAGACTTTGTTTGAACCTTGGACATGGATTCCATTAAGACGTTAGGCTTTGGCTAAGTGTTGCTGATTCCTCATCCTTAGTCCCTCATTAGAACTAACAAGGAAGCAGAATTATCCCTTTGACCCCCCCATGAAGTCCATGAAGCCAGAACAGCTATTTGCTGGGTCCTAATTCTTTTTTTTTAATTAATTTATTAGTTTAGTTTCAGTTAACAAGATTCAATTCCATAGTTCCTTGGTTTTCAAATTTCCTTTACTTCCCTCCCCCCTCCCCTCACAACAGCATAGGGTCTGCAAATGCATTCATATTAGACATTATTCCAATTACAAAGGCATATTGTACTAGGTGGGATGAAAGATGGTAAGGAAGAAATAAAACCAAACAATGAAAAGAAAAAGATCATTTAGTTTGCTTCCATCAGGATTCAGGCTCAGTTCTTTTTAGTTATATCTCTGGATGGCGCATTTCTCACTTTCTTGAGTCATTCGGGATTAACTTATATCACTGCATTGCTGAAAAGAGTCCAGTCTGTCATAGTTGGTCGTCACAGATATGGTATGTCTGTGATTGTATACAAATTTCTTCTGATTCTACTCTTCTCGCTCAGCATCAGTTTGTATAAGTCTCTCCAGGTAATTATGAAATCCGTCATCTCCTCGTTTCTTATAGCACAATAAAATTCCATTACATTCATATACCACAACTTGTTTAGCCATTCCCCAATTGATGGGCACCCTTTTAGTTTCCAATTCTTTGCAACCACAAAAAGGGCTGCTAAAAATATTTTTTGTACATATGGGTCTTCCTCCCACTTCTATGATCTCTTTGGGATATAACCCTAGAAGTGGTATGGCTGGGTCAAAGGGTATGAAATTATTTATAATCCTTTGGGCATAATTCCAGATTGCTCTCCAGAATGGTTGGATAAGTTCACAACTCCACCAGCAATGTATTAGTGTTCCATTTTGTCCACATCCTCTCCAACATTTGTCACTTTCTTGTTTTGTCATCTTAGCCAATCTGACTGGAGGGGTGTGGTATCTCAGAGTTGTTTTGATTTGCATTTCTCTAATTAATAGTGATTTAGAGTATTTCTTCATATGCTTATAGATATCTTTAATTTCTTTCTCTGAAAACTTCCTGTTCATATCCTTTGACCACTTATCAACTGGGGAATGACTTGTATTCATATAGATTTGGCTCAATTCTCTATATATTTTAGAGATGAGTCCTTTATCAGAGACACAAGTTGTAAAAATTCTTTCCCAATTTCCCACCTCCCTCTTGATCTTGGTTACATTGGCTTTGTTTGTGCAGAAGCTTTTCAATTTAATGTAATCAAAATTATCCATTTTGCATTTTATAATGCTCTCTAATTCTTGTTTGGTCCTAAAATCTTCCCCTCTCCACAGATCCGTCAGGTAAATTATTCCTTGCTTTCCCAAATTGCTTACAGTATCATCCTTTACACCTAGATCATGCACCCATTTAGACTTGATTTTGGTATATGGTGTTAGATAGTGATCTATACCCACTTTCTGCCATACCGTATTCCAGTTTTCCCAGCAGTTTTTGTCAAATAGTGCATTCTTATCCCAAAAACTGGGGTCTTTGGGTTTATCGAACAATAGATTACTATATTCATTAACTGCTGGGTCTCCTGCGCCTAATCTATTCCATTGATCCACTACTCTACATCTCTGCCAGTACCAAGCAGTTTTGATGACTGCTGCTGTATAATACAGATTAAGATCTGGCATAGCTAGTCCACCTTCCCTAGCATTTCTTTTCATTAATTCCCTTGATATTCTAGACCGTTTGTTTTTCCAGATAAATTTTGTTATTATTTCGTCTAACTCTACAAAGTAGTTTTTTGGTAAACTGATTGGTATGGCACTAAATATATAGTTTAGTTTGGGTAAAATTGTCATTTTTATTATATTAGCTCATGCTGGGTCCTAATTCTGTGTTTCAATGTTGCCACCATAAACCCTTTTTTGATTGTTCCTGACCTCCATCATCTCACTTCTACCTTCTGCATCCTCCTTCACTGGAAACCTAACCTCTGATTTAAGCATATCCTCATCTCCCTCCTTTCCAGGAGATGATGCAAAAGTAAACATTTCTGGGCCAATATGAGTCACTTATCCCTTCTGTCACTGTTCTCCCTCTGGTCTCCTTATGAGGATTGATTGTCTCTCTATTTATTTACTATGGAAACTGGCTAATATCTATGGATCAGTTATTTGATTCCCCCCTCCCTTCTTTATTAGTTTAAATAGAGTGTCCTTCTCCCTGCCCAGGCTTCTTTCTCACTCCCATAATTATACGCCTTTTACCTTTGCCTTGTTCTCTAATACAACCAGTACTCCTTTTTATCAAGTAACATGTTTCCTTTAAATGCTTTTGATTCTACCCACTATATCTACATTTGTTTAGCAGAGCTTGCCTAGGCTGCTCCTTTTAGGAGCTGAGATAGTGATTAGAAGGAATGTGATACCAGGGCCTTTTCAATAAATCACCTATTTCCCTTCCAAGAATTTGTTTCCTGAGTGATTACTGATTACTGTGAGTCTTCTGGCAGTGCACCAGTGAAGCCTGCATGCCAGGAGCCCCAGATTTTACACTTGGGTTCTTTTAGAAGGGGTCAATGAAGAGAGAAAGAGTTTGTAGGAATTCTTTTATTGCTTAGGAAGACTTTGGTCTTTAGATGAAAGTGCACAACAGTAATTAGAACAGGCTTAAACATCAGCTCAATGGAGCATGACACATGAGTAAGCTTATTGGAGAACCAGAATGGAAGGCAGATATCATCAGTTCAAAATAAGAAAGAAGTTTCTCAAAAGTAGAGCAGCCTTGTCATGGGTCCTCTATCACAGCAGACTTTTCAGCAGAGGCTGGATGACCATGGGGGGATATTGAAGAAGCATTTACTATGTGGGGATGGTTTGGACTAATGATCACAAAAGACAGAGTGGGCTTGCCTCAGGAAGCAGGAGGTAAGACCACAAGGTGACTACTTTGGGGGAATGCTATATAGAAGATTCATGCTTCAGGTATGGGATGGGCTTACCTGACCTCTGAGGCCCCTTACAACTCCAAGATTCTGTTATTCTATCATAGAGACCTATCTGCATTCCAGATTAACCATTCTAAGTCATTTCTTAATACACCTGATCCCAACTGGTACACTAAAGAACAGGATAAAATGAAAAAGACCCTCATCCCATTCCTGAAGACAGGGAACATCATAGTCCTATTGTCATGTGAAACTACAAGCTCCTCACTCCACACAGAAAGACAAACTAAAAAAGAAACCTCAAAAATGAGAGTAACAAACAATTCGCCTCCAGTCTGGGCAATTTTAAGATAATTGAGCTAACATGCTTTTGAATTTTAATGAATAAATGCTGTTCTTATTTGTTTTTTTACCTACTTTCTAATTTTAACAAGGAGGCGCTAGAGATAATTACTAAATCCCTATATTTATAGAAAACTGCATCCTTCATAAGGATCCAGCGGGGCAATTATCTCCATACTGTATGTGCTGTTTTCCTATAAATGTTGGAAATTCAATAATTATCACCGAACGAGCTGTGACATTTTGAATGTAGATACATAATAATGAAAGAGGTCATTTATTCATTAACATTCACAACACACACTCATTCCTCCTCTTCTCTGATGGATGAACTCAGCTTTGGGTTGTGTGAAAACTTTATTTGAGCCAATTAAAATGCTATCTTTTTGATAAAAAATCAAGAGACTCAAAAGAGTATCCTGCCTATATCACAGGACAACCAAATGAGAAAAGCTATGTAATACAAACTCCCTTCTCCTCATCATCCACCCTTCAAAATTCTCTACTTGGTTCTCAGAGAAGCTATATGGCAGATTTGAAGCATGATTCTCTTTCTCAGTATCACTAATTCTTAATTCAGTGGGGAAAAATAATAGTCAATACCCATTGTGGACTATGAGGTGGGATGTTTCTTTTTCTTTATAGCAGAGAAGAATGTGCTAACACTCAAAGAAAGGTAGCTTTTGTTCAATCCTAAGAAGAAATGGATGGATTAGTTAGATAGTTTAATAAAGCAAAATTGAGACTGTCTTTTCCTAAAGGTATTTTAAAACAAATGTTAACTCTACTGAGATTCTCTGAAATGAGTATACAGACAACCCTCATTGTCCTGGAGACAATATCCTTCCTTATGTCTTTAGTTTTGTGATTGTGTGGCCTATGCCTTAGGGTCTCTAGGATGACTGTCTAGTTCTACCATTGGCTCATTATTAGGACCAATAGAATTCAGTTTCTCTATCTAAACCAGGGGTTCTCATTCTAGGATCCATTAATTTTTTTAAAATATGTGAGAATTATAGTTCAATATAAGTTACTTCCTCTATAATCTTATGTATTTTACTTTATATATTTAAGTCTTATTTTGCTAAGGAGGTCCATATGCTTCACCAAACTGCCAAAGAGGTCCCTGATGCGAAAGAAAAGATTAGGAATTCCTACTCTAAACCCTTCCTAATAGTGTTAAATGTCAATCAAAATCATTATGAGGTTATCAAGAGATCAATAACCAACATGATTCATTTCACAGTCCTCCTTTGGGCAAAATTCCTATCCATTTCAGTAGAAGTTGCATGTGTATGCTCTCAGGGTAACATTTTGGACCAGGTTGGCCTTTTTAAAAATTTTTTAACTAAAAATATCATCTGTGCAACATAGATTTTTGATAACAAGACAGAGAACAGCATGCTACAGAGATCAGAGACTACCAATTTGTTTCCTTCAAACAGGGTGGCAAGAGGTATCTTAGACTAATGAATCTGTTTTTAATTATTTTGAAGTTAGTCCCAAAGCCTCATTAATGTCCCTCTCTCCAGTCCTTCACAAGGAGACAAAACTGCAAATGCCTTAATTTCCACAATCCTTGGGAGACTGAAGATGCTGTCCTTGAACAGTGCATTTTCAGATGCATCATCCCTGCTCAAATGAGCTGCTGAATTACTTTCACTGTTTGAACCACCTTCCAAGCTTCATAGTTGCTATGAGGGTTTGAAATTCCTACCTCAGTAATGTCCCTCAACTCATTCCAATATGGCTCAAAGAAAGCAGGACCTACCTCAAGATGAAGTATTATGGCTCATGAAGTATCCCTTCAGGATGGTATAATATAAAAAAGCACTGTTCCTAAAGTCATGGAGCCTGGGCTCAAATCCCAAATCTGCCACTTAACTTTGAGACCTAGATAAATTACCTACCTCTTTGAGCTTTGGTTTTCTCAGCTATTGGACTGAAAGATCTCTAAGATCTCTCCCAGATCGAAATTCTATGATGCTACCTTTTCCCAAGGGGTTTGAGTATAGGCTTATGTAAACTATAGTCACCAGACCATCTGCTGAGTAGGGTTGCTAGAGATCCCAGATATCTTTCAAGGTTTCAGCTCTCAAAGCAGCTGTTTGACTCTCAAGGAACTGAATGGGCATTGCATCCATAATGCAAAGGTCCATTTCACCTGTAAAGATTCTGTGGTTCTAATCTAAAGAGATTGCACTAAGCCTGGTGCCTTGCATTTAGGAGATGGTTGAGTTCTAGGTTGAGTTCTAATACATAAAAGCATATCAGTGATGGTACTACTTCATCCAACAAAAAATTAGAGAACACAAGCATGTCCCTTTATGAAAGGATTCAAGTTCCATTAGTCCAAAAACCTTTTCTTGCTCATCTGTCATTTGTAAGGAGCTATACTGGTCACTGGAAGGAAAACAAAGATATAAATAAGACAAAGTCTCTTCAAGGAACCCACAACCTAGGGGTGAGGTTGGGTGGAGGATAAGAAATGTCCACAAATAAGTATTTTAAAAAGTTATGCCTGAGTAGCTGTATAAGAGGAGTACAAATAAAGTGCTCCAAAGGTGTAAATTAGGGAAATGCACTCTTGGCAGAAGCATAAAATCAAGAAAAAACAACAAAGGTAGATTACTTTGCCTCCCACTTTATTACTGTCAGAAAGCCCACAGGTTGGCAGCAAAATCATGTAGGTTGTTCCTTTTGCTAGAAAATATTAATTACAGGTTGCTGCTGTCTAGATGTGATGAGGAAGGTCCAGTTTTTGCAGCCTAAGTGAAATTGGAAAAAATATTCTTTATCTACCTAAACTAGAACTGTGCTAGAACACATGAAATTAGGCAGTGTTTCTCAGTTAATTTCTTCCACCTCCATCAACATTGTCATTGTCATCATCATAATCCCACATGACACTCTTCTAGGTTTACAAAATGCTTAGGTGCTGCAGGACTACAAAGAAAGAATACAGATCCTTGCCTTCCTATTGCTTACAACCTCAAAGGCAAGACCAGTTTAAATGGGAATAAATTAAATATGACCCTTTTAAGATCACAGGGGCCTAAATTAAGAGGTGGAAGGGATTATAGAGGCCATCAGATTGAGCCCTCTATCTGTGGGAGGATTAAACCTGGGTTTTCTGATTCCAATACAGAATTCCACCCACTGTACCACTTAGCTGTCCCTGAAAGTTTGAATCTGGTGCATGTAGCTGAACTTGTAGAAACCGGGGCTCTGAAATCACTTAATCCTTAACGATGATTTCTTTAGCCTTCCCCACTTTCTTCAGGGATGATGCATTCCAAAACCCTTGTCCAAAGCAGTGCTGCAGGACTAGATTAAAGAATAATTTCTTATCTAGGTCAGGTATTTCAGGCTCTGGGCCATATAGGCCCAATACTCCTTTCCATAGGTAGCAAAATCATGATAGCAAAAGTGTAATCGACTCAGATGCTTACTAGCTGTGTGACTCTGGGCAAGTCACTTAATGTTGTTTGCTTCAGTTTCCTCATCTGTAAAATTATCTGGAGAAGGAAATGGCAAGCTACTCCAGTGTCTGCCAAGAAAACCCCCCAAAAGGGTGTCAGGAAGAGTCAGACACAACTGAAATGACTAAACAAGAAGAATAACAACAATGGACAAGAGTTGGACTGAAGATTTTAGTTCAAAGCCTACCTTGGATATTTACTAGCTGTGGTACTTTGGGCAAGTTACTCAACTTTGGTGACCTCTAAGGTCCCTTCTACCTCTAAACTTATGACCCAATGATCTCTTTTTTTCTTTTCTTTTCTTTTCCTTCTTTCTTTCTTTCTTTCTTTCTTTCTTTCTTTCTTTCTTTCTTTCTTTCTTCTTCTTCTTCTTCTTCTTCTTCTTCTTCTTCTTTTTTTTTTGGTTTTTGGAGGGGGGAAGGTAGGGCAATTGGAGTTAAGTGACTTGCCCAAGGTCACACAGCTAGTAAGTGTTAAGTGTCTGAGGTCAGATTTGAACTCAGGTCCTCCTGACTCCAGGGCTGGTTCTCTATTCACTGTACCACCTAGCCGCCCCTGACCCTATGATCTTAAAAGAATAATATTTGATTTACTCCTGTTTAAACTGGTCTTACCACTGGGGATGTAAGCAATAGGAAGGCAAGGATCTGTACTGTGCCTCAGTTTCCTTACCTGTAAAATGAAAGTGTTGCCTCAATGACTTCTGGTTCTAAATATATGATCCTATAAAAAAAATACATATGCTCTGACTGGTAAGATTTTCATGCTGGTTCCTATGATTCACTCAGGTTCTTAAACCTTTCTTGTGTGACATGGATTCCTTTGGTAGTCTGGTGAAACCTACAAGTTTCCTCTGAATTATGTTTCTGAATGCATAAAATAAAAAACCTAGAACTACAAAGAAAACCAAATATTGAAATTCAGTTATTAAAATATTTTAATGATACATTTACATATCTCAAAGTAAGGACCCACATTGTCAGTAGTCCAAAGTGGACAGAATTCCTTTAAAAATGAAGTTTGCAGAAGAACAAATTTCCCAGAGTAGCAAAATTTGGGAAAGCTGTAATAGGAGCTAATGGCCATTATTTCATTTGAGCCCCACAACAACCCTTTGATGTAGTTACTATATCTCAAAGACCAGGAATCTAAAGGTCAGAGAGGCACCTGGGGTCATATAGCTAGTGTCAGGGACAAGACTGGAATCCAGCACGCTATCTATTATGCCACAATGTCTCTCTGACATAAAATGAGATTTTGTGATAGGCTTAAAGACCAGAGCCTTAGCAGGGACCCTGAGATTCTCTGCAGGGCTAGTGATTGGGCAGGGGGCATCTTCAAGGGCCACAGTGGTGAATAGGATGAAACAGATAATGGACTTCATTACCAGAGTACATAGGACAGGGCTGCTCCGTTTGGGTATGTCCATATACACCATTATTATCATGGACTTGAGGTGATTTGGGGCCTAGGAAAACCTCCCAAGAGATATGACAAAGCCATCTTTTCCTACATCCTGGTGGCAGGCCTCAGATCTTAGAGCAAAGTGGAAATAGCTCCTTTTTGCTCAGCCCCTCTGATTAATTTGGTGTTTCAAACTCAGTGGCCTGTGAGATATTCATTGCTCTCTGCTATTCCTAACAGATGTCCATTTTATGAGCCATTACTGCTCCTTTCCTCAGGAGCTAATTTCCCCTCCTCAACATAAATGCTGCAGGTACCACCAGTCTCTGAAATAAGCAGAGCTCATGCCCTCAGCACCCAAGCAAGTACTCCTAAGACTCTCATTTCATCATTTTTCTTTGCTGTTCAAAACCTCCTTTATGAGACGTCTGCCGACTACTTAAGTCAACTGAGGAAAACACACTGTAGTTTGAAAACGTGACAATTGGGGATTGGGAAGGGAACAAACCGGACTTTGAAGATTATGACAAAGTGCCATAAACCCTCTGGTCACCAGAGAAGGCCTCCCTAACCCTTTGGTCTCTCAGAAAGACCTCACATGCAAGCAGAAAGATAATATATGGTAATGAGGCCGGCTCCAAGCTGCTGTAGGTTACAACAACCTAACGAGAAACTTATCACTGTTTTCTGCTGTTACTGCATATTCCTGGAATTCTGGCTTGCAGGAGAGGCGTGAATAGGAGATTTATTTTGTATTGTTAGACTGTCAAGGCACTGCAGAGCAACAACTTTCAGATGATAACTTCCTGAGCTTACAGAAGTTGTGAATTACATGCTTTTAGTCCTCTGTGAACAGATGGAGTTGACAGATCTCTCCCCATTGTCCTTTCACTTCATCACTCCGGTTCCCTGTATGGTCAGTGACTCAACATTAGCTGCCCTTCCCAAATCAAACGGGGCTGTTATTAAGAATGACAGAAATCTATTTGTAGCCATGCAACATACCAGAGCAATTGAACATGCAATCAAGGGAGGAGAGAGCTTTTTCATACCTAGGATGCCAGAGTCCCTGGCAGTTCAGGCCTCCTGCCTGGAAATTCAAACAACCTGAGGTTAATTGCAAAGACAGCAAGACTTGGGCATTGGAGTGGAGAGAAGAGTATGGGGGCAGTGTACTGACGGGTTAGGTCTGGGGCCCTGTGAAGGATCCTTAGATGCTTTAAAACATCTTGGCTCTCCCCTGTTATAGCACACTGCTGGAAGTGGTACCCCCACCAAGAACTGGGAAGAGCTATTTCCAGGTAGAAGATTGGACTGGAGGAGCCATATATGGGAGAGGAGAAAAAAAAACAGCAGGAGAGCTGGGTTCTAGTCTACACATTCTCTAAAATCAGCTACATGATTTAGGACAAATTACGTTTTGCTTGGCCATTGAGGGACCAACTAAGAATTCTGGCTGGTATTCCCAGAGAAGCAAATTGCAGGCCAGTAGGAAGAAACATGTTCTAACAATTAGAGGTGTCAGAAAGTGGAATGTGTTGCCTCAAGACATTATTGGTTGCCCCCTTACTGAAGGTCATTAAGTAGATTCTAGATGGCAGCAGAAAAGGAGATTGACGTCCAGACGTGGGCTAGAATCTCTGAGATCTCCTCCCATCTGAGATGCTGGGGTCTATGGTTCTGTGATTTAACCTCTCTGGATCTCAACTGTCTTGCCTGGAAAATAGATTCTCTAACACTTGAATGTCTCTATGGTGTCATCCAAATGAGTACTTCACCCATCCCTGCCTCCGTTTCTTTGGGGCTCTATTCCTTTTCTTCTTATAAATCCTCCACAGGCATCTATCCAATGTGTTAAGTAAGCTTCTAAGCCTCTTGACTTTGAGTACAAACAGCCTCTCTCTCTCTGTCTCTGTCTCTCTCTGTCTCTCTCTGTCTCTGTCTCTCTCTCTGTCTGTCTCTCTCTGTCTCTGTCTCTCTCTCTCTGTCTCTGTCTCTCTCTCTCTCTCTCTGTCTCTCTCTCTCTCTCTCTCTCTCTCTCTCTCTCTATATATATATATATATATCACACAAATACACCCACATACCTGCCCACCTTCTTTTTCAGTCATGCATTTCTTTGATAACATATTTAATATAGCATTAAAATTTCCTTGAAAATGTCCCTAAAACTTTATTCTAAACTATTTTTGGAGGGCAGTTGCTCAGGCATGTGCATGCATACACACACACACACACACACACACACACACACACACAATGATAGTCTTAACAAAGCAAAAGAACAGGTATGTCCAAAACTTCTGTTATTGTAGCTTTGCTCATAAATGCTAAACTGCTGCCCATTCACATTTATTATTAGGGGTCCATACACAAAGGCTGGCTCCTTTCCTAATTTTTTTCCCTGAGGCAGCTGAAAACAGTATTGATGCATTTGTTTGGAGAGGGGTAAAGAACAAGAGACTTTGCAAACAGCTATGAGGGGGGAAAAACAAACAGAATTGGTCCATTTTTGAACCTCCTGACCTTGACAGTGTCCCTCTAATGCTATATAAACATTTGTTTTCTGTATTTAATAAGCTGCCAGCTGACAAATTGGAGAACTTTTTGCAAGGGCCCCTTATCTTTCCCAGAACCACTGAGATGGCAAAATATATTCTCTCTCTGAACAATTCACTCTGTATTTGCATGTGGAAATTGGAAAGCAAGTTGTTTTTCTTCGTTTGCATGACAATACCCAGGCCCCAAAATACAATTCAGCATTTAATTTGAGATAGTTAAAGAGGAAAGAGAAAGGCCCTGGCCCATTTGGCTGCTATTTGCAGCTGATGTTTCTGTTGTTATAATTAAAATTGATTTATAAGGCTAAGGACAGAGGATACCTCTTTGTGTAGCGCCTGAGTGAACCCACAGAGTTGGCTGCCTCAGGAGGTCACTGGAAAAAGAAAAAAGGAGGGGAAAAAACCACCCATGTAACAGCAGTTTTTGAACAAGGCCTTGATAACTCCTTAGCTGTTAACATCTTCAAGTGTGTGGCCCTGGTAGTCTCTAGTGGGGTAATCAATCAGTCCTAGGGGCACCAGCAGGAACCCCTGTAGAGAACAAGTGGAAACTGCTTCTGGGTCACTGCTTGATATAAGTGGATTGAGGAACCTCCTAAATCAGAAGGTAAGGCGTTTAACTTTTAAATAAGGCTACTCAGCACTGGGAGAAGCCACTGTCTCAGTCAAGGTTGCCATCCAGCTGCACTAAGGCGGTTGGGGGAGAGAATGAGCCTTTAAGGTGACTCCCTGTGGCATGACTGCTCACCAAGCCCTCTGACTTGTGTTTGCCCTTTTGATTTTGGTTGGTGGACTGCTCTTTGAGAAGCTGGATGGTAGTCTAGTAAAAAGTGAGTTTAGGAGTCCCAAGAACAGGGTATAAATGTCCTGATACTTGCAAACAGAAGACGGAGAGCAAGTTACTTAAACTCCCTCAGCCTGAGTTCCCTCATCTGTGAAATGAAGATAATAGCACTTACCTGTAGTGAGGACCAAACAAGGTAATATATGTAAACGTGCTTTGTTAGCCATCAAGTGCTGTATTTAATCATCAGCTATTTATTGTCCACCCTTCCTAGAAGCCCTTTTTTTCTTCCTCATAATTGATAGTTCTTTTCACCCTGCACCTAGCAATAGCTTAGAAGAAGATGGATGTATACCTAAAGTAAATATCCTCAGGCTGGGTCTGTACAGGCCAATTCTATGAATCAGTGAGGTCAAAATTACACAGGTTCTGAATGACCTGATTATTTCTAGCATAATGCGTTTCTTTAGACTGAAATAGCTGGATAATCAACATGTATAAACTTAGGCACTAATTTACCCCCATGAAATTCTTTCCCCTTATTCCCCAACCTACACCCTCCTACAAGGTATAGTAAAAAGACAGAGAGGATATTTAGTTTTTCATTTGTTCAGAATTATATTTCTACACCTTGAAGGGGCCTTAAAGGTCATCTAATCAAACCCCCTAATTTTATGGGGAAGGAAACTGAGGTCCACCTAGGTCAAGTAACTTGCCCAACGTTATACATTTATCAAGTGGCATAACTTGGATTTGAACTCAGGCCCCCTGACCCCAAGGTTAGCATTCTTCTCATTTTATTATACTGCCTCCCACCTCAGAGTTGAAAGGGTCCTCAGCTGTCATTCAGTCCAGCTCATAGATGAATCATCTGCACCATCCCTAACATCTCTTTGCTTGAAAGACTTCCAGTAGGGCAGAACCCACTACTTTCTACAAACAGTCCATCTACTTTGAGATTGCTGTAATTATTAGGATTTTTTTCCTTACAACAAGCCTATATTTTTCTCTTTAGAACTACCACCCAACTAGAAGAAGTATTAAGTAGAGTATAAGAAGTAGAGTATAATAGAAAGTGCATTATAATTAGAGTCAAGAAATCTAAGTCCAAATCCTGGTTTTCTTTGTTCCTCTAGTTAAGTCATTTAATCTGTTATTTGGCATAATAATACTTGTGCAGTCTCTGACAGGTACTGACTGTGTCACTCTGAGGCAAGTCATTTCATATCTCAATGTCCCCAGAGGACTTTCAGAGACCATAATCAATCAACCAGCATTTATCAAGTACCTACTCTGTTCCAGGCACTAAGCTGGGTGCTGGAGATACAAAATAAAATAAATAATCCATACTTCTAAGGAGTTTATATTATGATGAAAAGGATAAGTTGCAGAGAAAAGAGTCTTTATTTGTAGAGAAAGTTCTTCACCAGAAGCTTCCTATATCAATGATATCACAGTCAAAATAACAATAGTAGTTATAACATACTATCTGCTTCCTGGAGTTGTTAGTAGTGTTATGAATATATGTAAAATATGTGACATGCGTGTGTGTATATGTGTATATATATATGTGTGTATATGTATGTATATATATGTGTGTGTGTGTGTGTGTGTATATATATATATATATATATATATATATATGAGTTGTTATTATTCTCCGGAAGGAGAGGATAGATTTCAGGGGATCTTTGAACTTGGATGAGGGGGAAACATTACACTTTATTTTCACTAATGTTTGGTTTTCTTTGTAATCTTACATATTTTATTATATACAATTAGAAACATGATTCTGGGAAGGAGACCATAAACTCCATCAAATTAGAAAGGAGTCCACAGGGGTGGCTAGGTGGCACAGTGAGAGCACCAGTCCTGGAATCAGAAGGAAAGGAGTCTACAAAAAGGATTGTTTTTGCTCTAGAAGAAAGAACACTTTAGGTTAGGTGGGCAGTAAGGATGCTCTATCACCACCTTGGCACAAAAGCATTCCTTCCACATGTGTGGACTATACCCTCAACCCTATTCAGGTAGGTAGAGGAGAAGCTTCAATACTCCTGGTCTTCAAGTAGTAAAGAAGTATCACCAAAAATAATAGTTACTCCACTTTAATGATGCGGAAAAGGGTTCAACGAGGGTTTCTTTGGGAGACTAATATTCATGACTCAATAATTGACTCCTTGTATGACCTTGAAACAAGATAAAATGAACAAACAGAAAAATAATTCAGATTTTCTGATTCCAAAACCAAGGTCTTTTGACTATACCTGTATAACAATAATAACAGCAGTAACAGCAAGAATAACAACAATGATGATGGTGATGATGATGATGATGATGATGATGATGATGGATTTTTAACATCTTAAAGTTTGCAAAATATACGCACATACATGCATGTATACATTACACAATTTGTCTCATTCAAACCTCTCAACAGCCCTCTGAGGTAATATACAATTATTATTCTCCCCAATAGACATTTGATGAAATTTAGAGTCACAGAGTTGAAATGGCTCGTCTATCTTCACTGAGCTAGGAAGTATCAAAAGTGGGGTTTGTTCCCAGTTCTTCATGAGTCCAAGTCTAGTACTTTATCTTCTAGTGACAAATACTTGTGTCATTTGACTCCCTTGTGGCTCCACACATCATCCTTGTGACTTCCCAGACCAAAACACCCTTCCGTTATATCAGTTGTTTCCTTCATTGGAATGTAAACTCCTTAAGAGAGGGACCATCTTGCCCTTGTATTCCTTGTGCTTACTATATACTTATACGCTTAATAAATACTTTTCATTCATTAATCATTCATTCTCTAGAGTTACATAAATGCTATACAAGATATGAAAGAAAAAATAGGAGAGGGTAGAATGAAGGAAGGAAGAGCTAGAGTTGAAGCCAGGTCCCTAGAAGTAGATCTCACTAGAAATCTTCAAGCAAAAACTGGATGGTGAATTGTTGAGCATCCTGTAGTGGACATCCTTAGTCAGGGGTGGATTGGTCTAGAGATCCTCAGAGATAACTCTCTGTTTCTCTAATTTAATTAAATTGGTAGTCTTTCACTGGTGGTCATGGTGAAATTCCAGATGTAATTAATAGCGTAAGAAAGCTAGGAATGTGTACAGAGGGCGCAAGTTGTCCAGTTTGTCTGGCACATCCAGTATAGAGTAGAGAACAGGGTTATTTAAGGTCACAACAGATTGTTAGGAGTTGAGGGGAAGATTGGATAATCTTATTCAACAGAGGTGGTTAATTTTTTCATCATATTTTTCCTATATTATGCAAATCCAGTCATAGGTCACCCTGGCAAAAATTCTAAAACTGAGAGTAGCAAAATTTCTTCCTCAGTATTCTTATTGATGAGTCTTGAAGGGATTTACCATCCATGGGCAGAGCAGGGCACTGAGAAGCACACTTGGGTTGGTGTTCAGGAGACCTAAGTGTCAATCCCTCATTCTAGTCACAGATATATTCTGTATCTTAGGGTAAGTTAATTATTTTCCTGGAACCTCGGTATCTCCTGTTCATTTAAAAAATTTAGGAGAATATTTACTCCTTGCCTCTCTGAATGAATGTCACAAATTTAACAAAAACAAAACCAAACAAACCATTTTGAGCTCTTTAGTTAAGAGAGACTCTATAAATGCAATGTCTTTCCTACTGTTACATTATCATTACCATCATCATCGTTGCATCATCTGCCACAGTGCTTTTCACATAGTAGGCATTCAAATATTTGTTGAATGAGTGAATGAATTATCCTCCTTATTATTACTATTGTTATAAACACAAGGGAGACAATTTTTCATTTTAGTATTATTGCCATGAGACTCATCATAGTTAAATATCCTGAAAGATAGCCTTTTCTTGGTATTTCTGCTTGGCTTTAGCTACATTTTTCCCTTTCCTCTTTCTCATTATTTTTATTTATTTTATTTTCGCCCTTCCCCAGGACAGATAATGTGAAAGTACTTTTGTTCATATCTAAGAGTTCACAAGCATAGCTTTCAGTGGACATGAAAGTAAGAAAGTCATTTGTCCTGTTCTCTCAGGTCTTTCATCTTCAACTGAATTTTAGACTCTGAGCTATACATAACACTCTTAACCAATTGGCTTTCAGATGCTTCATGTTAGCTACAAGACAGACAAATTAATATAAATGATACAAGATGGTCCATCACCACCATTGGCTGAAAAATATTGAAATACTTGCCATGCAAATGGTGATCAGTAACATCTTATTCTGCACAAGACAGCACATAGTGTCTCATCTTTCTCAAGGGGTGCCAACATATACTGGTGCTTAGGCCAAGTGTTCAAGTGCTCATGCTAGATAGGTACAAATCCTTTCTTAGCTAGAAAGACAGGATCTCCATTAGGATCCAAGTAGTCATAACCCTGAGGTTAAACTGGGTCAATACCTGGATTTCTTAGGAGACCAATATACATGGGGTGGAAACAGAAGCAGCAAAGTAATGGCTGGTGTTACCAGTTAAGTGAGTAAGTCAATACTAAAGCAAGAAACAAGATTCAAGGAGCATCAGAGAGCCCAACCTGTCTTCCAAAAGCATAAGCCTTTTTTATGGCTGCTATATATTTTGCACAGTTATCTTTGTCACTGCATTTATCAAGGAATCTTTTTATGATCTTAAGGAGAGCTTTTAAGGCTCCATCTCATAAAGATTTCATAAAGATGAGAAAGCAATTTGATCCACTGGTTATTGATGTTCACTCAATCCCCTCTTTTGGGTAACATTTTTTCCATTCTTTTGATGTCCTCCTCTCCTTCACCTATATTAAGAGTTAATGATCTGTTAATTCTTTCAAATCTATGTCACTCCTATCACAAGTTTTATTTCTGGTAACTTGGTCCGGTCCAGCTGCTCTTCTTAGGTGCAACTTCTTAAAACCTATATCTATATCCATTAGATTATAAGTTCCTTGAGGGTAGGGACCATCTTTTGCCTATTTTTGATTCCCAGTGTTTAGCATAGCGGGCATTTAGTAAGTGTTTAATAAATGTTTATTTATTGATTAATATCTCTATAAAACACATAATGGACTGAAGTATGAGAATACAAATGTGGAGGTTCTACTTTCATTGATGATCAAAATAAGCCATTATAAAAAACTGTCAGTGTGCTATTCTATTTTTCATTTATATGTTGTTCTGACAGCTTCATCTATCAATATCCTTTGTGGCTCAATTGAGTCTCATGCCAAGCTTATCATGGATTTATTTTTACCTCTGCTGATTTTTCACTGTTTTGTTGAGATGATTCTGCTGGTAACATTCAACCATTCTTTCCCCTTAACATTTTTACAAATGAGCTCATATTCTAAACCCGTGTTGTACTTGACTACCATATGGCATGGTGACCAGATATTTGCTAAGACAGTTTCTCACCTCTTTTGGCCCCTTCTTTGTGGCAAATGATTTATATTAGTTACATTTTATGGAGAATAACACAATAAAGTTTATGTCTTTAAATTTTTCTATTTTTAGAAATAGAATAAGTAGCTTGTTTGATTAAGTTGAGTTCAGGCTGTTCAGTTTTATACGGTGACTTCTCATTTCTTTTAGTTTGGTTGATATTGACCTTTGTCCATCTAGCCAATGGTCTGACTGTACACAGATAATTGATTCTATGATATAATCAGTAACCGGTTATTTCCTATCTGTTTATGTATAGTCAATATCATTTTGTGTGGATTTTGTTTGGCACTTGCCACATAGAGCACCTTCTATTTCTCTTCTTGAAGGAATTCTTGAGGTATAAACCTGCCAAGTGGTATCTTTGGTATCTACCTGCTAAACCTGAATCATATTTTGCATCATACTTTTCATTGTCGTCCTTCATCCCCATCTTTGAATCTGAGTTGCCCAATATCAAAGTATTTACCTGATTTTTGGAATTTTGTCAGATTCTTTGTGGAATTTCTCTCCCTCTTTATGCTATGCAGAAAGGGATTGTTTCATAACAATTAAATTTATTAAAATTAATTGGCTGCTTAAGGAGGTAGTGATGTTCATGTTACTGAAGGTCTTCAAATGGAACCACTGGGATCGAGGGTATTATGGAAGTGTTTCCTGATTCATACAAGGGATAAACTTCTAAGGTCCTCTCTAAATCTGTGATTCTTTCACTCTAAATGATAGTTTGGTTCAAAGCCTAACCCATAATAACTTATTATCCTAAGATATAGCTGCCTCTAGTACTAATAGAATCCTGGGCCCCGAACAGTAGATACCTGACCTTGTGAATTTTTATGAATTTTGGAATTTTACGAATTTAGCCAAGCATTGCTACTGTTATTTATCTGTGCTTTGTTATTCTTTTGTACTCATACCTGACATTTTTCTGATCACAGTGTCATTTCAATTCCATTTAATTCTACAAACACTTATTAAAGTGCCTTCTATGTGCCAGACACTAAAGATAAAAAGACAACAAGCAGTCCTTGTCTCAAGAATTTACCATGTTCCACAGACTACCAATGACAAAAAATTCATCCCCAAGCAGTCAGTTTACTGGTGATGAGCTCAGTACTCAACTAAGCTAGGCTCCTAAAAGCCTAAGTCTCTTACCAGGACCTCACTCAAAGCTTATCCTTCATGGTAGAAGCTGTTAGAGGTTGTATTCTACAAAGGTAACCTATGTAAATGTAGTGAGGGGAAGAGAAAAGGAAGGGAGGGAGAGAGGGAGGGAGGGAAGGAAGAAACAGAGGAAGGAATTTTGTCCAGCCATTCTGGAGAGCATATTAAAAAAAAAAAAAAGAGGGGGGGAAGACAAGTTAAAGCAAGTATATATATACACTCACCAGTCTTTCCCAAAAGATGTGCCCCATTGAGAAGTCTTTTTCAAATAATATTTATTCATACATCTCTATGGACGTTTTTCCTCCCTACCTCTTCCTTCCAATACCAGAAATTTACAAAAATATTTCCCAAAGTATACTTCACCACTGAAGACATTTGGTCCTCTGACAACTTCTCATGATCTACTGAGCATAGTCATACCTTTTCCTTACTGCAAACAACAAGAAAAATATTTGATACAGGAGAGCAACTTTCTGTTTATAGACATTTCTTTTTCACGGTTTTGTATTTAAGAAGGAAATTTGCCACTTATATGTACAAAACAAATTGGCTTACACTCTATAATAGGCTTCTCCACTCTCCTGTCTGCCAAGAAAAGGTCATCTTAAGACTTTTGCACTCCACAGAATTCAGATATTCTTGACGGCTAGTAGAGAAATCACATACGCCTAAACTGTAATTTTCTTCATGGATTAAGACCTCATTGTTCTAGAACTCAGTTTTCACCAGGTTTTTTTCCCCTTAGCGTGTTTCCAGCATATAAAATTGTTCTTTGTACCCTTCTTGAAATAAAGTCTTAATGCCTGCACACATACACACACACACACACACACACACACACACACACACACACACACACACACCTTGTCAACTCTCTTCCTGATTTGTCTTTCTCAGATGCATCATTCACCAATGTCCTACCACAAATGGACCATGTTCCATTTTGAAGCTATTAGCTATTGCCTTGACAACAAATAAGGATGGTGTGTCTGTGCCTGTGTCTGTGTAACTATCACTGGTCTCTGCGAAGCCCTTATTCTCCAGTGTGTTTAGCTGAGGACTGAAACAAAATGAACATAAAACAAGAGGGTTAGAGAAGAGATGGCACACTCCATCCACTGTCTTGACCAGAGAAGGTTTAGAAGTTGAAGCCTAGGATTGGGCAAGTGAATCTGTATAATCTTGGACCCAAAAGGCCATTTTGTTTCAGAGATCATCCATCTACCTCTCCTTAGGCTGCTAGTTAAGTTAGTTCACAGGAGACTTACAAGGATAACCAATTCTAATTTCTAATAACCCTTTCTATTAGAAAATTCTCACCTACCTCTGGATGGAAAATCTAAAGTAAATCTCAGTAAGATATTAAAGCATTAGATTTACTTTAGCTAAATACCAAAGAACCTCTTAGGCTTGGAGGGCTGCCTTCCAGTCCTTCACATTGAAATCTTGTCTACACAAAATTTGAGAAACCAGCTCCCTTCATCAATATCATTATCCAAAAGCTGACTATCTAAGTCCTTTCTGTGTGGACTTGTCTTCCCCTCTTAACTTTGATGCTCTTTGGCTACCTGTTCACAAATCTACCTGAAGTTGGTCCAAATTTGGCAGAGACAAGACAGGAAATACAAATCAGTTCAAATAACTTCTAATGAAAGAAAAGTTTGGTTGGAAAACAATTGAAGCTTTTGAACAAATGTTATCCTCATCCCTCTTAACAAATAACTGAATACTGGCTATTGTTACTCATGACATCTATATGCAATAAAGTATCCATTAGCCAAAAAATCTGTTGAGAATATTGAATTAATTAGAATTTTTGTTCTTGTTCTTATCCTCTGCTATTAACAAAATGATAGGAGACCGAGCTCATGAAAGGTATTCATTAAAAGCTAGAATAAAATAAAACAAATTCTGTGGTCAGTATAAATCAACTACTCTTCCAGTCTCCCGGGTCTTTAGCATCATAATCATACCCAGATCTTCAGAATTTTTCATTCCCAATATCCAGTCAGTTCCCCAGTCTTACCAATTCTATATCCACAAAGACTCTTCTATTCATTGCCTTCTCTTCCTTCACGTAGTCACCACTCTAATTGTGAGTCTCATCACTTGTCACCTGTATTTTATAATAGCCTCCTAATTGGTCTCCTTGACTCCAATCTTTCCTCTTATCCATCTTGCACATAGCTATCAGATTGCCATTCTTAAATCATAGGCGTGACCATGTCACTCCCCCACTCAAGAACTTTGAGTGGACCCATATTCCCCCCAGATTAAAATACGTACTTTTGTTTGACATTTAAAGCCATTCACAATCCGTCTTCTAACTAACTTGAGCAAACATTGCACATTTCTCCCCTTTATGCATTCTACTTTCAGAAAAAGTAACCTACTTTCCATCCCAGTACTTAACATTCTGTTTTCTGTAGCTTTTCCTTGATACAAGCAGAGATTGCTCTCCCTCCATGTTTCTGCCCTTTGGAATCCCTCCCCCCCCCCCAACACTTCCAGCTTTCTACATGACTTCTTTCTTGATGACCCCAGATGTTAATTCCTCCAAATAACTTTGTATTCATCTTTTATATGCTTTGCATGTATTTATTTTTATAATATTGCAAGTCCTCCCCCCCCCCATAGAATGTAAGCTTCTTGAGGGCAAGGATTATTTCATGTTCATACATTTCCAACATGTAGCACACCTTATAGTAAACACTTAATAAATGCTTACTGAATTGAATACGTCCTAATCTCCTACCTATACAACTTACATCTATGAATCTTAACAGTGATTACTGATCTTCAAAGCAATGATGCTGTGCATTATAGGATCCTGAATTTTAAAATAAAAGATCCAATTACATTCAAGAGAAATTGCATAAAATGTCATTATCCAGAAGCAGATTGGACTAGTCCCCTCACAAGAGTGAGCAATGAAAAGCCTGAGAGTTTCATGTATACCTGGGAAATGTGAAATCACCTAGAGAAAGGCCCCTGGCACATTGGGTAGTTAGGGTAAAGAGGAATAATGGGCAAAACAGACATTAATCCCAGGAGAGTAGAAGGAAGTTTACAGTGTTCACCATTAGAGGGAGTACCCACATTGATGAGCCCACAGATTTGTTATATGCTAAGCTTACTAAGACAGAGCTCATCCATTTTAATAAGATTTCCAACAAGATTTGAAATTAAAAGGGCTATCTGTTTAATTCTTAGACAATAATATCCTCCAAAAATTTAAAACCAAAATATCACATTCCCCAAACCTCACAGGAGTATAGTATCATAGGAAGAACATTGGCTTTGGAGTCAGAGAATTTGGGTTCCAAACTGGGAACTATCATGGTTGCCTTTGGGAAAATCACTTTTCCTTTTCTGAGCTAGAACTTTTGAAATCTATTTAAGGAGAGATGGAATCAAAGGTACCTTCCAGTTCTCAATGCTGTGATCCTATTCTCAAGGTTTGCTGGCTAAAAATAAATGAACCCATTTCTCTGAATTTTCCCAAAGGTCAGATTCATAAACTTATATGGATCAGAGGAGTTGGAAGCTAAAGTAGAACTGTGATCTGTCTGTTAATACTCCCAGGTGTCCTCCTATGACTGTGGTACAAGCTCCAAGCAGGCTGCAGACCTCCTATTAAAAGGTGTAGCTGAAAATCACAAATTAGAGCCCAGCTGCTATCCTCCCTACCATCCCAGTCTCTCCTCCTGCAGCAGCTGTCACTGGCTTTCTAACCATAACTGGGCTTTCCATTTGCTCACTCCTTGTCCAAGCATTAAATGGTTCCAGTGTGCCGGAGACCCTGCCTGCTCCCCCTTGGCCCTCAGACTTGGCCTGCTTGTGTGCTGGAGGAAGCTTGTGGTGCCACACAGTCACTAATGGAGCTGAAAAGGTGACCAGGGCTCATTATTCCCGAGGTAATCTTGAAGGTCACAATGCCACTCATGCAGGTTTCTATCTGAAAGTGGGAGGCGGGGGAGCCCATTTAAGAGGTTAGCACTTTAGCAGGTAGGGACAGAAATCGGGATGTAAGAGTTTCTGGTATTCCTCTGCAGCTGCAGCTTAATCAAGAGAGAAATATCTTTCCTGGAAGACCTGTGCATCTGCCATTACACACATGGCCTGATGAGAATGCATTCCTTTCTCAGTCACTGTGCTCCTTTAACCCAGGGTATAATGTTGTAAGTGCTTTTTTTATTGTGAAAATCTGTCTCTTCTGGGATGGCAGAGCTCAGACAGGCAGTAGAGAACAAGAGTAATGGCACAGCTGTGCCCAAAGGTCCTAAGGAGCAAAGGGAATAGCCACTTGGGTCCCCAGAACTTCTTCAGTCAGATTCACAAATGGGCCTCTGTTGCATTAGAGAAAATAACCTGAGTTTCCAATTGAGTGGGGTCATCTTCCTGAAGCCTGCAAGTAAAGCTCTGTGGCTCCAGACCTGTTAATGGCATTTCCAGGGGCTACTTCTCCTTCTTGCTTTTTAGACACAATGACCCCATCTGTAAAACGGGGATAGTAACAGCCCCTACTTCTCAGGGTTGTTGTGAAAATCAAATGAAATAATCAATGTAAGGCACCTGGGACAGCGCCCAGCACATAGTAAGTACCATATAAATGCTAGTCATTTATCATCATCATCGTCGTCATCATCATCATCATTGTTGTCGTCATCATCATCATCATAGTGCTGGTGATTTCACAAACCTCCATTCAAACGAAGCTGTTGGAACAAGGATTCAGAAGTAGGAAGTCCCTACTACCTGTGGAAGCCAAAATTCTAGGAGTAGCAAGGAGCTGATCATTTATCTTTCTCAACCTGTATCCCCATCCGGATGGTGAGTTGTTTTTATTTAATGTCAGTCATTGTTATTCCCTTCTGCCTAATTCCTGACATATACTTCACTCATCAATCTCCTCAAGTGATTGTCCTACCTAAGAGCTTACCTCTACACATAAGTTGGCCATATCCGTGACCTTGAATTCTGACCTTCCCCTCTCTGAGTTGAGATTAATCTCAACTCAATTCAATTCCATTCCGTTCAACTCAGCAAGCATTCATTAAGCCCTTACCATTTGCTGGACACTTCCTTAGATGCTCAGGAAGCTAGATGATACAATGGATGAAGCACTGGACCTGGAGTCAGGAAGATGAGTTCAAATCTGGCCTCAGGCACTTACTATCTGTGTGATCCTGGGCAAGTCTCTTAACCTTGTTTGCCTCAGTTTCCTCTTCTGTAAAATGAGCTGGAGAAGGAAATGGCAAACTACTCCAGTATCTTTGCCAAGAAGACCCCAGATGGAGTTGGGAATGACTAAAATTACTGAAGAACAACAGCAACTCTTATATGCTGGAGATAAAAAGACAAAAATAAATCAGTCCTTAAATCCAAGGAACTCACATTCTCCTTGGTGGAAACAGCATGCATATCAAGTAGATCTAACTTGTGGCCCACCCCCACAAGATTTGTGCTTAGATCAACTGTATTCAATTTTGGGATGTCCTGACAATATCCTCTCTTTTGATATGGGGGGAGGGGGGACAGAGAGAAACAGAAATAGAGAGCTACAGAAAGACAGAGATACAGACAGAGACAGATAGAAACAGGAGAGAGAGGGGAGGTGAGGAAAGGCTTTTTGCAGGTGAGATTTGAGTTCGGTTTTGAAGGAGACCAGGAAAGCCTGTTTCTTACACTTATTAGCCTTGTAATGATGGGAAAGTCACCTAACCTATCTAATCCTTCTTCATTTGTAAAATGGGGAAGTAATATTTCTAGTACCTGCCTCCCAGGGCTATTGTAAGGCTCAAAGGAGATAATACAGCTTCAGTGGCACAAAACTGCTCTAAGACTTTTGGGACATCCAGCATACTATCCTGTATCTCCCTTCCCTTTCACTATCAAACTCCTAGAAATTCTCCTTCACTGCCGAGCTCCTAGAAGGCGTTGTCTGCATCCACTTACTCCAGTTCCTCAATGTCCATTCACTTCTTAACCCCTTACAACAAGGATTCACTCCAACTGGACCACTTAACTGAAACTGTTCTAATGTTACCAGCAATCTCTTAACTACTGAGTCCAGCGACCTTTTTCTTAGTCTTCATCTTCTTTAATCTTGACCTCTCTGAAGCTTTTGATGTTGTCAACCACACCTTCCTCCCTGCTTTTAGAACAATACCCTTCCCTGTCTGACAGCTCCTCAGTATCTTGTTGGTTTATCAGTCATATCCCATCTCCATAATCATGGCTGCTTCCCCAGATTTTTTCCTAGTCTCTCTTGCTTTCTCTTCCCCTTTTAGATTTCATCAATGCTTGTGGATTAAATTCTCATTTCTAAATAGATGGCTCCCAAATTCATATCTCTAACCCCAAGCTTTCCCTAACTCCAATATTGAATCTCCAACTGCCTTCAACATCTCAAACTCAGCACATTCAAAATGAGTAGTTGTCGTTCAGTCATTTCCAATTTTTTGTGACCCAATTCAGGGTTTTGTTGGCAGAGAGACTGGAATGGTTTGCCATTTCCTTCTCTAGCTCATTTTACAGATGAGGAAACTGAGGCAAACAGGATTAAGTGACTTGCCCAGGGTCACACAGTTGGTAAGCAGCCAAGGCCAGATTTGAACTCAGGAAGATGAATCTTTCTGACTCCAAGCATGGTACCCTATCTACTCTATCTACCTAGCTGCCTATTCAAAATGAAACACAACAGCATTCTCCCTGAACTAGCCTATTTTGAAGGTGTTATCATGTTCTTAGTCATGCATAAAGTATCCAAGTCTTTCACAGTTGATCATTTCAACTTTGCTGTTATTGTATACAATGATCTCCCAGATCTCTTCATTTCACTTTGCATCAGTTCATAAAAGTCTTCCCATGTTTTTTTTAATCCCCCTTCATCATTTCTTATAACAAAATAATATCCCATCACAATTACGCACCACAACTCATTCAGCCATTCCCCAATTGATGGGCATCAGAGGAATGGTTTTAAATCAGACCTCAGTTTGAACTCTTTTAAGTCTAGTGCTCTACCCTCTGTGCCAACATTAACTCTAAGCAGGTAGAAATGGATTAACTGGATAGGTGTTGTAAAGACTGATGACACTTTTATTGAGGGAAGCATTAACCCCTTGATTAAATAAGCATTAGACACAGAAGGACTAAGGTACCTACAATAAAATGAATATTTATTAAGTGCCTACTATGTGCCAAGCTAAATGTTTGTGTGCTAAAATTCTTGCTCTAGCAGATACAAATTAGTAGGAGAGCTAAATTTTAAATCCAACTTTTCTCCCTTGTAGTATCTTGCTCTTTCAATTATATTGTGTTGCCTATCATCTGCAAAAGGGAGAAAAGTCAAAGGAAACCATCCTGTTGTAATATTAGTGGTTAAAAACAAGTTGTTGTTGTTGGTGGTTTTGTTTTGGGTTTTTTTTTTTTGCTTTTTGGAGGGCAATTGGGGTTAAGTGACTTGCCCAAGGTCACACAGCTAGTTTTTGTGTTAAGTGTCTGGAGGCTGGATTTGAACAAGTTGTTGTTTTTAATTGTCTTGAATGCTGAGTCTTGGGGAAAGATGAGTTTAAACAGAGAAGGATGAAGTGGTCAGCAGCATTATTTGAAACTTCACAAGGCAGCTTTTGGATATGTTTAAAGGCTTCCAAGTTAGGGACTTTATTAAAAAATATTTATTTCAAATGT
The DNA here is from genome assembly GCA_011680675.1 of Gymnobelideus leadbeateri. Classification (NCBI taxonomy): domain Eukaryota; kingdom Metazoa; phylum Chordata; class Mammalia; order Diprotodontia; family Petauridae; genus Gymnobelideus; species Gymnobelideus leadbeateri. The sequence continues at coordinate 214,281 of WOXC01006844.1, forward strand.
CACTTTTAAACTCTATTTTCATTTTTCCTTGATATAGGCCCATCACTATACATATCAAACATAAAGGTCATTTTTTAAATTTGTAAGTTATGAGACAGAGGGTAAGAAGAAAAGGGGAAGAGGAAGGGAAGGAGCGGAAAGAGAAAGGGGAAGAGGAAGGGAAGGAGGGGAAGGAGACAGATAGAGACAGAGTTACCTGAGATAGCTGAATAAAAATTAAAGTAAGAGAGAGAAGAGGAAAAGAACAAAGTGTGTGTTGAGGGAGGGAGGGGTATTGTTGTTCATCCTTCATTTTTGAAGAAGACCAGTGTCATCATGAGGGTGATGTCTTGACTTGTGAGTGAATTAGATTTGTGAGACAGAGCTGTGCAAAGTCATCAGCCTCAGTCTCTCTTCTAGTCATCGAAGTCCAGTGGCAAAACAAAAGTCAAGACGACTGGCAGCGGCCCAGGATGCAGTGGACGCCCTTGGCATCTTCTAAGTCTGATTGCATGTGCATATAAGAGTGAGAAAGAGATTGAGGTGTAATTATTGAGACGTAAGTGTTGGGAGGTAAAAAAAGGGACCTAATATGGGGTGATGGAGAACAAAGAGTGTATGTTCACCATTTTGAGAGTGAAGAAAGGAGGCAGGAAACAGATAGTGGTTTTCTCAGTCTTCCACGAACATAGCTTGAATGCTTTCCCAGTTGCTATGGAGCAGGAAAGGATAGAAAGGGAAGAGAGTAGCCCCAGACTAGGAGAGGAAAAAGAAACGGGAAGGAAATTGGTCCTTCCTTCTTAAGAGACGTTTGTAAACTGGGGAGTTGTCTGTATATGATTAGGTACCATTTGAGGCCTCCAAACAATTAATAACTTAAATTCAGAAGCAAGAGATATCATTCTGATTGCCTTTGTGAAGCCTGAAGTAAAACTCCAACTGGCCTAGAAATCTGAGTATCAATGCCAAAAGGGGCAGTGCAGTTCTGGAAATCAGAAATTATCTCAGTGGGTGGCATCAGGGGACTACAGCAATGGGTGTTAAGACCATGAGATAACTGAGATCAAAGTCAGGCACCAGGGAGTTGGGTATAAGGGCAAGATCTCAATCCCTACAGCAACTACTCTGCCTAAAGAGACCAGTTTCACTAGGGTCAAAGTAAAACCAGCAGTAAGATGGATCTTATGCTGAGACAAAGAGCCATTCAAGTAAGGCCTCTTCTTGCCCCTACTAGGCTGGGATTGATACCAAAGCATAGTATATTACTGAGAGATCAGGCACACTTTCCAGAGTTGGAGGCCTTTCAGGGCACAGAGCCAGGTAGACTACTGCTGTCTATATAGAAGGAAGAAAGATATGTTAGGAAGTAATTGAAGATACAGTTGGAGGCATAATGTAATAAAGTCTAAACTCCTTAAAGGCCAGGCTGAGACATTTGGATTTTATCAGGTAGGCAGTGGGAGCCATTGAATGTTTTGGAGCAGTAAAATAGTAAGGGATTGCTTCGGTTCACTCAGGCCATTCCCTGAGCTTTATAACTTACTCAGATTCCTCCCTGAGCTTTATAACTTACTCAGATTCCAGTAAATCATTAAATCAAGTATTTTTAATATCTCCCAATTACAAAATGTTGTTTTTCCCTTAAAGACTTCTGTTAGTGCTATTAAATGTTTGTCCCTCCCCCCCCCCCAAAAAAAAACCACATTATTGAAACTCAGCCACATTGTCAATACCACTCTGTGAAGTTAGGATTCAGTCAAATGCCACACTTGAGGACCTAGAGGGCCACATGTGGCCTCAAGGTCACAGGTTCTCCACCCCTGTCTTAGCCCATCATGCATCTGATATGAATCCTGTCATTTTGAGGGAAATATCTTCATCCCCAAAAGACTCATCTAACTGTAAGAGATGTAACCATTAAGGAGACATGAGAAGAATTAAGCTGACATTTTGCCAAAGGTGTGGCCTATGGGAGAGGAAATTAAGTGCAGATTTTCATTTTATAGTTGAGGGAACTGAGGCTCAGAAAAGTCAATAACAAGATAGACTTCATGGAGCACAATAGTTTTGATTCTACTTTTGCGATATTTTTCATATCCGTCCTCCTCCTCTCTATTGCCACTACTATCACCCTAGTGATGGCGTCCTAAACAGACCCTCATCATGGCCTGCCTAAACCAGTGCATAGCTCCCACAGCAAGATCTCTCTCTTCTCCTTTCATTCCATTGCATGCTTCACACCCTCTCCCAAATAATGTCTTCTATGATCATTTGTACTGATGAAAAAATTTCAACCTACCAGGTAAACTAGATGATTTCTCAGGTAACTTTCATCTCTAAATCTATGTGCCCATGATCCTAGGTAAATTTGAAGGTCCTTAGCCATTTGACATTGAGGCTTCTCCACAATATCCTGTTCCCTGCCCTCCACCCCCAATCTTTTTGGCCTTATCTCATACCACAAATCAAACTGTAGAATTCATGGTTCTTTACACACTTCCTAAGCTTTTCTGGTTCTGTGCCTATGAGCAGCAAGGACAACCAGCCTTTGGTCATAGCCTTCCCTGTGCCTAGAATGCCTTCCTCATTCCCCCTCTCCCTCTTAAATTCTGCCCCATCCTTTAAAGTCCAACTGAGCATGCCCAGTGCTCCTGCCACATTTGTTAGTAATTTTCCCCTCTCTTGGCCTTTACATAATACTTTTCTTGCAACTCTCTTCTGCATTAACCATGTATTATTTGATATTACAGTTATTTGTATTTGAATGGTATCCTTTTGTAGATTGTAAACTCTATAATGGCAAGGACCAAGTCTTACCTAAGCTTTCTGTTTTTGCCACCATTTATCACTGTGCTCAATACACACAGACTGTATAAATAACTTTTGTTAAGTTGAATTAGAGCTGAAAGAGTCCTCAATATATAGTTCAACCCCCCATTCTCATTTTTAATTAGATGTTTTTTTTTAATTAGCAAGCATTTATTTTCTCTCCATATGGCCATAGCCCCCTAAGAAAGAAAAGAGGAAAGAAAAAGAAGGAAGGAAGAAAGGAAGGAAGGAAGAAAGGAAGGAAGGAAGGAAGGAAGGAAGGAAGGAAGGAAGGAAGGAAGGAAGGAAGGAAGGAAGGAAGGAAGGAAAGAAGGATGGATGTCAACAAATGCAGCCATTCTGGAAAGTAATTTGGAGCTATGCTCAAAAAGTTACTGAGTCATGTACCCCCCTTGAACCAGTACTAGCTCCAATATGCCTATACCTCTACGAACTCAAAGATGCATATGTATGAAAATATTTATAGCAGCTTTTTGTGGTGGCAACCCCTCTTTTTTATTACAGCTAAAGTCCATAGAAGAACTATAACAACACCAATAATAATAACTATAATAACAACAACAATAATAGTTAACCGGGATTACAACCCAGGTACACTTCTTTCTGGTCTTTTCCCACAATACACTGCACATTCCCAGACAGAGGAGAGATGGGTTGGGTTGCTAGACCCCCAAAGGAGCCTCAGAACGGGGAGCCACCTGGAGACTGTCCCACTGTGTGAGCTGCACAGGTGTCTCCCAGTAGCCCACTCACAGAGGGAAGCCATCCACCTGACTGTGGTAGGTGGGTGTAGTGAGCCATCTCATCCACAGTCATTAGATTCACACAGCTGGAAGTCAAAACCCACCTGTCCTCGAGATCCCATTCTCCCTTTGCTTTGCCAGGTGCAGGGGCAGGGAGGGGAGAGAGGGAGTCCCTGGTGATGTTACTTTGTAGTGTACCCATGCACTCAGAATCTGTATGCACATACAGTTGAATTGTTTTAAGCCCGTCAAAATACAATTATTTCATTTTCTTTTCCCATTCCAAATTGCGAGTGTTTGGAAATAAATTGTTCCCAGGGCCGCTGATTTGCAAGGGCAAAATTCGAATGCAGAAAACAGGTTCAGTGGAGTGATTGGAATTTCCATTACAATTACTGTGCTTTTCAACCATATGATTCTCTGTTTTCCTCCTATACATCAACCCAGTGGTGATTGTGCTTTGCAACAGAAACCTGCTCTGCCTGGGCTCCATCAGCATACCCATCACCCAGCCCCAGCTGGATGCCTCAGCTGTAGAGGGGATTAGGACTGAGCTCCAGAGTAAGCCACTGATAAAACTGGAGTGTCCATCAAAGCCCTGCTTCTGTAATGCAGACCAAAATAGAGACCTCCTCTTTCAGTGATCCAGACTGTGTGACTGCCCAGGTCACGGAATTTGATGTGGGGGAAAAAATAAAAAAAACAGAATGGAATGGGATCCTGCCAATGAGGAGAAGAATCCTCTTCTCCTGCCCCCCTCGGTACAAGGCCCATTTGCCCTTGACTCTGAAGATCCGGACTCAAATCCTGTCTCACATTACCGGTGTGACCTTGGGTCATCATCACCATAATAATAGCACTTACATAGCCCTACAAGGTTTGCAAAGCACTTTATATGTTATCTTATTTGAACCTCCCAATTCAGGGAAGGAAATTGAGGTCAAGAGAAGTTAAATGACTTTTCCAGAGCCACATAGCTTAGCACATACTTATCTGAGGCAGGATTCAAACTCAAGTCTGCCTGATCCTAAATACAGATCTCTAGCTATACCACTAGTAGTATTACAACCTCCCTAGGCCTCTGAAGGGTTAGACTGGATCTCCCTCCTGAGGTTCCTCCTAGATCTATTATCCTCTGCCAGCTAACTTCCTACTGCCTCAGTTACCTCATTGATCAATAGTCTCTGCAGTCCCTTCTAGCTCTAGCACTATGATTCAGTCTTCTGACCCAAGAGTTGGCCATGGGATCCAGGGAGATGGGAATCCCAATATAGCACCCAACCTATTTCTCTCCAGCCAAAGACTTGTTTCCCCTGGCATGAATCTGCATGGGGCAGCAGATTTTAAAGGGTTATTCTGGTGAGAAACTTGCCCACCCCAGCAGACTTGATGTTCAGCACCCCATTTCATTTCCTCTTGGTGCACCTTTCTCACCTTCCTCCTCCCACATCACCTCTTTGACCATAGGTCTTCCCTCAAACCCTAGTGCAATTCTAAAAGCATCCTCCCCTGCTTTCCCCTGACTCCTCCTCTAGCTGGAGCAATTCAGGTGGAAACTAAAGACCCTGGAGGGAAATATGAACCTATATCTCTAGCAGCAGCATCTAGTTCATGGAGCCCTGGTCTGGGAATTAGAAGAACTAGTGGTTTGTCCTAGATTTATCCTGACTCACTCTGTGCTTTAGGACAAATAACTTAACCTCAATGGACCTATTACCCTCTTGTAACATGATCTTTTCCCCTTCTGTGAAAATTTTATAAAAACTGTCAATGGATCTCACTGCTAACTGAATAAAGCCCATGCTCTTTAGCATGGCATTCTTCAGTCTTCACAAACTACTTTTCCAACCTTCTCTTTCACTATTCCCACTCAATTACTGTTCAGTGAAGCCAAATTAGACTATTTGCCACCCACAAAACACACCCTGAGCTTCTCCATCCCTTTATTCCAGTGTTCCCTACTCCTAGTTCTCAACTATCACCACTATCTCTTTGTGCCTCTCCCTCCCATAGTTCATGTCCTCCCTCTCTTTCAAGGACCAACTCAGAAGCCATCTTTCTCTTAAGCCTTCTTTCATTCGTCCAGGCAGAAGTGATCTCTTCTGACTCATCAACTACATGGTTTTTATCGATTTTTTTTTTTGCCACTATTGTGAACATTCTAGTTTTCAATATAGTTATAGGGTATGTATCCTGTCTTCCATCTCTCTACAGAGTAAGCCTCTTGAGGACAGGAACCTTGGTATTCATCTTCATATCTCCCCTAAATCTCTGCACATATATTGAATTCAGTTATTCAATCAATATTTGTTGAGTGAATGAAAAATAAAATAATTGCTTTGCAAACCATACGTTGCAAGGCAGTGCTTCAAAAGATCCACAATTTCATCAATGTGGGCACTCACTCTATATGTGGGTATTCATTCCCTCTATCAGTGAAGGTCACAACCCTTATAAACAGTTTCATGAGTGTCTGTGGCCAAGACAAGTTCATCACCTGGCATCCTCAACCCCTCTTAGCTACCCACCCTGGTTAGCTGCCATAAGGCCCCCAGTTCATCAGGAGCCTTTGGCTCCATTGCCATAGCCTTTGAGAAGACTTCAATAGTTCCACACCACAATGAGGTAGGTGGATTCTGGAAGTAAATACACAATATATATAAGGACCTACGATGTCACTAACGTGAGGGACTTCTACCATAGCCCATCTTTGACTCACTAGACCATAGGTTCATAGAATTATATCTGGAAGGGTCCACAAGTCAATTCCACATGTTACATATGAGGAAACTGAGGAGAAGGGCATGGAAGGAATGAATAGTGGAGCAAAAGTTTAAACCCAGGTCTTCTCATTCCAGGCCAGCTTTCTTTTACTGTTCTCAGAGGTCCCCAGAAAAGTCTGAGAGCATTGCCAGAAGCACAAAGAAATTGAGTGTCTTGACCTGAGTCACTTAGCTAGTAGTGTCAGGGGCCCAAATTGAACCCAAACATTTCCAGGCCTAAGCCCTCACATGAGCTTCTTTATTGGATTTCCTCTGCTGGAAATAAAAGTGTTGTTTAAATATATTGGGATAGTGGAAAAGTTTGTCTTAAGTAAAATCTCAGATAGAAAGTCAGGCAGATTCTGCAATCAAGGCAGAAAAGAAGCCTCGAAAGCAGGATCTGGGGCAAGAACAAGTTGAAATTCTCCCCCTTGCCTTTAATCCATATGCCACTACCATGTACCCTTGTATCTCATTAACCTGAGTGTTCTATTTTCCCCTCACCATCGTAATGTGTGATTAATTCCAAGGCTATTGTGTGCCTGGCCTTTCTCCTCATCATCGGAGGCCAAGGCTGTGCACAGGATTCCCAATTTCATTGCATTAGAAAAATAAAAATAAAATGAATTCACATCCCCTTGTGAATGTAAAAGTGCCCTGGTGAAAGGTTAGTCTAAATAGTAAATTAAAGGGAGACATCATGGCAATGTGGCTTATTATAGGCAATATGAATAACAAAATAACGGGAGAAGGATAATCATTCAGCAAGAAGAATGTGCTGTCATTTTGATTCATGCTTTTCCAGAAGTCTCTAAGAGTCTTTACCCAAGGTGGGAATGAGCCTGACATTAGAGGTCATTGCCAGATCCTCCAGGCACTACTTGTCTCTCTAACTTTCCTGAGACAGGGAGGCATGGAGAGGTAAGGTGGGGATGGTAGATAAGGAGAATGGAAGACACATTTAGAGTCAGAGTCAAGACTGGGGTTCACACAGTGATTCTTTCTGTGGGATCTTAGGAAAGACTCCACCTCTCCAGGCCTCAGTTTCCTCTTCTTTAAATAAGTATTTGAACTTAATGAATTCTATAGTCCAGCTCTAAATCCTATAATTTTAGGAAAAGTTCATGGCTGGAGGCATCTTTGCAAATGATTTTCAGAAACTCTCCAGGCTCTATAAATTCCATGTAGCTGGCAAAATGTATTTTGGCCCCCCTCTTGAAGGGCTAGCCTTTGAACAATCAAAGTCAGCAGCTACCTAAGACTGTGATTTGATCAGCACCACGCAAGCTCTCCCAACCACAAAAATATCTCTGCCAAGTCTGTCACTGAACCTGAAATTCAGTCATTAGAGATTCATTCCATTGGGCCTAAAGAGCTTTTCAGGTATTCAAGTCTCCTATTAAAATGCAAATAATCCTGGGGCTATAAACCTTTACCAGTTGATACCTTAAGGTGAATTATGATGACTAGCTAAGAATAAAGTGCTACAAATGGGAGACAGGAGATGAGTATAGAAAGGGCTGTAGGAAGGCTACAAAGGCTTCTACTCCTGTTTCACTGTTAGGTAGCTTCATCTGTCCTCCTAAAAATCCTTTCTTCCTTTTATTTCTCTCTCCTAGTAGATTGCATGCACAGGAACTGACAATATATTCACAACCCTGTCCCACCCTTGTCCCCACCTCACAGAAAGGGAGGGAGGAAGGAAGGAAGGAAAGAAGGAAGGAAGGAGTGACAACAATAAAGAGGAAGGCCAGAAAAGGAAAGTTAAGGAAAGTGCTACTCCCTCATTCCCATGAGATTAGCCTTTAGGTTGAGCCTTTATTCCAATTCTATCCAGTTAAGAATCATAGTAGATTTCTTTCTTAGAGAGACTCAGGCCTAGAGTGGTAGAAATGGGGAAGGGTTGAGCACTGATTGACAGAGTGGGAGTGGGAAGGTGCCCATGCTGAGCTGCCACAGATAACTTCTTTGGGTAGGGCCACATCGTTCTCCCAGGTCAGGGTTGGCAGGGATGTGAGTGAAAACAGCACTGAGAGTGTCAATGGGAGAAGCTTACCCATACCCTGCCTGCAATATGCTTGGCTGGGAGTCTTCTCATCAGTCACTCATTTTCCTAAGCCAATTCATCCATTTCTTTTGAAAAAAAAGAGAAAAAGAAAATGGATTTGCATTATATGTACAATTTCCCACAAATCCCATAAAAAGGCAGCAGTGGGGCTGTATGTTGCAATCTCCTATTGCACGGGAGCCAAAAGGAAAGCACTGTTAGCAAAGGCCCAGTGAGTCACTAGCTCCCTGCATTATACTGAGGCCAGGGAAGATGAATTGGGTTTTTGATTATGACTCCCTCCCCTTTCTGGATTTAATACCTCGACTATTTACCATCTCATCAGGTCAACAAATAGCAACTCAAATTGTCAGTGCAAGCTGAAAATGTGCTCTTACCTCAACAAGACTTCCAAAATCCAGACCCTCCTTCTGAAGCAGCCCAGGGCATTTAAGGATGCGATTTCTGAGCCTTTGTTAACAAAGATCTTTGACAGAAAGAAAAAGAGGGAGAAAGAGAGAAAGAAAGGAAGGAAGGAAGGAAGGAAGGAAGGAAGGAAGGAAGGAAGGAAGGAAGAAAGAAAGAAAGAAAGAAAGAAAGAAAGAAAGAAAGAAAGAAAGAAAGAAAGAAAGGAAAGATACCATCATAGTAGGAAATACCTAACTGGGTAGGTGGGGTGGAAGTGGGGCTGGGAGGGGGAAAGGTTGGTTGTTGTTATTGTTGTTTTTAACCACCTCAAGACTAACAAGTGACAGCCCAGCCTAGCAGTGTACCCTCATTTGCATCCTCATTTGCAAATGCCACATTATTTAGTGGGCGCATTATTTTACTCATAATATTTAAAAGAACACAAGCTATTTATAAGCAGAGGACAATTGGCATTGTTGCTGCTTATGATGTTTCCATCTATCTTGTACCCTCCTGGGAGCAGGGACAGGAGACACCATCTGAATTTGACTGCATGGAGCACCACAGAGGAAAGAGGCAGAGGAAATGAGCACCAGCAGGTTAACATAATTCAATTTCATATTTTAACTTCTTATACAGAGATGGTATTCTGGTTAGTTCATTAGCTCAGTTAGTGAGTCAATGAAAGAGTTAATTAGGTGCAGTTAGGTTAGCCTGCTGGGCTTGGACTGAGGAAGACCTGAATGTAAATCCAGCCCCTAATACTTACTAGCTGTGTGACCCTGGGCAAGTCAATTAACCCTGTTTGCATCAGTTTGTTCATCTGTAAAACAAAGATAATAATAGCATCTGCCTCCCAAAAGTGCTTAGCCCAGTGCCTGGTACATGGAGTAGGTACTATATAACTGTTAGCTACTATTGTTATGCTGGTTCTCCAGCCCTCTATTATTTGAGTTCAGTTCAATTCACCCAACATGTATTAAATGCCTGCCATGTGTAAGGTACTGTGGCAGGTACAGGGGATACAACGGAAGCCATGTAAAACAGTTCTTGCTCTCAAGGAGCATACATTCTATCAAAAGTACAACTTGTGCCAATTTTACCCAAATTGGAATTAGAACCAACCACTCTTGTTTCTCTGGGTCATTTAATGATATAATTTCACATGTTCTGAGCTGTAAAAAGTCCTTTGTTTTTCATTCACTTTTCCTTTCCAATGAGATAATATTTGTAAAATATTTAACACAGTGCCTTAGAACATAGTAGGCACTTAATAGAAGTAATAGAATATTATTAATAGAATAATAATAGAGGGCTTGTTCCCTTCTTCTTCCTTCTCCTTGGGCTCCATAGCAATGACACAGGAAGTGGGGGAAGGGAGAATGGAAGGTTGAAATAGATCATTGAAGTGGTTGGCTGGTACAGGGTAGTCCAAACTCATTTTTTTCATTTTTCAATCAAGTGTTATGATATTACAAGAAATGATGTCAGATTGGAAATGCTTAGAGAGGAAAGGGCTTCATATTGTGACCAGTAAAGCTCTGACCACAGATCTTTGTGGTCAGAGAATCTGTATATTGGAAGAAACCTTGGAAAACCAGTCTAACCCACCTCCCCAAATCCCTCTATAATACCCCCAATATGAGATTGTCTAAGTTTCTGCTTTAATATTTCAAGTGATGATGAACTCATTACCTCCTAAGGCAACCTGGTTCATTTTTTGAGCATTATACTTGTTAGGCATTAAGTGATTAATTCATGTTCCATAAAGCTAATGATATTAAGAAGAAATGAATCACAGAGGTTTATGTCTTCCACGATCACTCATTCGTTTCTTCATTCACCAAACAAGTTTTAAGCACTTACTGTATCCTGAGTAGTGTGGCAGTCACCATGGAATAAAAATTAAACAGGATGAAATCTATTCCCTTATGGAGATTATAGTCAGGGACCCTAACTATTCTAGCTAGGGTGTTTTCTGCTAGACCCAGCTATCTTTGTTGGCTAAGGATTTGTAAGAAGCAGAAAGTTTCACGGTCTGTGAGACTTTAGGCTTCACTGGAGTTTAAATGAACAAGGGAAAACAAATGGGCTGGGCCCCCGTCTGTTTGCCTTGGACTAGCTGCCCACTTGTGCCATACCCTCAAATGGTCTGGCAAACAGAGAGACCATTAATGCTCATTAAAAATACATCTTGGTCATGGGGAAGTAAAAACAGCTTCCTTTTTCCTTCTGGCAGAGGATGTAAAGAGAAAATGCCAGAAGCCTGAATTATGAATCTCTTTTCCCTCACATGGTAAAGTGAAATGAGATAGAGAATATTCTGCTCTGTGTCTGGGGGATTTGTTACTGTGGTGGTGTGGTTATGGTTGTTGTTTTTGATGATGATGATGATGATGATTTGGGTGGAGTACCTTTATTTTAAGCATTTGGCGAGTGTCAGAGATTTGTTATAATGAACAGCACCACAATAATGTTGCCTGTCCTATTTTTTCTGTTTTCATATTGTCCTCTCAAACTCCTCATACTTAAAGCAGTCCATTTCCATGCTGTCCATCCATCCCGGCACCAACAACAGTCCCTCATGCTGGTACAATTGGGGACAATAAAACTCATTCAGTCGTTGGTTGATTGGCTCCATCAGCCGCCCATTCATCCCTTCAGCTATTTGCTCCTTGGAGCTGTCCCATAGCCATAGCTAAAATTAGACAGGCCTGCTCTCCTGCTGAAACCATTCCTGGACCTCTGCATTGGCACCAGGCTCACTGTTCATGTGGGGAATGTAAAACCAGATTTCCTCTGGACCTAGGGATGCACAGATATCCATCACACTCCTCCTCTAGGCTCCAGCTCCCTGGGAGAGTAGCTGTCACTTGCTCATCAGCATGGCCAACTCAAATTCACTTTTCCCTCTTTTTGCTCTGTCTTTCCATGACAAATCACTGCCCGTCACTAGCCCAGGAGCTTGGTCCCAATTAGAAAACATAGCCAGCACCTCATCAATGGGCCCTTCCAAGGCAGACCAAAATTCAAAGCTTTAAGCATGAATGCCCAAGCCAGCCCAGACATGTTTTTCAGCCTGAGTAGCAGTGGTGTGTAGCACATTGGCAGAGATTGAAGAAGCTCATTGAGTATGTTGGCTGCCAACCTACTAGCAATACACAAGCACAGATCTGACTGGTTTTTCAGCAACAGGCCATGTTGACAAAAACATCAAACAATTACTGTGATAAGGAAAAGCCCCATGATTTTGAAGGGAGTTAGATCATGACTCTTAGGCCGACTTAAGCAATTTGTTCTCTAACTTTATGTACCCTTTTATGTTGCTTATTATTTCTATTTAAAGTTATTTTCTTGTTAATCATAGCTGCATTTTTTTCAGCCTCTCCTTTAACATGTATTAGTGGGACCAGGGCCAGCCATCTTTTTTCAGACTAGCCCTATACGTCAGGTCAGTAGTTGTTAATTCCATGGGGCCATATTTTAACCTTTAGTATGCCTGAATCCATTTAATAACAAGCTATGTTACAAAAGTCTTCTATATTATCTTGGCTCAGAATACAAATCCCTTGAGAGCTGAGATATATTGCCAGAGCTAAATATCATAAAGTAATATTTAAGATGGATAAATATAAAAAGTCTGATATGAGTTCAAAAGACCAGTTTCACAAGTGCAACATGGGGATTAGGATAGCTACACAACTGATCTGAAAAAGAACTGGGCACATTAGTGGATTACAAGTTTAATCTGAGTCAATAATAATGACATCTAGCACTTATATATTAAATATGTAATATTGTTATTGTTTAGTCGTTCCAGTCATGGCTGACTCTCCATGACCCCAATTTGAGGTTTTCTTGGCAAAGATGCTGGAGTGGTTTGCCATTTCCTTCTCCATCTCATTTTGCAAAAGAGGAAACTGAGGCAAATAGAGTTAAATGACTTACCCAGGATCACACAGCTAGTTATGTGTCTAAAGCCAGATTTGAATTCAGGAAGAGCCATCTTCCTGACTCCAGACCCAACATTCTATCCACTGGGTCACCTAACTGCCTCAAATATGTAATATACTATAGCATATATATCATTTAAATTTATAACATAGAATTATGTGATATATGTGCTATATGATATCTAGCATTTGTATGTTAAATTTATTAATCAAGTATTTACATATTTATATTGTATATGGATTATATATTGGTATTAAATATTATATATTCATTTATTATTAAATTTATACATTTATAAAATAAGCACTTTAAAGGCTTGTAAAGGACTTAAATATTACATTACAACATGACAAATATTATCTCACAACAACCCTAGGAGGTTAATGTTATTAGTATCTTTATTGTACAATCAAGGAAACTGAGGCAGACAGCAGTTAAGTGACTTGACCATGATTGCACTGCTAATAAGTCCCAATAGCCAGAGAGGGATTAGGTTTATTCTGTTTGGCCTCTAAAGGAAGATCTAAGAGAGGACAAATTACAGAGTGAAAAGCTTAGACCTGATATAAGGAAAACCTCCCTAAAAATTAGAGCCTTCCAGAAGAACAATGAAGAAACCAGTAAGGTAGCAGTTTCCTCACTCATTGCAGGATGACCACTCCTCTTTTTGTGGTAGAGGGAGTTCTTATTGGAGCCCAGATTAAACTAGATGGTCATCAAGACTCCTCTTAGCTCTGGTGATAGCCATGGCCAAGGAGGATGGAGCTGGAAAAATGGGAAACTTTCTATAGGGATTCATTTCTAATAGAGATTTGTTTCACAATGCTTGCATTGACTTCAGCAGAAGTAACAACAATAATACATATTTATTAAATTCTAACTATGGTACACACCAGGAGAAATACAAATACATGATCCTGCCTTCCTGGAGATGACAGTCTTATTAGGTTGCAAGGATTCTTAACATTTTTGTGTGGATCATTGAACCCTTTGGCAGTCTGGTGAAGTCCATGAATCCCTGCTCAGAATTATGTTTTTAAGTGATTTTCTTTGTGGAGGGGAGTAATTGGGGTTAAGTGACTTGCCCAGGGTCACACAACTAGTAAGTATCTGAGGCTGAATTTGAACTCAGATCTTCCTGACTCCAGGGCCAGTGCTCTAGCCACTTCTAGCTACCTCTAATCCCATATAGCCATTATATTGTGATAAAACTGTATGAATATGCATTGTTTCTGGTCCCTTTGTGATTACTTAACAATTGTCTCTTGATTCAGAAAATTTCCTCACAAATTAGAGATAATTTCATTTAATAGATAGACCCTAACATCTCAATTTCTAATGTGCTATACAAGGAAATTGAAATGGCACCTAAGATGAAGTCAGGAAGGATGGCCAGAACAGACCAAGTACATGCTCATACTAAAGTTGACATAATCTTGAAAGCATTGTAAGACAGCTCAGAAAGAAACAGATACCTCAAGACTTGGGGGAAATGGGGCGGCTAGGTGGTGCAGTGAGTAAGAGCATCAGCCCCAGAGTTGGGATGACTCAGGATCTGTCCTGGCCTCAGAAAATGAGCACCCATACATAAATAATGACTGGCCATGTAACCTTGAGCAAGTTACTTAACCCCAATTGCTTAAAAAAAATAGATAAATAAAAATAAAATTTAAAAAAAATTAAAAATATTGGGGGGAAATTATAAATGAAATTATTACTCATAAAAATGATTGTGAAAACATCAACCACTATTGATTGATGCATATATTCCTACTTCCTCATCTTGACAAAATCTTTGAGACTGATCTACATACATGGCAAGGGCCTCCTTGATGTAAATATGAGAAGGGAACAAGGAGGATTTCCGAAATTATTCTCTATAACAGAATTAACACAATGACTAAAAGGTACAAAAAAAGACCTCCAGTGTCTGTTGCTTATTGATTACAAAATAATATTTGACTCAGTAGGAAAACACCAAAGACTGAAAAGGCTCTCTCCTCCAATAAAATACTTTGTCAGACGTGTTAAGATCATTCAGGATTCCTTGATGTGTGCAATCACAGAGAAATTCTATAGCAATTCTCTAATCATTAATATAAGATAAGGCATAAAACAAGGAAATAAAGGTATATCACTGTTGATGTTGCCTCTAATGTCCAAATGGAAGAGAGATTCCCTAATAAATCCTTTGGTCCCTCCGATGTTTTCTGTCAGTGATAGTATGTTGATTGCATCAAATCGCAGAACTATGTGCAGCTTCTTCAATGAGATCCAAGACTGAATCTCAAAAGAGATCAGCCTAACAATAGATATAACTCCAAAAAGCTAAAAAGATGAAAATTGCCTATTATCCACACTATGCCTCATAGTTGGAGGGCCAGTCCATTGAGTTGGTATATCAGGACATAAGTCTATGACAGTTCCTGCAAATGGATAATGAGTTGGGCCCAAAATTGAATGAGAAGGAGAGAGCCAACCAGATTGCATCTGTAAAATTATACAGTGCTTTCAATGATCCTAAGCTTCTACTTAGTACAAAGTGCTGAATCTTTTTTTTAACACAAAAATTCTCCCAGCATTACCATATGGTTGCAAATCTCAGAAAAGTACAATCTCTAGAGAATCAGAGTAGCAGGTGGCCTAAAGGTAAATGGAGAGACATGTGGAAGGCACAAGTAAGCTGTAGCATATTTCCTGTAATGACCTACATACAAGAAGCATCATGGGGATTATTATCAAGGACATATATAATTGGAAAAGGCAATAGGTTAGTCATTTAGGGAAGCAAGAGATAATAGATGGATCACCCAGGTGCTAACTTAATACCCAGGAAATGTAAGAACCCAGGGGGAGGCCTCCAGAACATTTGGATAGTTTTTCTATGGAGGATGGAGCAGGAATAGAAAACATGTATGGGATGGGATCCACACTAATGGAGACAATACCCACACTGATGAGATCACAGATCCATTAAAGCATTGAAGGATAGACTTCGTCCTTGAACTCTATGGTTACCTGCATCCCAGTGGGTAATTCTAGTACAGGTGCCGAGGCTGAATGATGTGGCATTGAGTGTATCGCCAGATGTGGGCACTTGGGTATCTCTGGGAGACTCTGTGCAGCGTATCCCCCAAGCTTAATGCCCTGTCAGAAGGCTGCTCGGGGAAGATATATGCTGATGAGAAATCTCAGCCCCCAAATTCATTTTTCAAAGAAGCCAAGCAAATCTGGTGATTTATTCACTGTCATTCTGATCCCAACATATGTTCCACATCAGGTAAGTGAGATAGAAGGGATGGTTCAGCAAACATTAAGTTAAAAGAAACCCTGTCAGGCTTCCCCTTGAATAGCTGGTTTTTATTTAAAGCCACAAAGTAATTAATTACATTGAGTAAAAAGCTAAGGCTATCTCCCGCACAACACTTCTCAAGTGTATTCAGCAGAAGATGCTGTTCTTACACAATCAAAGTACACACTCCCACGCAGATCTTGGTTTGCATTGCTTCTTCATCTCTCCCTTCTTAGGCTAGCTCTCTTTCTAGGTCTCGTCTCTCCCAGACCCCCTGCATTGCCTGCCCCTCTTTGCCTCCATTTTTATTTCTCTCTGCCTGTCTCCTAACCTCTCTGGTTCTCTTTCCCTCTACCTGTCTCTTTTTCTGTGTCTCCATTTTTCCTATTTACTGGGTATTTTTTTTGTTTGCCTTGAGGAATAGTTGATTGGTGTTCAGGAAAGGGATCTCAATCAATCAATAATCAATAAACATTTATTAAGTATCTACTATGTGACAGGCATTGGGCTGAGCCATGAATCATTGCTCTAGGATATTTGGTGCATAGATCTCCAAAGACAATAAGCTTGGGTGCCAGGTCAAAGTAGCACACCGGCCTCCTTTCCATTACATGCTTCCCTCAGAAAGCCTCACTCTATAATTTAAAAATGCTGATCTAATGGATGGAATCAGACAAATACAGGCAAAAATCACTAATCAACCATTGACCTCCCATATATTGAATAGCTGTGATGGACAAGGTACTGTGCTAGGTTCACTATGGAGACAGAGAAAAACAGTCAACTCAAGAGACTTATATTCTACTAGAGGAATGTGGCATGTCCATAAATGCAGTTTGAAATGGGAGTGAACACTAACAATGAGGTATCAGGCAAGATGGCGCTCATGGAAGGTGACACCCAGCTGAATGAACTTTGGAGCATGAGTGCATTCCAGAGAAGCATACAAACAACTTGGTGACTAATTATGCCCATTCTGTACTACATGGACTCGGTATGACTATAAAGTAATGAAATTGATTTTCGTGTGTGACTTATGGAAGTCCGTTTCATTACCTTATAGTCATACCCCAAATGCTACTGGCCTTCCTCCTGGAGAGCGATGTCACCTCTCTGGTGGTCCGGGTATGGCTGAGAAGACTTTTTCTGGAATCAACATCTCTTACCAGCCTCAGCCTATGGAGGAAGAGCTCTGATTGGAAAGTGAAGCTCCTCTTGGCAGGGTCTGTCAGTGTTTTGCAGGTGAGGAAACTGAGGCACAGAGATGGTCTGAGATCACAGAACTAAGTAGTCCCAGTCCTGAAATCACAGGGTCATGGGATTTAGAACTGGAAGAGACATGAGAAACCACTGAATCTTCTAACCCAATATCTACAAATGAGGAAACTGAGACCAAGAAAAGGTTAAATGACCTCCCCAGGTCACACAATCATCAAGGAGCAGATCCAGTATTCAAACCCAAGTTTTCTGAGTTCAAATCCAGTGCTTTCCCTAGCACATCAAGCAATAGCTCAGATAGTATGTAACCCATGGTTTGTTTGTTTTTTTTCTTCCTAAAATCATGTCTGCTGGTACTCTAATGAAAAAATATATTTTTTTAAATCAGCAGTTTTGAAAAATTTAAAGTAATTTATTTTAAATTACCTTAAGAGGCAAGAAAGATGAGAAACAAAATGTTATTTTCTGGCTCATAATGGTTAACTACTCAATCCTAGGTAAAAAGTGAAACTCAATTAAACTTTGAAGGTAAAATGAACAACACCCCATCACATCTCTGAAACTAGAACTGACTACTGATTTGAACCTTGTCCATTCCTGAAAGGAATCAGTAGGGAGAGAAGAGATGGGGGAAAGGAAATTTTATAACAAGATCAAGGAAATGAGCATGAATATTTAATTTCACTTCATTGAAATGTGAATCCCTGTTGTTTTGGGGCGGCTAGGTGGTGCAGTGAATAGAGCACCGGCCCTGGAGTCAAGAGGACCTGAGTTCAAATCTGGCCTCAAACACTTAACACAAAAACTAGCCATGTGACCTTGAGCAAGTCACTTAACCCCAATTGCCCTCCAAAAAGCAAAAAAAAAAAGAAAGAAATGTGAATCCCTCCTCCTTACATGCTTGATTTTAGCCCCTAGGTTAGAATGAATAGATCGTGACTTTTGAAAGGTCATCATGGGCAGGCATCAGGTAACAGCAGTGGTGGATAGAATGTTGGGGTTTCAAATCCTTCCTGTGATACTAGCTATGAGACCCTGGGTAAAGTCATTTAACCTCTTTGTGAAATCAGTGACCCTTCACATTCCTGTATGTAATAATTGCATTGTGTTGAAAATCATGTCTGTGTATTCAGATCAATTATATTACAGGACTTAATTGCTCATCTTATAAGTTAATTAAGGGCAAAGAATTGATTCTTACTCAACTTTGTACCTCCTAGAATACCCAGAAGAGTAATGAGCACATAGTAGGTTTTATTAGACTTGTATGGAATCATGTGGCTTGAGGTAAGTCATGTTACCTTTCTAGGCTTAAGATTCTTCATCTTCAAAGTAGAAGGAAGGAATGAAAATAAACATTTATTAAACACTTACTATGTGTCTAAGTTCTGGAGATACAAATACAAGCAAAAACAAAGCATCAGCCCTCAAGAAACTTATATTCTAAAAGGGGAAGACAGCACACAAAAGGAAGCTAGAAATTACTGGGAGACCAGAAGAATGAAGACATGGAATGACTGTGAAGTTCAAAGACAGTCAGAAACAGAGCCAAGAGGGGATTGAAGGCAGACTGGCCTTGGCCCCTCGACAAAACAGAAGCCCCAGGAGAAAAGCATCAATGAAAGAAGAGGGACAGGCCTTGCAGGGGGGTGTTCAATGATAAGTAGGATGGACTGACCCAGGACAAGGAAGCTCCAGGAGCTGAGAGAAGTTCCAAGATGACCCCACAGTTGAAGGAACATGGTTTTGAAATCTAAAGACACTCCCCCTATACTCTTAATGTATTCAAAAGTCTACTTTTAATAAATCATAAGGCCTCTGGTTAAATACCTATATTAACAGGGAGCTCACGACCGTGGAAATGTTTTTGGTTGGCTTTAATTGTTAGGAAATTCTTCTTAATATTACCGTTGGGGGAAATGAGCAGGGCCGGCAAGGGAGAGAGATGTGAGGATTCCTAGTTTGGACCACAACCTTATAAATTTCCTTTTCAGGAAATAAGCTCAGAAGTCTAATTCAAAGCTCACTTATCTGGATTACAAGAGAATACTTTTCTTACAACCCTACTAGGAATATTGTACAAGGATCATTATACTCATTTTGCAGATGGAAAAGCTGAGTTTCCTAGAGGTTAAATGACTTGTTGCTCCAAATCACACAGCTATTCAGTGGCTTTTAAGTGCTTCCAGATACATCATCCCTTCCACCACAATCTATCTCTTTTGAAAAAGGTCTAGAAGGAGGAACCAGCCACCCCATTTGGAGTCTTCTTGGCAGAGATACTGGAATGGTATGTCATTTCCTTCTCCAGTTCATTTTATAGATGAGGAAAATGAGGCATACAGGTTTAAGTGACAGATTCCTTCAAAAGGAAACAGCAAGCTGTCCTCCAAGGAGTTCTTCTGGTCTCTAAGAAGCTCATCACCTTGACCTAGGCCTCAAAGTAAAATTTCATTAGGTTAATTCTCACCAGAGAAGCAATAGGATATTGTAGCTAGAAAGATGGCCTTGGACTCATTAAGACTTGGGTTTGTAGTTGTAGAATGAATGCTGATCTGCATTAGAAGAAGGAGTTTTCCCATCAAGAATTCACATCAAATCACCAGCCTGATCCCCCAAAAACTTCATCACTAATTTGTTTGCACTATTGCTAGTTAATCTTTGTTTTCTTCATAAGAACTTATTCTTTTATTAGACAGTCATCTAAACAAAGGGCCACATGGGTTATCTATAGGTCTGACGTCCATGTCTCAGAGCATAAACTTCCTGAGGAAACATGTATAATCAGATATTGAGGGCACTAAGAGAGTCTCAGGATTCATTGCATCCGACTTTCTCATTTTACAGATGAGGAAACTGAAGGTTAAAAGACTTGCCCAAAGTCACAGAGGTGAGATTTGAACCAACATCCTCGAAGTTCCAAATCCATTGAAATCTCTTTTCTCTATACTGGATACTGGATGGTGCTTTCAGTCTCAGATCCCCTTCTCCTTCAAAAAAGGCTATTTCTTCCCATAGCTCTCTCCTCCCAAGTAAAAGCTACCAAAGTCCCAAGACCATCTCTTCCTGGAATTTTTCAGCCCTATTCTGTAAGTTCAGTGCTCAAGGAAACTTTGAAGAAACAGCTGAAACAGCAGGGTGCTGATTTGAACATGTATACCTGGATGTCTGGGGCCTGGGGAGAAGAGAGACAGTAACTCATCAGTGCTGTCCAGTTTACCTAGTCATCTCCCACAGGCAGATGCAAACGCAGTGGGTGTTCCAGGGCTACCGGTGGAAGGGAATACAAAATGAAAGCTGGGCTTTTTCAGGAGGCAGAAGAGAGTAATGCTGGCTTAGGGTTCACAGTTGTCTCTCAGAGTGCGGGGATGGGCATCACAGTCAAAGACTTACCAACATTTATCCCCAGCAGAAAGTTCACTTTAGAGGAAGCTTCCATGCTGATCGGAAAGATATGTACATTGGTGCTTAACTCAGTGGGACTGGAGAGAATTCCATTTCAATGTCTGGATCCAACTTCCAAAGCATCTATCTAGATTTTTAAAAAATCGATCTATTTCTTAAGTAAGCATATGTGGCCAATAGCCCCTTTTCTTTGCTTCCCACAGTGTACATATTCCTTTGTAGATAACTGGTGTGAGATACAGCTATTTTTCTGATTAGCAAAATGTTCTAGGGCTTGGAGTTAAGGGGATATTTTGAAAGGCAGGATAGAGTTGTTTGTTTTTTGCCTGCTGGTTAGGAAAAACAGCATCCTGTGTTTTCTGACCGTATGAATTAGCTGAAGGAGTGTCCTAATAGGATTTTGTTAAGGCAAAATCCAAGTGGGAAAGCCAAGGGTCCCAGTGCTGCCATGGCTCAACAGCCTGCTGGCTCAAATCGTCAAGCATCCCAGAGCCCAGCCCATGTGGCAACTTTAAAAATAGAACCTCGGGGAGTGGAAAGCCAAAGAGCAGCAGGAGCCAAGCTGTCAGTCTGGTTTCCATGTAGAACACAGAACAGAAGATGGGTCAGCATCTCTGAGTGAACCCTGCCCTGGAGAAACCAACCCCACATCTCCTGCAGGCTCCCCCAGTCCAAATGAAGAATTGTCTCTCTAGGGTTGAAAAAATCTGATGGAGCCCAATCCTCCCTCCTGCCCCGAGGAAGATGTGCACATAGCATAAATGTGTGCTCATTCTCACCCCTGGAGGAGTGTGTCTCCAGCTCCTGTTTCTTCCCTGATGCATTTCTGGGAATGGCAAATGTGTAGCTCAACACTCAGAATGTGACAAAGCAGCCATGGCCAAGGAGGGGCAAAGTCAAGAGAGTCCAAAATAACTCTTCTGCTCCCATCCTACCTCCTTGGGGAATACACAGGCACCATGGAATTGAGGGGGGAAGGCCCCGGGGTAGCACTGCAAGCAGTGCTGGAGGAGAGGAGGAGAGAGTCAGCCTTCTTCCCTTCCTATTCCTCTCCCAATTAGGGGCCCAAGGGGCAAGTTGCTAGCTAGGCTAGACTACAGGGAATGTTCTCATTTTCAAGTACTTCTGTTCCCTCTCTTTTTAGGCCCAGAAGACCATTCCTCTCTACCTTCCATCGACTCTGTAAATATCATCTAAGTACATAATTCTTTGCATGTTGTCTCCCCATTAGAATATGAGTGCCTTGACTGCAGGGGCCATGTTTTTCTCATTCTTTGGTATCCCTAGCACTTACAGTGCCAAGCACATATTCTCCACATAGATCATCTCTCTGAAATCATAGCTAACATTTATACAGTGCTTTGAGATTTGCAAAGCACTTTACAAATATCATCTGATCTGTTCCTCACAACAACCCTGGGAAGCATCATCTTCATTTTACAGGTGAGGAAGGAAACTCTGACAGGTAGAGGTTAAGTGATTTTCCCAAGGTCACACAACTATTGAGTGTCTGAGGCCAACTATCTACCACGCCGCCTGCCCTCCTCTGGGGAGAATTTAGAGCACATCTAGACCAGCCCCCGATATTACAGATGAGTTGAAATACATTAAATAGCATGTTCATAATAATAAAAGTTACTACTACTTTACTATTTGCACAAAAAGAAGAACAGATATTAAACCCAATGACTTCACGTTCAGTGCTCTCCATTCCACTAGCTTGCGTACAGGCAGTGTCTCCACAGGTATTCCATTTGGAAGGTATCACTTCCTTAACCTGTGTTGTGAGTGCTTGGAAGAACTCTAGTCAGTTACCTTCCACTCAGATTTACCCCGGTAAAATGATACCCTTATGGACCAGGACCAAGGGATGCCCGAGGGCTAGGGAGCTAAGACTTAGAGTCAATCCTTTCACTGGACAAAAGTTTTCTGATCCCTGGTCTACCTCCAGTTTTTACTTGTGACCTAGAGAAAGACCCTTCTTCTCTGTAAGCCTCAGCTGCTTCTCTAAAATGGGGGAAGGGAATAGTACTAACTGATCATTTTTAAGGTCTCATCTGATTTTAAATACTGATAATTTTAAGTTTCTGGGGATTCTGAAATAAGCAGGCCCCTTCACTTTCTGGACCCTGGCAAGATAGAAAGGGACACAGGTTTGGACACCCTTTGAGAGCTGATAAATCATTCAGCAGCCTCCTATCCAGATCCCTAACACTACCACCGCCCCCCTAAGCTCAGTTCAGGTGAAGGTTAAAGAAGATTTTTATCTTCATCTCTTAATTTAGTTCTTCCCAACATTTGTGAACAGTTTCTCTTTCTGGCTGCACTAGTCAGTCTCTGCAGGAGCTGTTGAATAATCAGGGTGTGGGGGCTTGGGTGTGAAGGTGATGAGCACCTTCTGAAATACATCCATTAGCAGCTTGTCAATCACTTTCCTTGTTCCCCTCCCACATCCTAGCTCTCTTTTACCTGTCCTGATCCCCCATGCCTCCCCACAGCCATTTGGACTGTCTCGGGAATGGAGACCTTCCTTGGCATTTTAAGGGTGGCCTGTTTATCAACACTGTTTTAGCAATGAAGTGTTGGAAGGCACTTCCTCTTTCTGCTGAAGCCTCCACTGAATTAGAATGTCTTCAGTTCATCTTCAGATGCATATCCCCCACACTAACAGAGCTTCCTTCTCTGCCCCCACCACATCTCTGCCAGAACAAAATTAGAAAAAGAGAACAGCATCATTATTCAGTTCAGGGCTATACAATAGAACGAGAACATTGGGAAGCTGAAGGGGATTTGAGAGACCATCTCACTTGACAGATTAGGATGCCAAGGTTCTTGCCCAAGTTCATGAGCTGGAACAATAACCCACATCTCCTAAGTCCTAGTTTTTAAGATCAAAGTGGACCAGAAACTCATGTTATCCCAGAAAATCGAAGACCATAATTCTTCTTACTTGCTTTATTTAGTAGATGAATTTACATCACTTTTCCCTCCACCTCTCCCTGCTCCTCCATCCAAGACCTGGAAATTCAATCCAAGCTGCTAATCCTGGTAAACTAGGGGAGAAGAGAATGAAGCCAGAAAAATGAACTTGTCCCCTGGTTGTTATTTGTTTAGAAAATGATTAAGAGCCTCACCTTGGTTCCCTGGAAAGGTAGGGAAATTCTGTTATTGGAGGATACTGTCCTGAAATTATCCTGACTCTCTAGACCCAAAGAAGAGAGGAAGGAAACTAACAAAGGAGATTGAGATGCTAGACTGTAAAGCAAGATGCATTTGAGGTCATAGTCCACCCCACTCAATCCCCCACCTCCTACCCCCGACTTTATGCATAGGTCAAGGAACAGGATGCTGAAAGCTAGAGTTAAGATTATGAATTTGGAGCTGAAAGGGAAATAATAAGAACATTAATAATCATGAGATCAAGTATTTATATAGCACTTTAAGTTTTATAAAACATGTTCTGTGTATTGTCTCATTTGATCCCCACAACAACCCTCTGAGTTATCCATCATTTTATGGATGAAGAAATTGAGTTGGGCGGCTAGGTGCTGCTGAATAGAGCACCAGCCAAGGAGTCAGGAGGACCTGAGTTCAAATCCAGCCTCAGACACTTGACACAAAAAACTAGCCGTGTGACTTTGGGCAAGTCACTTAACCAAAATTGCCCTACCTCCCCCACTCCAAAAAGAAAAAAAAATTGAGGTAAAGACAGATTCAGTGATTTGCTTAGGGTAACACAGCTAGTAAGTATCTGAGGCAGGATTCAGAACTTCTTGACTGTAAATCCAACACTCTATTCATTGAAAAACCTAGCTACCTAGGTAACCTCAGAAGTCACCTGATCCAATCCCCTCATTACAGATGAGAAAACTGAGGTGATTAGGTGGCTTGTCCAGGGTGACACAGTTACTATATGTTAGAAGTAAGATCTGAACCCATGCCCCCTGACCCCGAGCCAGTGCTCTTGCCCTGGTGGAGTGCTGAGATGTTAATAGTGTTTGTCCAGTGCTGTATTTGTGATGCAAGTAGAAAGGCTGGAGATAAGAAGCTGGAGGCAACACTCCCACTCATCGAAACTTCATGGAAATATCAGGTCATTTCCAAACCTTTGCATAATCGTCCAACTAAGTAATTATTTGCTACAAGAATTATGCAGCCTCCTTCCTTTTTATAACCATCAAGGCATTTTTTAAAAAAGATTCTCCTAATTGCCATATGTAGAGAAATATTATCTATTCAGATCTCCCTGGCACAAATGAATCACACAGCCCATAGTGACTCAGCGAGCTCTTCCCACTCTATGACCCCCAGGGCTGTCGTGACTGAGTGACAGGAATAGAGGGCTGAAGACTGACCTCCCAGCAGCAGGAGCTGCAGCTTAGGTTTCTTCTGTAGGAGCAGGGGATAAGTACATTTACTCCAGATCTCCCAAGGGCATCCTCAGAGGAAGAAAGAGAACAAGAAAGGGGAGGGTAGAGATTTTTACATCAGGAAGTATGGAGAGATAGAAAGTGTCCAAAGGAGGCAAAAAGCTCCTAAGAGGTGAGGCATTTGGATGTAGCAATAAGAAGAATAGGTCTCACTTTAAGGTTTACAAAACCCTTTACACACATCTCATTCAACCCACCCAACAATCCTGTGATGTAGGTGCTATTATTATCCCCTTTCTACACATGAGGAAACTGAGTCTGACAGAGGTTAAGTGATTTGCCCAACATCACACAACCAGCATGCCAGAAGCAGAACTTGAACCCAGGTCTTTGAAACCAGTTCCCAATCTATGCTGTCTCTCTTCCTAATAATAACTGCCCAACTTTATATAGCAGTATTATAAGTCCCCTTATATATATTATCTCATTGGATTCTCATAAGAACTTAAAGAACAAGTTGGCATATTATTGTTCTCATTTCACAGGTGAGGAAACTGAGACTCAGAGAGATCTGACAAAGTCACACAGCTATTAAATGGCAATGCCAGGAGTCAGACCCATGTCTTCTGGCTCCAAATCCAGTGTTCTTTTTCTAAAATAAAGGGGATAGAATGAGATAATTCTTCTTTAACATTGTATAGTTCTAAAATTCTGTAAAGTGGCACCCAGGCTTCCAATCTTTTTTCCATCCAGCCTAGCTCCAAGGTCAGTTCAATCAACTCACTTTGGGGATGTACTTTTGCATTGATTGAAAATCTGGGGAGTAGAAAAGCTGCAAGTTTTGTAGGTGAGGCCAGAGCTCCTACCTGGTGGCCAATGAGTCATTTTAAGGAACTCTGCTAACACCATAGGAGCAAAGGTTAAGTGTGCAAAGTATGAGCTCACTGAGGGCAGGGACCTTGATTTCTATTTCTACCATATCCCACAAAGGCCTGGCTACATAGTTGGCACTTAATACATCCTTGATGTGTGACCTTATGGAGTTGCTTCCCTTCTCTGGGCTTTGATTTCTTCATCCATAAAATGAAAAAAAAAAAACAACCTTTTGGCTCTTAAATCCTTTGGTGTTTAATAACACCTTCCTAAATGAATGGATGAATGAACAAAGTGAAAGAAAGGAGAAGCCACAGGTGCTAGCAAGAAAGAGCAGGATCACTGGGAATTTCTATGCATTTTGGCATAAAATGGAAAGTATGCAAATACCACAGCCTCATATGCAAATTAACCATTCTTTTTCTGTTACAATTTACATCCTTTTTGTATTTGAAATTAGGCATTGGAGAAAGGAGGAGCAATGTACTCCTTGTTCTCAGTATTTCCCCACTCTAACCTGTCACAGTCTATAAGAAGAATTGATTTTTCTAAAGCAAAGTGGTAATTCCATCACAGCCTTGCTCAAACACATTCAGACCTCCCCATTGCCTTCATAATAAGACCCAAAACCCTTAACTTGGTGTTCAAAGTCCTCAACAATCTAATCCTAATCTGCCCTTTCCATCTGTAAATCCCATTGGGCCTTCATATTCCAAGCCAAACTGAACTACTTAACCAATCCTCAACATAATTCCCTGGCTCTATGGAATGCTTTTGCTCAAAGTATTCCCTCAACCTGGAATGCTCTTCTCTAGGTGATTTTCTCATTCAATTCCTATTTGTCCATTAAGATTCCAGATCAAATTCTGTACCCCTTTCTCCATGAAGCATTCCCTATTCACACAATTTTCTCTCCTATCTGTGAACTAACATAGAACTTTGAACCTCTCATATTGAATTTAATTACATTTTAATATCCCATTTTCAATGGTGGTGATTGTATACATGTCTTCTCAACCCTTTACAGACTATAAACTCCAATAGAGCAGCGATGGTGCCTTAATTTTCTTTTTACCAAGTGTCTTACATAATTTAGGTGCTTAATAATTATTGATGTTGATCTGAATAAAATTAGATATATTTTTCCTTCTGGTCAGGATCCCTTCCATGACAGGACCTTCTCTACCATAGATCATCTTCTTTACCTATTAACAATAGTTTGCATTTAAATGACATTTTAAGGTTTAGATTAGATTAAGATCAGGTAAAGCATTTATTAAGCATTTACTATGTACTAGGTCCAATGGTTATTCATGGTTATATGTGATGTATGCAAAATTTTAGCATTGTATGTCCCTGTGTGTTATCTCCCCACCCATATTGTAAACTCCTTTTTAGTCTAGAACCATCTTCTCTCTTTTTTTTTCCAGATGAACTGAGACAAAATCAATCAATTAATTAATTAAATTATTGATTTATGCAACAAACTTTGCAACTTCTCACACCTTAGAAAAACTTTTAATATATCATCTCACCTACTTTTGCTACAATTACATTTTTATATGATTTGGAATTGAGTTCACAAGTTTTTGACACATATTAAATTCTTCAGCATGAAACTACATATTACATTGCATGTTAAACATAAGATTGTCCAATAGTCCATTTTTCCAAGTCTAGTCTTGATTATAGCCCATAGGTTTCAATTAGGTTTAAATCAAGCAAGTTCCCAGGAACTGAAGCATGTCTATCTAAAATTTCTTGAAGAAATTTCATAGCCTCAAGGCTATGGAATGGTGCAAGACTATGTTGTGGTATCCCATTCCCCATTTGGTAATTATATAAATTGAGTACAATTTTACTTCTTATTATATCATTGTAGTTATAAGAGTTTATGATTCTTCAGTTAGGACAAGACTTACAAACCCATTGAAATGAGAAAACTCAAAGCATTTTCAGTGGATGTTTTACAGTCTGATAAAAATGCCTAGATCTTACAGGTTCTTTTGGACTTAAGGCAATGATTTTTCTTATAATCTTGAATGAAAAAGTAACCTTTAACAGTTAAAGTCACCTTTTATGAATCTTCAGTGCACCATTTTTTATATTGTCTTGCACAATGACAAATTATTTTTCTTCATAGCAATAGTTAGTAGCTCTTTTTTTTACTAGTCTTCTCACTGTTCTTCCAACTACAAGAAACCTAGTCTGAATTGTAGAAGAATTAATAACAATCTTTCCAGCAGTTATGTCACTATAAAGACTTTTGCTTATTTTCTGAAGACTACTTAGATTGTCTTCTAGCTGGAGTTTATGAAATAAACTTTGTACTGTTTTTCATTTTTGACTACCCTTTCCTTTAGGATTCAATGTAACTGATGCTGTTTTATTTTACTATGGACTTGAATTATGCTTGAAACACTTGACTTTCTTATACCAACAAACCACTATAATATATCTAATGGTCATTGATGTGTTCCTTTTAAGACCTGCAACTTTTACATATTTCTTTGGATGCATCTATATTTAAAAACCACAGAATTAAAAGCATAGTAAAAGAGAGCATAAAAAGTATGTTTGCCATAAAATTCAGCACTAAACTGGCAAAGAACCTAGCTAGAGGTGGGAAAACATATGACTGGGTTTCATCTATTCAAAGTCAAATGTTCTTTATCAGTCTAGTATCTGTAGAAGTGCACACTCATGATCATCATTATACCAAAATGAAAACCATATCAAAATCATTGCTTGTCCCAAGTAATTAATATACTACTGTTTTAGGTACTCCAAAATTGACATTTATGTTATACTTTGAAGTTCACAAAGATCTTTAAGTATATTATATAATTTCATCATCACCATAACCTTGTTACATAGGTACTACATGTATTATTGGTCCCATTTTACAGATAATGAAACTGAAGCACAAAAATTTAAGTTACTTGTCCAAGGTCAT
Source organism: Gymnobelideus leadbeateri (assembly GCA_011680675.1). NCBI lineage: Eukaryota > Metazoa > Chordata > Mammalia > Diprotodontia > Petauridae > Gymnobelideus > Gymnobelideus leadbeateri. The sequence goes on from WOXC01006844.1 coordinate 243,117, forward strand.
AGGGCTAATAAGTAACAGAGCAAGAATTTAAACAAAAAAGCCTTTTACTCCAAATCCAGTGCTCCTTCACTGTATTTTACTGTCTACATCCTGTAATTGACAAAGGAAGTATTTGAACCATTTTCCTAATTCAAAATCCAGACATGTGTCTATAATACCATGATGCCCCTCCAATACTTAATGAATACTGAAAGTTACTTAGGTGACTGGCATGATTCTAGAAGAGATGTAGGTAATGACTGAGGATCACTGCTTGTCTAGACTCCTATTCATATTAGTACTCAGGAAGCCCACTTGACCTGGTTGCAACGATCAAACAGAGTTAGGATCTCAGCAGTCAGGCTATCAGAACTCTTCTAATTTTTTTAGTAATGATATGTGTTTTGCTTCTCACCTGAAAGTACCCCTATATGTCAGACTTAGGGAAGTACCCAGCTATTTCAAATAGATCTCCAGTCTTTTGGATGAGAGAGAGAGAGAGAGAGAGAGAGAGAGAGAGAGAGAGAGAGAGAGAGAGAATAGAAAATAAACCAGATGCTTTGTTTTGTTTTTTCATCTCCTGTGCCCTTGGGTGGTGAGTTGTACATGACCCTGATCTGCCCTTCTCTATGTTTATGTAGTGACCATCAAGGGAAAGCTTAGGTTCTTCCACCAATATGCTGTCTCAGCAAGAAAACTAATGAGGTGAAATGCATCATGTATCTCTTTTTGAACATCCATGGCTCAGCAGGAACCCTAGGAACCTCAGAGTTGGGCACATCTGCTATGTTAAAACTAACCCGGCATGCCACAATTTGCTTACTTTTTCCCTCTCAAATTACACAGAGAACAGATAGGAAGGTGTATAACATTTCAACTCAAACCTCCCTCCAATGTGATGGATCAGTTTCTTGGACAAAATAGAATTCCTGCCTAACTCCTTCCCCATTTGTTTTATATGCCTTTACTCATGACAGTGAGTAACTCCTCTGTGCCTTGGTTTCCCATTCTGTGAGATCCAGGCAATTAGCTTCCCTTGTCTCTAAGATGAAATCCTAGGGACTAATTACTCTAAACAAAGCACCTTAATTATCATAATTATCTAAAGTGTTTTAGGATCCCCAGCCAGAAGGATGATGATTAAGTTCCTACTTCCCTCCCCAAACCCAACAACCCAAGGCAGAAAGTTAATTCCATAAATTCCTAGTGAGAATAGTAAAAACCCATCCAAAAGTGTACTCTTGAACATGCTCCATTTTGGAGAATTATTATGGAATGGCACTGTGAGCTGTAGCACAAGGCCTAATAGTCTACTTTTAATGGCTCCAAGGGACCTAAACAATATGAGTCCATTTGCAACAAAGTTGTTTAATGAGTTGTATGGTTAGCTGGTTGGTTGTGTTGGTTTTGTGTTTTTGTTTTTGTTTTTATTGGAAGAGAAGATGAGGAAAATACAATCCAACATTTTTTTTAAATCACAAGATTATAATCCTGCCCATTCTCCCCCTCATTTTTTTCTTCTCTATGTAGGAGTGTATGTTCTAATTCTGCAGCACTGTCATTACTGTAATAGGTTTGGCAGGCCCGTATTATAGCACCAGAGCTGTCAGGGATAGATGACGTGCTGTCGGTGATGGACTCCTACTGTTCTCAGCCACCAAGAGGGATTTGAAAAAGAAGAGAGGAAGGGGAGGGAAGAGAGATACTATAGCTAGAGAATGGTTTTGGATGTCCTAATAGATGATCACTTTACCCACTCACAACATTAGGGATAAAAATAATACTAGCTGCTACCCCTAGAGGATTGGCAAAAGCAATGGATTGTGGGAAAGTGGATGTAAACATCAAAACAAGAAAGGGAATTTACTCAGCTAATAGCATCTTTATAGCCTGGCTGGGCTCAGAATGCTGATAATGGAATCAGTCAAATAAGGTTACTATAGAAATCACAGAACAGTGGGTGATGGGGGAACCTTCCTTACCTGGCTTACAAATTGAGAAAAATAGATTTAATTGAGGTAAGAAATGGTCAACTATAACCCTGTCTGTTTGGAACCTGGTACCATTGCTTCCTTACCCTATAACTGGACTTTGATTGCCACCCCCCCACAGGAGCCCTAGACAATAAATCCCCCTTAAAGACAGTTATTTTTTTTACTCTTCAGTCTGAGGTCGACTTTGTTGTTGTACATTTCCTTGAAAACTGCCCAACTTCCTTCTCCTGCACTTTGACCTCATTAAAGAGAGACTATGAAGGAAATTATAGTATTACCCTCCTGCTGTAGCCCAAAGGAAAAGGGTTTTCTTTTTTTAAAAATTGCAGAAGTAAATAACAATGACCCAGCAATTATCAGAACATTGTTTATTCCAGAGCTAAATGCAAAAGCCACAAACCTGTTAAGATACAGCATTATGGAAACCTATAATAAGGAAGATGAAAAGCAGTGTGCTGAGCCCCTGGAAGATATTTTAGCCAGCCCAGCAGTACTGTGTGTTTGTTTTAAGAGTCCCTGTTCTGTCCTCAGGAAGACTTTTCCATTATTTGAAGTAATAACAAAGGACTATCCTTTGCAGTGCCCAATTAACCTTCAGGATATACTACAAATGGGAACAGGCCTTGGAAAGAAGAGTCCCAGAAAGGAAAGTGGAGAACAGAGGGGTTCTGTTCTCCATAGGTTTAGTGGGCATTTGACTGTGTTTAAGTGAACTTTAAATGGATTTTGACAAAGCTATGCCTGGTGGTCTTCATTTTTACAGATGTGGACATTACAAATCAGGTGATAAAAATAAACTAACCATAAACTGATTGTAAACTTACCTTGTCTCAATGGTGTCTGTCCTAAAACAATTGAGAGTAGGCATCTTAATAAGAAACAGTGTATTTGTGCAAAAATATCATCTGTGCAAAAATGGGGTGAGAGTGGCATGGATAGAAAAGAGCTCATATGAAAGAGATCTAGGGATTTTCATCACCTAAAGAGATTTAAGGAGGAGACAAATGTTTGAGGGACTCTCTGGTGGAAGAAGAATTAGTTCAGTTCTGTTTGGCCTCAGAAGAGAGAACTGGGAGCAATGAGTGGAAGCTGTGGACAGGTTGAGTTTAGCTTTCATGCCTCAGTCATCATTTACCAAGTGCTTGTAGTGTGTAAGGCCCTAGGGATATAAAGAGAAAAATTAAAAAGGGCCTGTCCTCTTAGATGCAACATGTGTAAGGATAAGTCAATATAGGTCATATACAAAGTGAACATAAAGCAATTAAAAGTAGAGAAGAGCATTAACAATTTGGGTTGGGGAAAATCAGAGCTGTCTGAAATTATAATGAGCCACTGCAGGAGGCTTATTGGAACCCATTTTCCTGTAGGCCATCATATAGAGGTTGGATGGACCTCTTGTTGGGCATGTCAAAAAGTAAATTCATATGTGTGTGTGTATGTGTGTGTGTGTATACACATATACATATATACATACACACATATGCCTACACATGACTTAATTCTTATTGATCTGTATGTGTATGTATGTATGTATCTGTGTCTCTGTGTGTTTAGGACTTAATCTCTGAAGCTCTTTCCACCTCCAAGATTCTGTGATTATTTGAATTGTTTAATGACTAGAATGGAAGTTCCTCAAGGATAGAAACTTTTTCTTTTTTTGTCATTGTATCACCTATGTCTAGCATGTACCTTAGCACACAGTAAGCACTTAATAAATGATTGTAGAATGACTGAATTTGTAGAAAATAATTGAGATATTGCATACTTTGTGCAAATCTTCCTCTTATTTCTCACTCTCCACCTTGTCTTGAACAGGACTGTTTCAAAATTAGACAAGTCAGAATTTTATTGCCCCTTTTTATTAGCAAAAGCTGTGTGATGTATGTGAGATATAAATATGGCTTTAGAGAATTCTAATATTTGGATGGATAGAAATTGAGAGGAAATTGAATAAAATCAGCAAATATTTATTAAGCAGTTACTTTGTGCAAAACACCATGGGTGAGGCAGAGAAGCACAAACTATGATTCTTGACTCATTAAGCCAATTTATCTGAACCTGGGTTTTAGAAAGGGGGATAGTCAGAAAGCTGGGAAGGTACATTGAAGTCAGAATATAGAAAGCTTTCAATGGTAGGCTAAAGAGTTTAGATGATCATGTTGGCATCAGGGAACTATCAAAGACTTTTGAACAAGGAAATGTTCAAAATAGTGTTTTGGGAAGATTAGTCTAACACCTATTATAAAGGATGGATGGGAAAGGGAGTATATTTTAGACATAAAGAGAGACTGGTTGGAATCTATTGCTAGAATACAGGTGATGTGATAACAGTGGAAATTGAGGAAGATGGATGATGATGAGTGATATTGGGAAGAAAAAACAAGAGGACTTGGTGACTGAGTGGATGTGGGTGGAAAAGGATTTTGATAGAATAATTAGAATTTGTGGCCAGTAAAATTCTTAAGAGTTGTGAATAGAGATAGGAGAGGACAAAAATACTGAGTGAGGAAGTTCTGAAAGAAAAGTCATAGTGGACTTCAATTAATTAAGAACAGGACCAGCTCTTAGGTCAGCCAGATTGAGTGTCCCAGGAGAAAAATTAATAGAACAGATTCTGGGAATAGGAGCCAGGAGAATAAATAGCAGTATATGTCTAAGGGCTTATGATGGTACTTGATGAGAGAGACAGACAGACAGACAGACAGAGAGCTTCTATTCAGCAAAAGAAGAGATGACTGAGGGAAGATCCACGACAGAAGAGATATTTGCCAGAACTGTAGACCCCACTGCTTCTGACCTACTGATCATGATGACCTACTGTCTGATGCTTTTTTCTGAAGAAAGTGAGTTGCTTTTCATTTTGCCCTAGGGTGTGTGGGTGAGTGGGTTAGACAGAAAAGAAGTGAGCATTTTATTCATTCTATTCTGAATACCTTTTAAAACTCAAATGGCATGAATAATCTTCCTCTTAATTAGAGCTTCTGAAATATCACTGGGCATCTGTGCAGCCCCACCTCTCTTTGCCCTCTCCAAAGGGGGAATGACAGGAGCACTTCAAATGCAATGAGGTGAGGGGCAGACACTGGAGAGAAAAGGAAAGAAAAAAATAAAAGGGAGCAGAGATCAGGAGGCTTAGAATGTCACCTACAAACTGAGCAGTTTGATTCATTGGAGCTCCTAGCTTTCATAGCCCATGGGAGGAGAGATAGAGTAAGGTAAGGAAACATTCGTAACCAAGCCAATTTGATGATGATTGTTCCTCATCCTTAGTTCTAGCACACTGGTCCTGGTGCACTCGTGGAAATCTGGCTTGATAATTCTCCACAGGTCATTTCATTCAGGCCTCTTTTCTTTAGCTACATTATATTCCCCAGACCAGGACCGGGTTTATGTTCCTTCTGGAAAATTCTCTACATTTCTTCACATCCCCAACCCCCATCCTCCAAAGTAGATTGGGGCTCTGAGTTTAGTAGGTATTCAGTAAATGCCTGTTGGAAAAGTGACAGAATTGAGTAAAGAGAGATGAAGTAAAGTGAATGAATAAATTACTAAAGTCAAGTGAATGAGGGAGGGAAGGGAAGAGAGTTAGGGAAAGGAAAAAGGAAGAAAGTAGGAGGAAGGAAGGGAGGAAGGAAGGGAGGGAGGGAGGAAGGAAGGAAGGAAGGAAGGAAGGAAGGAAGGAAGGAAGGAGGGAGGGAGGAGAGAAGGAAGGAGAAGGAGGGAGAGAAGGAAGGAGGAAGGAAGGGAGGAAGGAAGGAAGGAAGGAAGGAGAAAAGGAAGGAGGAAGGAAGGGAGGAAGGGAGAGAAGGAAGGAGGAAGGAAGAAAGGAGGAAGGGAGAGAAGGAAGGAAGGAAGAAAGGAAGGAATGAAGGAAGGAAAGTAAATGAATGAATGGAACAAAGGAAATAAGCACCAACTGTATCAGGCACTATATGAAGCTCTTTAGAAATATTATCTCATCTGAACCTCACCATAGCTCTGGGAGACAGAAATTGTTATTATCCCCATTTTGTGGTTAAGGAAACTTAGAAAGATAGAGGTTAAGTGACTTTCCCAGGGTGACAGAGCTAGTAAATGTCTGAAGCCAGATTTGAAATGAAATCTTGACCTGAGTCCCAATGCTATATCCATTGTGCCAAATAGCTTCCTAGGAAAAAAAGAAGAAAAGCAAATGAGTAGAGGAAAGAAGGTAAATGAATGTATGAGCAGAAGAAAAGAGAGTGAGAAAATGAATGAATGGGCCACTGGCACAGTCCTGTTCTTTTCTGACTGTGGTCATTTTTACCATGAGAACGGGAAAGAGCCTCTGAAGCTCCAAGACAGGAAGTGATTGTGCTGCATTTGGAAAAGTAGTTTGGAGTAGATTGGAACTGAGAGTGAAAGGTTTGTATGCAGGGATATTGCCTTCCCCTGGCTTCCAAAGTTCAAACCTGAGACACCTTAGTCTGTGAAGGCACAATAGTGAAGACTTCAGGAGATAATCTTACTGTCAAAGGGAAGCACTAAGGGCAAAATCAGTCACAGATCTGAAGCTGGCAGGCATCTCAAAGGCTACTAGTCTAATACCTCATTTTTCAGAGGCAGGAAATGATCCCTGTGGTGAAACTAAGTGACTTTCCCAAGGTCTCCTAGGTTATAAGTATCAGAATGTGGATTTTAATCTGGTCTTTTGCCATCACATACTCTATGTCAGTCTGTCTCCTACCATACCAGGTTCCAGCTTCATTTCTGATTTGTGATAGCTGTGGCACAAAGGTTAGCAACATCAAAGGCAAGAAATGTATAGGATATCTGCTCAATCTACGTTGATTTTTGGCCATGGAGATTTGGCATGGCAAAGTCCACAGGCGTTACAGTACTGGGATCTCCTGTTTCCCCACACAAACCCAGTAACTCAAACTCTCCTATTCAGTCCTGCAAAAGTTTGTGAGAGGGAATGGACCTTCTAGTGAATATCATGTGTCTGTACTTATGACCAACAATCCTACTACTGCCCACAGCTCCCCAGCTAAAATGAGCTCTGTAAGGACCACTGTGCTATGAAGGTCTAAGGGATTGGGGGAAGGGGCTGAGACATTGAACAGCATAGTTATCTGAGATGAACAACTCTGAGATTGGCAATACAATTCAGTTGTGGAAAATTTGGAATTTGATATGAGCAAATGATATTGTGAGCAGGGAGATGGTTTCTAGGGAGGTCCCCTGACAGATTTTATGGAAGATAAAACCAAGTAAGAACATCTTAGCTAACTACTCTGCCCACAGCCATTGAGTAGAGTGCTCTTAGGTATTTGTCCTATTAGGAGAAAATATCCTATAGTGACTTTGGGGGTTTTAAGATCTTTTAATACTGAAACTATAGAGTAATTATGTTTTTACAGATTAGTATTAAGAATTACTTTGTCTTGTAGTAATAACCATACCAACTGCTCTAATGGGTTAGCCATGTATTTGTTTTTTTTAAATCTTCCCATTTACTAATCTTGTCACTTCAGTGCATTTACATTAAACTGTCAACAACTAACCACATACCACAAGGGAAGGAAAGGGGGAAGATGTTCAGTTTTCCAATTATTCTCTACCTGAGGAATGTGGTCCTAGTGCTGCCCTCTTCTGGTGGCCAGCAGACAGGCAGGGAATGGGTTGAATGAGGAGAGAAGGTAGGGTTAATCTATCACTGCCTACAACAGGGAAGGTGCTGTTGTGGCCTGCATACAGCAGTTTCATTCCCCTCTGATGACCTTACAAAGGGATTTGCTCCTTTGTGATCTTCACTTGATCACAGTGACCTGATACAAACTTATCCCCTTTCTTCTTTCTGTCACCTTCCCCTCTTCTTTATTGATAACTATCATGACCTGGCACACAATCTTCAGCTCTTCCTGGCACCTCAACCCTCCCCTGGTCAGCTTATATCAGATCTGGTCATTTGCCTCCTGAAAAATATTTAGGATCATAAGGACCAAAATTTAGAATTAGTTTAAATGTCTTCTACCTTATCCTCTTTCTTGGAAACTGAAGCCCAGAGAAATGCTTAGCCAAAGTCTGTAAGTAATAAGTATCAGGATCAAGATTCAAGCCCAGATTCTCTCTTTTTAAGAGAGAGTAATAGCAATGGTGAAGGGAAAGTATGCTACCTCCATGCCCCTCCTACTTTTCTTCCCTCTTTGGTCTTGTCCTTGAATACTTGAATGGATTCCAGATAACCTGGAATAAATCCACTTTGGAACCCAAACATTCCCCAGAGATGATGCAAATGTACATGCTTGATTTGTTGGGTTCTTGTGAAATCAGGGGCAAGGGTAGCATCCTCCATGAAACCTTTCCAGACCATTCTGACCTCAGAATGACCTCCTTCCTGAGAATCCATGGCTCCTAGTATCTGTACAGCTCATTTATTATAGTATCTAAAATTTATATAATATTTTACCCACATATTTCATCACAACAACTCTACGGTAGGTCTTACACTATGTGGATGAGGAAATTAAGATGTGGAAAAGTTAAATGGCATGCCCTTGCTCATAGTCATATAATTCATAAGTCATACCTCTACAGCCCAAGCACCTGCAAGTGTTATATCTTCATAAGAAGTTCATCATCTATTGCTTTGTACCATAGGACCATAGGATTTAGAGCTAAAGGGACCTTAGAGATTACTTAATACAACTCCTTCATTTTACAGATGAGAAACCTAATATCTTGTATTGTTATGCCATGTTGCTATTAAATCTGTTATTTAAGTTTTCATCTGTGTATGGTCTTATCTTCTCAGTTAGATTATAAGATCCTTGGGAATAGGGACTGTATGTCATATATCTACATATGCACAATAGTTCAGTGCTTCGACAATGAGCAGGTACTCAATAAAAGCATATTATGTAAAAAAAACTCAACAAATTGATAACTTTATATAAAAACTCCAGCTGCCATCATAAGCCACGAAGTATAACTGCAGGGTCATCTGCTGAGAGCAGGTGATTTGGGGAAAGTACCCAGAAGGGTGTTAGAAGAGTTCAGGTAAAAAATAGAAGGGAATCTGACTTCTCTGAAATTCCTAGCTCTCACCCAATCCAATCCAACACACATTCATTAAGCCTACTATATGCAAAAGATTTTGCTAGATGCTAAGGATACAAAGAGAAAAGAGGGGAAATCTCTATCATCAAGGAGCTTATATTCTATTAGGCAAAACATGTTCACAGATAAATATGAACATCAAATAATACATTATAAGTGATGAATTCTGCATACCTCAGCGTGAATGTCCAGTTTTATTACAAGGAAAAACAAACTACATACAAAGGAAATACAGAGTCCTGTCAGCAGGTGATGTCCCTAACAACTGAGGGAATCAGGAAAGGCTCCCTAGAAGCAGCAACATGGCACAACAGATAAAGTCCTGGGCCAGGAGTCAGGAAGACCTGAGTTCAAACATGGCCTCAGAGACTTCCTAGCTATGTGACCCTAGGCAAGTCACTTTACCTCTGTCTGTCTCAGTTTCCTCATTTTTAAATGGGGCCTCCATTTTTAAATAACACTTGTGGGTTATTGTGAGAATCAACTGAGGTAATATTTATCAAGTGCTTGATAAATGCTTCTTTCCCTCTTTCCTTTCTTCCTTCCTTTCTTCTTTTCTTTCCTTTTTTTTCTCTCCTTTTCCTCCCTTCTTTCCTATAGGAGGTAGCAATGAAACAATGGATGATGAGTTAGAGTGATGCTTTGAAACAACCTCTCTTCTAGGAAACAAGTTCAGACCAGAGAAAACTCCAGTTAATGTTCCATAGGGAAAGGAGCTATAGAAGACCCATTCCTTCTCTGATTTGTTCTATACTGAGTAAATTACTGAGTCTTGCTGTTTGTGGCCTTGGAACCAAAGTCTATGGTCTTCTTTTTACCACTGAAAGAAACTTCTTTAACAAACTTGATGAGGTTAAGAGGAACTCTTATACTACTCCAGTTAATGATCTAATTTCAATCTCATACCCATCCCTGTTAAACCCACCAAGAGCACACCATGCCTAGTAAACAAATTTATCCCGTGACTAGTGAACACAATATTTATTTTTTTAGCATGAGCCCAGATTTATAAGAGATGAAGTGATTTTAATTGTATTTCTGGAGTAGAGAAAACTTTATTTTCCAAGTTAACATTTTTCTCTCCTAATGGATTCAGAGAAGTCCTCACTCCATTTTGTCAGAAGTCTAAATAAAAAGCACCCAATTCATACCAGTCACTGCTTTTTCTGCAGGGGAAGCAGTTTCAAGGGAGAAATTGTCATCTAGCCCCACAGTTATGCAAATGTGATAGTTATTTCTGACATTGGTAAATAATAGCTCTGTATGCACAGACACTGTTTTCTTACCTTATCATGCAGGGTCTCAAGCCATAATTTAGATGTTCATAAGCGATTAGCATTTTTGGACGATAGCAAGCAATTTGTGCAGTGTTTCCCGTCTATCTTCTATCCTGGAAAAAAAAAATGGTGATTAGCACTCTCTAAGGGGGTGGGGGAGTCTAACAAATTGTTACACTGATCAAGGTAAATCAAACTGTCAGATCAGGTGACTGGTTGGCAGATATAAACAAGTCACACCCCAGGTAGCTGGCATATTCCTCAGAGAAGAATTAAATATTGACTCACCGCCTTTATTACATATGTATCTGGCTTAAATTTAAATAATGTAGATATAACTATGCTCCCCAAATAGTATTACTACTAATTATTCAATGGTAAACAGAAATAGAATGATATTGGTAACACAATCATATATTCGTTATATTGTTTAAAAATAAACCTGACTATAATAAGGCCACGTTTTCACATTAGAGCAATTTATAAAAAGCCAGCAGTTAAATGGGATTTCATGACAGCCTGTTCATAACTGTGTGGGCTAGTTTTATGGAAACATCAGTAAGTTTCTGGTTAGCCGTTTGTCAGTCTGAATTGTCAAGGTCAGGAGCTATTGTTTAGTCAATATCTTGGCAAAGACTATGGTTGCTGGGTACCTGACTGTACCAGATTTCCATGAAAACTTTGGTTGATGAGCCAATCAGAGTCATTATGTAAATGAATACCTCCTGATTGGCAGAAATGGATGCTTTAAAGAGCAACACATGTAAATGAGTCTAGGAATCTTAAGTTTAAAAGCTGGAAGGAATCTTAGTGATCATCTAATCCAAACCTTTAATTTTGCAGATGAAGAAACTGAATCTCAGAGAGGTTAAAAAAAAAACATTCAGCCAAGATCAAACAGTAGCTACTAAATCTTGTATCCTGACTCCTATTGTAGGACTCTGTTTATAACAGAACTGTGTCTCTAGAATCCTCTTCTAATTTTGATCTGAAGAAAATGCTAGATGTTCTGCTCACAGAAAGACATGGGATCCTACGAACAGAGAATAGGTCTGAATGTGAGGTCAGAATAGGAAAAGGACTTGCTGTGTTCTGCCCAAATATTAAGGCTTATCTATAAGCATTTTACTCCCCTACCCAAGTCTTAAACTCTTTCCCCCAGGCACTTGGGACAGCAGGGTACTCTCCTGAGACTTAGGTCTTCTAACACCAGCAGTTTGGAAAAAGAAATGGCCAGGACTTCTGAGGTCCCATGAAAACACCTCCCCTAGTTCTCCCATGTAAATCCTAAGGTACATTTTTCCAGAGGTCTAAGCTAAGGCCAGTGGTTTCAGTAATGACAAATTTGTATTATGAAACCTCTGTGCTTCTGAATTGTTAGAGGCCCCTTTTTTCTTTTTTTTTCTTTTTCTGTTTTTTCCCAATTCCCTTTGTAATCATCTCAAAGCCAAGTGCTCATTTCCACCAGAACTTTAAACATTGTGCCTTTATGTAGTGCAGCTTTTAATTTTCCTCCCTAACAGAAGTGATTGTTTATGTTGTAAATGCCACATTAGTCTCCATGAAATGGAGATGGAATTGATTTTCATTTCAGAGATTTCACAGCTTGCCCCAGAACTTTCTGCTTGATTGCCAATGCTCAGAAATGCATGGGCTCTGAGAGGTTCAGAAATGATGTGTGTAACATGGCATATAAAAATGTGAGACTTGGAGCTGTGTTTGTTGGAAGACGGACCCCTGTGTCTCAGTAGATGTATTTGGCCAGGCATTCAAAGGAACTAATGTCCTGAGTCCAGGTGACACCTTCAAGAAGCTGGCTTCAATCCCAGGTCAGCTCACCCATAGCAGCAACTAGCTTTGCCTTCCAGGAAGCTTCAGAAAAATCATTCATTCATTCATTTACTAAGCCTTTCCTAACCTAGGTCTATGGTGTGTCTCTAACTGATTGGATGTTTTGGGAAATATAACAGAACTAAAAGATCATAGTTTCATAAATCTAGGACCGGAAGGTATCTGAGGTGTTATGAAATTCAACTTTCTCATTTTACAGATTGGGAAACTGAGCCCCAGAGCAGTTAAGCAACTTAGACACAGGTGGTAAGTGAGAGAGTCACAATTCAAACATGGGTCCCATGACTTAGTTCACTCGTTTTTCCACTGAATCATGCTTGAAGGAAATTATCCTCTAATCAAGAAAACACAAAAGACATACATACAAGAGGCCAACTGGGTACTAAAACAAAGGCTTGGAAACTTGAACAGCCTGAATACAGAATGATCAGGACATGGCAAACATTAAGGTCCCTTTGGCACATGGAAAGATTCTATGAATGGCAATAGAGAAAAAAAGTTTCGTCTCATCTCTCTCCCCTTTTACCTTCAGAAAATATAGTCCCCTGGGCCTGGTGTATGTAACCAGTGAAGCCAAGGAGGCAGATGACACCATCATCCTCCCAGGTTTGCTCAGGTAAACTGTTGACTAGAATATGCCAAGGATAAATTTTAATTTGGAACTGAATTCTTAGCAATAGGTAGAATTGAACTTTCTGGAAGTCCATTTCTCTGTAAATGCCTTTTCAGAACTGGGTTCCCCAACTCCCATGCATTTAATATTCATTATAACACTCGTTATTTATCAAATTGCCATTTATCACTTATTATATTTTGTAAGTTATTCAAAAGGACCTAAGATTTAAAACAGGGGGTTAGGACCAACAATTACTCTCTTTTAGTTAAGAACCCATTCTTTTAAATGATTGTTGTTATTTTACATACATTTATGTTTAATGAATATTCATGCAATATTTTTTAAATGTTTATTTTAACAGTTAAATCATGGGAGATAGGAGGGAATAAGCATTTATTAAGAGCCTACTGTGTGCTGAAAACTTTACAAATGTTATCTCATTTGATCCTTACAACAACCCTGTGGGGTAGGTGCTATTATATCTATTTTAGAGCTGAGGAAACTAAGGCTCAAACCAAGATGAAGTGACTTGCCCAGGGTCACACACCTAGTCTGAGGCTTGATTTGAACTCAGGTCTGTCTGACTTAAGACCTAACTCTCTATCTGCTATACCATTTAGCTGCCTCTAGGTGGTTGTTGGCCAAATATTTCAGTAAAATCTGTGATTGATGATATGATTATCTCAATAGTAAAAATTCATCCTTTATTTCTGCTTCAAGTTTTGCAAAACATCTTCCTCAGAACAACTCTGTAAGGTAGTACAGTTATTTTATTCCCATTTTCAAGATCAGAAAACTGAGGTTCAAAAGACTTGAACCTGACTATACACATTGTAAGTGACCAATATGGAATAAGCATCTAGATCTCATTTTTTCCAAGCCCATCATCTTTCTGCTAATATACCTCTTTTATAAATGTGGCAAGCACCACCTTCTAAATTGATGACTAAGCATGAAAGAGGTGCTATAAACTGTCCAGATAATGAAACTCTTTCTATCTCTGAGATAATAATTTCTTGAACCTGCTGTAAAGGAGACTCATACTTCATAGGGTTGGATTGTGGAATCAAATTGAATAGAATCCAATGGAGTTGAATGACTTCCAAGGACTCTTCTAACTAATTGTCTATGGATCTATAATATTTCTGAGGTTCCACATTTATTTTTGCTTCTTTGTCAAAACAACATACTACCTTAGTATTTTTCTGTATAAATTTTGGCAACAGTACCACTAGGTGGGATGGATCTCACAGTGAATCCTAGTAAGCCCTAGTCCTATCAAATAGCAGAATATCAGATCTGTTAACATTATCCTGAAACACATTGTAGTGTTTTCATTTGGGAGGAAGGGGTGGTACCTGTGATTTATTTCATCAATGTAGGTAAATCCCAATGAGATAACACAGTCCACCAAAGCAGATGAGCAATTATTTTGCAACTTAGAGTCTCAGAGGATTGACGGGAGCAATGAGAGGTTGTCACTCACTCATAGCGACAATGTGGGACTTGAACCCAGGACTGGTTTCCTAAATCTAAGGCCATCCTTCTACTAACCCACTTTAGCTCTTTTATAGGAGATATTTTCTAAAACATTCTTAAATGCAGGCTTCTAGTAGTACGTTAAACCAGATTAGTATTTGTCCTATAATTTATCAGTAGTACTTATCACAGTAACATTATTGTTGCTTTTATTATTTAAATAATGAGTACCAGCTGTGATGGACTCACTATAAAATAACTTTAGCTATAGTCATGGATGTGATTGCTAATTCTTCTAGAATGAAAGCTCCAGGGTGTACCACAAAAATGTAAGGCTTATGTTTTCCTGAAGGGAAATTTTAAAAAGGGGAGACAAGACCACATATGCATGTGTAAGATTGTTTTTGTCCAGTGGTGTAACTCTCTGGATGGAGAGCAGTGGCTGCTTTTCTCCACACAGCCTGGAAAGAAAGGAGTAAAGGACACAAGCAAGCATGACATTAATCATTTACTGTGTACACTGGGCTAAGTGTAGCCCTGGAAGGTTGGTGCTATTATTGTCCCCATTTTATCATTGAGGATATTGAGGCAGACAGAGGTTAAATGACTCACTCAGGGTCACATGGCTAGTGTTCGGGTCAGATTTGAACTCAGTTCTTCCTGACTTCAGGCCTATCTACTGCACCACTTGGAGATCTCACTGACAAAGGAATAATAAATCGCCCATGATTAAGAATAGTTGATTTATGGAGCAGCTAGGTGGTGCTGTGGATAGCTCTGGCCCTGATGTCAAGAGGACCTGAATTCAAATCCTGCCTCAGACACTTAACATTTAAAAGCTGTGTGACCTTGGGCAAGTCACTTAAACCCAACTGCCCTGTCTTCTCCACCCCCCCCCAAAGAAAAAAAAAGAAAAAGAATACTTGACTTAAAGCCAATTCCCTCTCATTTCATCTATTATAGAGAATCCAAGACTTCCTTCCACAAAGTTGTTGTTGTTGTTGTTGAGTTAGTTTCTACTCTTTATGACCCTATTTGGATCACAAAGATACTGGAGTGGTTTACCATTTACTTCTCCAGTTCATTATACAGATGAAGAAACTGAAGCAAATAAGGTTAAGTGACTTGCCCAGGGTCACACACCTAGTAAGTGTCTGAGGCCAGATTTGAACTCAATAAGATGAGTCTTCCTGACTCAGACTTGGCACTCTACCCACTGTACCATGTGCCTACCCCTTCCACAAAGTACCTTGTGTCAGTGTGGAAAAGGGGGGTAATAACATGTGACAATTACAAGAAGGTGATGACATATAGCAGCAATGATGATGATGATGACCCAGGAGCCTCAGGAATGGCTCCCCCTCCAGCCCAGTGCCCTCAGCCATCATTCTGGGAAGCAGTCCCCATCAAGAAGCAGCCCAGCCACTGCTGCTGCAGATGCTGCAGTCACAGCTACCCAGGGAAAAAAGACCCAGGAAAAAAAATCAACAATCAATAAGCATTTATCAAGGGCCTACTATGTGCCAGGCACTGGGGATACAAAAAGAGGCAAAAGGAGATTACAACATAATGGGGAAGAAAACATGCAAACAAGTATACACCAAGCAAGCTATATCCGAGATAAATAGAAAATAATTAACAGAGGAGAGGCTTCCTGTAGAAGTTGAGACTTCAAGGAAGTAGCCAAGGAGGTCACTAGTCAGAGCAGAAGAGGGAGAGCATTCCAGGCATGGGAGACAGCCAGGGAAAAATGCCTGGAGCCAAGACATGGAGTCTCTTGTTTATGGAACATCTGGGAAGCCAGTGTCACTGGATCAAAGAGTACATGTCGGAGAGTAAATGTAGGAACACTGGAAAGGTAGAAGGGGGCTAGGTTATAAAGGGCTTTGAATGCCAAGCAGAGCATTTTGTATTTCCTCCTAGAAACAATAGGAAGTCATTGGAGTTGCCACCAAAGTTCTTGTCACTATTATATGGTTCAAAATCAGAAATTAATTTGATTTTAACAGTGGGAATGATATTCATAAAGAGTCATTGATATCTGCTTTGCTTCTGTACTCTGAGGACCATGGGACTTTTCTATTTGATGTACTACTGAAAACTTCCATGCTGTATAACCTTCCTCCATTAGAATACAAGTTCCTTGAGAGGAGAGAATGACTTTTCTATTTGTATTCCCTAGCCCTTAGCACAGTGCCTGGAACATAGGTTATTAACCGACTATTTTCTGTTTTTAGTAGCTATGGCACCTGCAGTTTCTGAGATGTATCTCTGCCATAGGGACTGCTTCCCAGGACAAGAGCTGGAGGCACTGGGCTGGAGGCAGTGCTATTCCCAAGGCACTTGGGTTCATCATTACTTTCATCATGATCTCATCATGTTATCCATAGCCAATATTTGATAAATGTCTGAACTGAGACCTGTTAAGGACTGTAGCTTGAAAGGGCCAATGTCCTACACTGCTCCTCCAGTCATCCTGATCCCTAGCTTGCCACTGGACCCAGAATGGCTCTGGAGGTAAAAGTGAGGCTGATGACTTTTCACAGTCCTGCCTCACTTAAATCCAATTCAGTTGCAAGTCATGGCATCACCTCCCTGATGTCATGGTCCTCTTCAAGAATGAAGGACAAACAGCAACTTCTGTTTCAATCAGTCATTCATTCATTTATTCATTCATGATGATGATGGCACCAGTGATTCTGTGGAAGTTCGAGCTTTGGACTCAGAAAGCCCAAGGACTCCAGAGAAAGAAAAAAGAAGGCTGGGGCAGGAACCTGAATGGGGGAGTCTACTCTTGCTCAAACAAGCAGGAGCATGCTGGATGGCAAAGCATTTGAGAGAGAGGAGGTAGAGGAAGGAGTAGAAATAAGTAGGAAAGGGAAAACTGCTTGAATCAAGAAAACAAGATGCATTTGTAACAAGGATAGATGGAATTAGGCTGTGACCAAGAAAAATCTCTCCAGCACTGGAGGGGAAATAAAGGTCAGGAATGCACATATTCAGTCAGCACACAGAACCAGTTGTGGGCCATTTTCCTTTTCTTCTTTCTTCCTCCCTTCTTTCCTTCCTTTTCTTTCTTTTTTCTGAACTTTATGATGTGTTTCTTTTTCTTTTCTTTTTTCTTCAAAGAGAGAAGGGGAAAAGCTTTATCAAGCCCAGGCCTCATTTTGCATCAGAGAGCGGTATTGATTTTCTACCCATGACTGCTGAAAATTAGAATTTCTTCATGAAGCTGAGTTCTTTTCTAGTCATGTCCCTTATCTTTTTAAAATATGATTACCTGCACTTCATGGTTTCATGGTTAAAATCATAATGAACTTCACCCACCCAGCCAGTCCAGGAGATTCTATGGGAGCCAGCTGCCTGCCGACCCATGTGTGTGCTGGCAGAAGAGAAGGCAGAGTCTGTGGGTCCCAGTGATTTTTTTTCCCTGCTTACTCAAGGCCCTATCTTTGGGCCACAGGTCTATTGACTTACTACTAATTTTCTTGTCAGGATAATTCTTCCAATCAAGATTTAAAACAAACTGGGTGGTTACTAAAGTGCTGGAGATTAAAGCCTAATGCTTTTTTTATTTGATTAAGATGCCTCTTATCTGGATTCTTGGGGACTAATTTTAGTTCAGTTGCAGACCTTCCTTAAAGGGCCAGGGGTTGTTTGTTTGGAGCAAATACTTTCTCTTCCTACCTACCTTTCCTGCTGGGTATTTGCTCACTGAGAAGAAGAAATAGATTATTCCCACTGCATCAATCTCCAGGCAGCTACTCAGTGCAATTTTCTTCAGTGTCTTGCCATGAAAAGCAGACTAGCCATTTCCTAAGTGATGATTTAAGGTGACCTATATTTTAGCAAACTGCTGGACTCGCCATTGGCTTCTCTCCTGCCAACCTGTTGAACCAAAAACCCTATTAGAAAACAGCCCTTTTGTACATTTAGTAAAGAGATGGCTGAAAGAAAGGGAAGAGAGTAATCAAGAAACCACATGGGGATGGAGCTGAATAATTCTCATCACTTTCCCTCTTTCCTCTTAATATTAAAGACTGTTTTTGCGCATCACCCACCACCACTTCTCTTCCTTCTCATCATCCTTTCTGGCAATGATATTCAGGCCCCACATTGAATAAATCTTGCTGGTGTCTTTTGACATTTTCTGTGCATTACACTAGGGTTATCTGATGAAAGCTATCCATCTAGACAGGTTGCTCAGTCTGACACTGAGACCAAGGGACAAAGAGGGTCATGAAAGTAGAGTGCCAGAGTCTGTGTACAGGTTGTTTGGGAGTACTTAACATCTTTATTTTCCATCAACTTTTCTTTTAATCTCACTTTCTATTAAAAGTCTTCTCAGAGCTAATGCAATAAATTTAGATCTGCAGCCAGATGCAAAGCAAAACTTTTGGCAGGGAATATTCTATCAAAAGACATTGCAAATGAAATATGCTCTCCCTTGGGGATTATTCTACAGTTTAATTTAATTTGATATTTCAAATTAAATTAATTCAAATGGTTATGCAGTTCCCAGGGAAAACAGACTTCATTTATGATGTTCTGCCACCAAATTGTTTAGCAGCTATCATATATCTTATATTGTTAACTAAGAATGATAAATAGTGACAAGGTAGACTTTTCTCCTCATTTCACAGCCCCTGTCTTCAAGAGAATACAAGCAAACCCTTTCCAACACTGTGCTCACTAGCTGTGCCACATAAATATTTATTAAGAACATTATAGTTAAGAATAATACTTTCTGTGGACCCTTCTATCTAATCATCTCAAACCACGTAATGAAGATGTATGAAGACCCTTGAGGGAAACAGATGTGGTGATTCCCATTTTATAGATGAAGAAACAGGTGGTAATGAGACTTATCCAGTCTCATAGAGGGAAACAGACAGAAATCCAACCCAAGTGCCCATATTCCCTAGCCTAGGTTTTATTAGATTATGTTCCAAGTTATAAACTTCCTGCTTTTTCTTTTAGAAGAGACATCAATAGTGGAAATAACACTTGAGTAAGTCAGAAGATCTGGTTTGGACTTCTAGCACCAGTATTTATGAGAGGTATGACTATGGGCAGCTAACTTTGTGTCTGGACCTCAGTTTCCTCATCTGTAAAATGTAGATAATAATATTCATAAAAGGTTTATTGTGCAGAAAGCCTCTTGTAAACCTCAAAATGCTATATAAATATGAATTATTCCATAAAATTGGACTAATAATACTCACACAAAAGGGTGGACAGCTAGCCTTGGCATCAGAAGCACCTAGCTCATGTTCTTCCCTATGACACATCCTAGTTTTACAGGGTTTGAGATGATTAGATAGAAAAGTCTGCAGAAAGTATTATTCTTAATTACAATGATGTTAATAAATATTTTGTATTAATTTTTCCATTTTTCAAATCTCTATTTTGTTTTGACTGTATAAACACTCTAGAAGACCATAATAGTAACAACTCACAGATCTATGGCACTTGGGGCCTTGCTAAGCACTTACCTTATAAAAATCATATGACTGACATATATGTGTGTGTATTTATGTGTATATATGTATGTTCATATGTATATATACCTATACATATATATATATACACACACAAACATATTATATCAGACCAATGATTTTGTTGATCTAGGGAACTTCCTATAAGGAAATTTCCTCTACCAGTGCAGATCAGACCTCAGAAACTGCCTTAAAGAGCATCACCGTCCTTTGTTTGGTTGATTGGTTAATTAGTAAGTTGGTTGGTAGATCGGTTGGTTTTCCTTAAAAGATCTAGAGAATTGCTTTAACTCTCCACTTCACTTTACCTATATAAACATCAAGCTGAGAGTAATAGCCCACTCCCTAGGGTGACTAATGGCTCCTCAGATCATCCAAAGGGCTTCCCCAAAACCTGAATGCCTCTTTGTGCTCAGAGTGGAAAAAAGAGATACAATGGAAGAATTATTTTGCCTGCTATGATACTAGGTCACTTTGATTTAAGAGAGTTTCTTTGGTGAAGGGTGTTTATATACAGACATTGAGCTAAACGTTCCATTCTCAGGATTCAGCATCCCCACCCCTACCATATATTACCACTACACTCCACATTCCGCCCCCCTTTCATCTGTAGAACAGGTTTGTTAGATATAAGTTCTTCTTGGAGTCTATTAACTCCCAACTAACCAGATGTGGAGAACATGGGGCCATTGAGGAGATATATACATTTCTGCCATCACCTCTGATCCATACGTCTCATAAAACTCCAAGATTAGATACAGAACCAACAAAAATTAATGTGTTCTCAAGAGATTCTAGTCTAGAATAGAATACTAGATTCTTCCTGCAGTCAACCAATATTTTCTTCACTGGAGGGATGTATGTTTTAAAGATATAACTGGGCTTATACTCATCCTCTTACCATCAAACTTAAAGAGGGTAAGGGGAAGCAACAAGAATTCAGAGGGGTTTTTTTTCTTTCCATCGTTGAAGTAAATTCTTCTCCAGAAGCAGAGATAGTAAATTCCATGATTTTATAACCCTTGTCAAGGAATCAAAGCAGTTTGATATAGTAGATATAGAACTAGACCTGGAATTGGAAGCTGGAAAACCTATGATCAAATCCTCTCTCAGACACTAACTGTGTGACTGTGGACAAGTCATTTAACCTCTCTGAGTATCAGTTCCCTCATTGGTAATATATCATAATATTTGTTATAAAATAACATAACATATAATATAATACAATACATTATTATATTATGACATAACACAACACAATATAATATAATGGTGATTATGAAGCTTGCTGCACAGGCTTATTGTGAGGATTCAGTAAGATAATGGTGTAAAGTATTTTGCAGACCTTAACTTGGTGTACAAGCGTGAGTTACAACCAACATGTAAAAAGGCTTTGGGCTTCACTGGCATGAGAAGGGCAGGATGAGGGAGATGATTTTATTAATGACTTGGAGAAAGGCACAGATAGCATTTTTATGAAATCTCTAGGGGACAGGAAGCTCAGAGGGATCACTAAAATGTTGACTAATCAAGCCAAGATCCAACAAAGTCTTGACATGCCCAAATGATGAGAAAAATCTAATATGATGGGATTTAATAAAGATAGGCCTACTGAGTTCAAATATGGCCTCAGACACTTAACATGTACTAGCTGTGTGACCTTGGGCAAGTCATTTAACTCCAATTGCCCTACCCTCCCCCCCCAAAAAAAAGGTGGGGGGAGATAAGCCTAACACACTTTAGTGAAGTTCAAACAAAATAGCTTTACAAATACAAGACAGGCATGGCTAGACAATAGTCTTTGTGAAAAGACCTGGAGGTTTTAGTGGACTGCAAAATCAGCATGAGTCAATAGCATTACATGGCAGCCCCAAAAGCTAAGTGTCCAGAATGAGCCAGACAGACATGGAATGGAATGTTGCATTTAGTTTGGGGTGAAATGGACAAATTAGAACATGTTAAAAATCAGCATCATTCAATGAAGAAAAGCATTGTCTCTGAAATCAGACAACCTGAATTCAGATCCCTTCTCTGATGCTTACTCCCTGTGTGCTTTGAATGACTCCCTTAAATACCCATGCCTCAGTTTTCCTCTCTGTGAAACAGGCTCTATAAAGTCCTTTCTGGTTCTAGATCTACAATTCTCTGTCCAAAAAGAGGGTGACTTACATGGGAGTGCCCTGAATACTGTGCCATGTAAGGATTAGTTAAAGGAACTAAGAACATTAAGCCTGAATAAGAGAAGACTTCAGAGGTACATGATAGGTATCTTAAAGTATTTGGAGGGTTGTCATGTGGAGGAGAGCTGAGGCTTATTCTGCTGGTTCCCCAACGTAATCTCAGAGAATAATGGGTGCAGCTTTAGGTTCAATGTAAAGAAAAACTTCCTAACAATTAGAGCTGTCCAAAAGTAGCGTGAATTTCCTTGGAAAGTTAGAGGTTTATTTTTTTTAATACTATAGACGTTCAAGGAAAGACTGGATGATAATGTTGGCGTATCTTGTAGAGGATGACCTCTCCTTTTCCTGCCACTCTGAGGTCCTGAAACTCTGCTATTTTGTGACTTTTCCTATAGATTCGAGTGTTCTGTTTTGAAAGAGTTGAATGTGCTGTAATGATGCTCATGTACAGCACCCAGTGGATTTGTTCTCCTTGTGGGGATGGTTTTATTGAGCAATAATTATTATTAACATAGTAATGATGCTTTCAGGCCTATAGCTGCATTATTAGGCACTTAGTGCCCAATCAGCACCTACAATTCTTTGAACTCCTATAGACCTGAGTTTGATGACTGTTCATAGGCTATTCTCAATGTGTTTTCTGAAGAAAATCAAGAAATAAACAAGAGTGAACCCTATGGGGGACATGCAAGGCTGAACTGAAGATTTGTTATTTGAGATGGGAACCCATAACCTAAAGATTACATAATCTTTAGGGTTTTTTTTTTTATCAATTTACCCATTTATCCTCTTTCTCTATGATCTTTCTCTCTTTGACCCTATGGCTTTCTTTTCCATACATTCAGATAGATGGACATTGCTATCTGCATCTAAGTTCATTCTTCCTCTTTGTGAGGTCTCTCTGTCTCCCTCTTGTTTCAGTCTTTCTCTGTCTCCCTGATTCTCTGTCTGTATGTCTCTGTCTCTCTGAATCAGTATCTCTCTGCCTCTGTCTATCTATTTGGTCTCTGTCTCTCTATTTGGTCTCTGTCTCTTTCTATGTCTCTTTCACTTTCTCTATCTCCCTGTTTGTCTTTCTCATTCTTTCTCTTTCCTTCTATTCTTCCTCACCATTAACACATATATTCATTCACAGATAACTTTTCATCTGGCATTTTACTGGTCAGCATTCCTGACCTCCAAGAGCTTATGTTCCAAAAATTATTCCAACTCTTTCTCTTATCAAGTGACAAGTTATACAGAAAATGGCCCTTACGAGAAATACTGAAAAAATTGAAATGACTTAAGGGAGGGGAAGAAAAACCTGAGTGTTGTTTTTAAAACAGCCTTGAAGCCTGTTAAAGGGGTTATTGTAACCCTTCCAGCTGTTCTCCAATGCTTATACCAATGGAACAGAAGGAAAAGTGATTTGCTCGCAGCTATAGATATTTAGGTTATGTATAAAGAACTTTCTGGCTGTGCAGAGTTGTTAAGCACTGAGCTGGTTTACTTACGGAGGCTGTCCTTGAAGACCTTTGAGAATAAGACAGTTTACTTTCTGGGATGTTTTAAACATTAGGCCAGGGGAATGGATGAGAGTCGCAAGAGTTTGGGATTCTCTCATTTGTATAATGTCTACTGTTTTCAAATTGCTGTTAAGTATATATCAACCAGATGCCACATCTACACAGTCAGATTAAAGTGGAGACATGACTAAACCATAGCTCATGTGAAAAAAACCTTGAGGTTTTGTGACTGCAAGCTCAAACGAGTCAGTAGTATGACATGGCAGACAAAAAGGCAATCCAATTGAAAGTATCCAGATTGGGGAAAATGGCAGTCCCACTGCACTCAGCCCCAGTTAGACCACACCTGAAATACTGTGTTCAGCTTGGGGCACAACATTCTAGGAACAATACATTTCAATCATGTGGGCCACCAAGTCAAATTCATTTGACCTGAATGAACCAGATTGGCTCCCCACACTCCACCTAATTCACACTGGTTGTGGTGACATCTCCAGAGAGGGGAATTAGATAAAATCTTATTGAGATAAAGAACTTAATTGGATTTATAAAAATCCATAAGTGCTTGGAGCATCTTAAAGATGGGTGCTATATAAATCAAGAGTATCATTACCATTACTATTATGAATTATTATTATTACATTAATTATGCCATTCCTGTCTACCCAACTAAATGAGTCAGCACTGCTGATATAATCTATGACTTTAGAAGGGTGTCTCTGCAGCTGGCTGGATCGAGGCAGAAGTGAGATCTTTAGGACCTATTTAATTCTTGGAGAAGTAGGAGATCCAAAAAAAGTGTTTCTGTTCCAGCCTGGGTTGGGCCAGTGGCCACTTCCCTCTCCAGATGCCCTCTGCTAAACTCCTCAGCAAAATCATGCTTTAACCTTATAAATCAATTTGATTAAAAACATATAAATACCTACTAGATGCAACATACTATGCCTGAAAGCAGGCTTACTCAGGGGCATGTTAATCCCATCCACACCATCAGTCTTTACCAAAGATTTAACTGGTGTGTAACAGCCTCCATTTGGCAAGTATTTGCATAAAAGAAGCCAACTGACAAGTCTTAATCTTGAAACATTTGTCACTGCTTCAATTGGACCTCTGCAACCAAAACAAGCTTAATCTTGGATACTAACAGGGAACTAGCCAGAAGATAGCTGTGTGGCCTTTTTGGCAAGTCATTTTGCTTCCCTGGGACTCAGTTTCCTCATCTGTAAAATGAGAGCATTGAGCTAAATTTCCCCTAAAGCCCATTTTAACTCAAAAAACTCTTGGATTTATGAGTTAATGGAAAGGCAGCATAATACAATGCATAGCCTAGCCAATTCAACCTGGCTCTGATATTTATTGATCATGTGACCCTAAGCAAGTCATTTAACTCTTCAGTTCCCCAGGCAACTCTCTAAGATATAAGTTGCAGAGAAGGTACCCACTCATGTTGGTAGATGGAATTTTTGCTTCTGGGAATTTTCTATTAAAAACTAAAACATGGTGGGGGTTGGGGAGAGGTGGCTAGTTGGCACCAGCCCTGGAGTCAGGAGGAACTAAGTTCAAATCTGGCTTCAGACACTTAAACACTAGCTTGTGTGACCTTGGGCAGGTCACTTAATCCCAATTGTCCTGCCTTCCCCCTTCCAAAAAGCAAAAAATAAAATAAAACATGGAGCCAAACCGATGAGCCATATGGAATGGAGGATGTGGCCTTCCCACATATAATATTGCTTTCTCAGTGGAGTATTGTGGGAAAAACAACAACAGCAATGAATTTGGAGTCATAAAATCTCATTCTGACATGCTCCTTAAGTGACCTTGCTAAATTATTTAACCTGGTTGAGTTTCAGGGTGCATATATGTAAACTAAGGAAGTTAATTTAGATAATCTATTATGTTCCTAGTGGCTCTAAATTCTGGGATCCTGTGACTCTGGGATATTTGAAGCCTGCCTATGTGGGTTGGGGGTAGTGTGATGATGAATTTTAATTTCAGTATCTATTATTTCCAATGACCAGGATGCCATACAAGTAATTGGTGGGGGATGGGGTGGTGTCTCTTTGTTTTCTACCCTTCCTTTAAATGAAAGCACTGAAATGAAGAGGAAAAATAACATTGGCAGGGGGCAGGGGTGGGGGGGAACCATTTGGGAAAGAAAGCACTTGAAAAATGGTCCTATCTTCTTTTCAAGATGCTCTTGTAATATAATTATGAGCCATCTGTTAACCTCCTCTCCCCCATGAGTGATCCTTTTAGTTCTCAACAGCTGTACATCCCCAAGAGAAAGCAGGCAAGAATGGGAAGAAGAGCACTTTCCACTGAGGGCATCAAGGAGGGGCATAAGTTACACAGTCAATGCAATTTAGAGAAGGTGTAGAAAATCCAAGCAAAACATAAATACCAATAAATGTTCTAGGGATTAGCAGATAAGTCCTATCAGGAGAAAGCAAGAGAGCTAAATGTATATAGTTGAGAAAGGATACAGCTCAGAGGGAACAGAATCACAGTCTATAAATACCTTCAAGAAAAAAAAAGAATAAATGAAGTGAGGGAATTAATCACCAGCTCAGAAGTTGGGAGGACGAGGCTGCAATGGCCTTTGGCTAGGGGAGGGAGAGCCAATGTGGAACATTAAGGAGAAGTTCAGAGTGATTGGGCAGTGGAAGTGGCTCCTTAGGGGATGTGGCTGTGACTCTATCATTGCCCAGAGATGAGAAAAGAGACGAGATTAAGTGCTATTAGGAATGAAAAGGTAAGCCTGCAGAAGGCGAGATGGAGGTCATACAACATGACCCAGTGGGCTCTCCCACCTATGATTCCATGAACTGTGTAGTAATTACTTGCTCTTACAAATTGCTTGGTAAATATGCTTAGTAAATCAAAGATGCCCAGATCACCTTCGGTGCTCAGGAGGCCCCAGTAAAGATCAAAGGCCACACACTTCAGAGAGGTTACCATATATAGTGGAGTCTATCCATGGAATTGTTGGTGGAGGAGAGAGGTGGCTTTTTGGATGATATAACACCTCCACAACTGAATGGCCATTTGCTAACATGGAAAATAAAAATAGCTGACACTTATATAGCATTTTAAATATAATTTCTCATCTGATCCTCCTAACTGCAATGAGATACACTTTATATTTTTATCCCCATTTCCTAAATGAGGAAACAAAGGTTTAGATGCAGTGCAAAAGCTACTAGAGACAAGGGACTTGAGTTTAAATTTTGGCTCTGCCACTTCTAATTTGTATGACCTTAAAGGATCATAGGATCATAGCTAGGAGGAGGAGCTGGAAGGGACTTTAGAAGTCATTTACTCAAACCTCTTTTTTAAGACTACATTCCCCCTTTTTGCCAGATGGTAAATACAGAGGTCATTCTTAGACCCAGTTCCATGACTGTTGATCAGTGAGGGAGCTTTGGCCTGCTCCATTTGCCCCTTCTTAGGCAACCTGGTGGCCTACTGCTCTCCAGAGACTTACTACATTAATGCTGAAATGAGGACAGATTGCCCTAGTTGACTGCAGTTCCAAACTGCCAAGCTTGAGATCTGCCAGACTCAGCCTCCCTGGTAGCTAGGCTTATTGATCGTACCACCTCACCTGGCTCCAGCTCCCTCATTTTGCTGTTGTTGTTATTGTTTAGACGTTTCAGTCATATCCAACTCTTTATGGCCCCTTTTGGGGGTTTCTTGGCAAAGATACTGGAGTGGTTTGCTACTTCCTTCTCCAGCTTATTTTACAGATGAGGAAACTGGGGCAAACAGGGTTAAGTGACTTTATAATGCTTTAAGGTTTGCAAGGTGTTTTTACAAATATTATCTCATTTGATCCTCACCACAACCCTGGGAGGTGGGTGCCGTTATGATCCCCATTTTCCAGATGAGGAGACTGAGGCAGACAGAGATGAAATGACTTGCCCAGGGTCACACAACTAGTTTCTAAGACCAGATTTGGGCTTCCTAACTCCAAGTCCAATGCTCTATCCACTATGCCTCGTAACTGCTCCCCTCAATAAAAACTGAATGACCTCTAGGACCCCAGCCAGCTTCTAGACACCCACGGTCAGATGCTTTGCCTACGACACTATGAAGATGATCCCTTCTTGTCAGTCAGTCCGGGTGTCTAGAATTAGATATCCTATTCTCACTGTCTCTCCCTCCCATTCCACCTTTTCAGAGACACTAGTTTTTGAGTCAATCTCCTTCCTTGGCCCACTTGCTGGACCCCCTCCCCTTTAAGAATAGTAATGGCAATATTAAAGCCTAAGTACTTCAGTGAAGCTAGGGCCTTCTCCACAGAGGCTGTTTAGAGATTGTCTAAAATGTCTGCTGGGAATAATTCTAGCCGTAGGCAGGCTCAAGAGTTATTGATGAAATAACCTTTTGGGGCCTGAGTCTGGGGTTTTGCAGATGCAATGGCAAGATTATTGTTTAAGTGGGGACTCGATCAGGCGGTGACCTAGAAAACATCTAGTTGTTTATTGCTTTCACAGCTTCCTGAGGCTACTGCTGTCTCTGCCACAGAGGCCAGGGCATCTTATTGGGAAAGGGAGTAAAAGGCAGCAGACAAGGGCATGAACATGCCTGTAGCCCTGGCAGCCTGAGAGCAGGGAGGCAGCATCTGGCCCTGGGGTTGCCTGGGCCTCAGCCTGGTTTGAATAGAGGAGTTGCAATGATAGAAAACCAATGCATTTTTCACCTCCTGGCTTTTTGCTTTCTCCCTCTTCTTTTGGCCAAACTCAGCTTCATAACTTGACCATATTCAATGAATACCTAAATCAATCATCCAACAAGGGCATTTGTTCAAAGAGATGGTCTCTGCAGAGGAACGCCTGCAAAGCGCTCTCCAGAGGAAAACAAGGGATCAGCTGTGAGAGGAGGCAAAGGGGAAAGGGAGGGGTATTTGGAAAGGGGGAGCAAAAGCTAAAGGCTGACCCCTTTGTGGTTCTAGGAGTCAGGTCACAAATAATGGCAGATTGCACATGGCATCTAGGGGCAGGAAGCTAACACCCCTGAAGGGGGCATCTAGGTGGCTCAGCAGATGAAAAGATATGTCTGTGGTCATAGAGCTAGTGAGTGTCTGAGGTGGAACTGAAGCCCAGTTTAAGTAATATAAATTAAAATAATGCTTAGTTGCATGGTGCTTTAAGGTTTACAAAACACCCTACATTCCTATTTTATATATGAGAAAACAGGTTGACAGAGTGACACAGCTAGTAAGTTTCTGGGAGACAGAATTTGAACTCAGGTTTTTCTATCTCAAGGCCAACACCCTATCCACTCTTCCACACTTCTTCCAACTCAGCATAAAAGAGACAATCATTCATATAAATATCTGGGAATTTGGGGGTTGGGTAGGGGTAGAAAAGGAGGGAACCTTTGGAAATGCAAATTCCAATGCTTCATAGTAATATAACTAGTTATCAGTTTTCCCAAGCTTGCTTTACTGAGACCAGAGTGTATGAATATATTGTAAAATTCCATTTAGTCTTTTTTCAGATGTTGAAATGTGAACAAAATGTTATTTTTAATGAGCTAGGAAATTGTTCAGGCTTCCTCCCTCCCACCCCCACCCTACCATCTCCTTTTTTTTCTTTTTTTTCATTGCTATAGGGTACACTACAAAGCTTTAGTTTGAAGCCTTTAATTTCCATGTGGTTTTCTTCAGGCAAAAGTGGCTATCTTGTGTCACAGGGAATCGTTCATGCAGCCAAAGAGGCTCCTACCAGAGAAACCAAGGCTCAGGCTGCTAGAGACTCCAGTGTTGGGGGGAGGAGAGGGGAGGGCAAGAAAGAGGCAGGTCTAGAGAACCAAGGTTTTCTTAGAAGATTAGAATGCAGGAGGCATGTCCAAATAACAAATCCCTCAGAGTGGAATTCTCAGCAACATCCTCCCCCAGCGGCCTTGCTCTCTCCCCTCCTCTCTCTCTGTCTCTGTCTCTCTCTATCTCTCTGTCTCTCTGTCTCTGTCACTCTGTCTCTCCCACTCTGTCTCCATCTCCCTCTCTTTGTCTCTGTCGTTTTTGTCTCTTTCTTACATACACATACACACACACACATACACACGTGCTTTTTCCCAGTGGCCTCACCCCAGTGGTGCCATTTCTCCCCTTCTTGATGTCCAGCTCCCCTTTATGGGCTGGTTGCATTAAGCAACTTGAGAGTAAGGACTGTTTTACTTGCTTATATTTGTATCGCTAGTTCTTAGCACAGTGCTTGGCATGCAGTAAGTACTTAATAAATGCTTTATCACTCTATCCATTTCCAAGTCACCATGGGTTTGCTCTTCTAGATATTAGAAGTTCTATATCCGAGGGGTGGCTAGGTGGCACAGTGAATAGAGCACCGGCCCTGGAGTCTGGAGGACCTGAGTTCAACTCCGACCTCAGACACTTAACACAAAAACTAGCTGTGTGAACTTGGGCAAGTCACTTAACTGTAATTACCCTCCCCTCCCCTCTTCGAAGAAGAAGATGATGATGATGATGATGATTTTCTGTATCCACCAGGAGTGAAAAGTTCTCTAAGTAGATGACTATTACTATATTGAGATTTCCAACCCTGACCTTTCTCTTGACTTCATTCCTACATTTTCAGGGACCTTGTTGTCCTTGTTGTTTAGTCATTTTCAGTCATGTCCAACTCCTCATGACCTCTTTTGGAATTTTCTTGGCAAAGATACTGGAGTGATTTGCCATTTCCTTTTCCAGTTCATTTTCCAGATGAAGAAACTGAGGCAAACAGGGTAAAGTAACTTGCCCAAGGTCACTCAGCTAGTAAGTGAGGCTAGATCTGAAACCAGGTTTCCCTGATTCCAGGCCCAGAACTCTAACCACTATGCTACCTAGCTGGACCTACAAAGACCTTAGAAAGCATTCAAGCCAAACTACTTGAATAAATAATTTAAAAAGAATATTAATATACTCTCTGTTAGACTCTGGGACAGTGGATAGAGTGCCAGGTGTGAAGTCAGGAAGATAAATCTTCCTGATTTCAAATCTGTTCTGAGCTCCTAGTGACTCCACATATAAAGGCCTAACCACCATTCCTCCTTTGCACTGGGTTGATATGCTTGTGGAACACTAAAAATGTCCACAAACTTTTTTGTTGAGTGACTAGTTTTCCTAAACTGGTATTTTTTCCTCTCTTTTTTTATTCTCCATTATAAGGGATAGAGCTCTAGGAAGGTAAGGAAGGTATCCCTGTGACACAATGACAAATGTAAGGGATATAAAAGTATATATGTATAGTTTTTATTTATACATAAATATTTATAAATATATTTATTTATAACATGATGTATAATATATAATAAAAGAAATAATATATCATTATATATATGTATAATGACATCTTATACATATATACGTGTGTGTGTGTGTGTGTGTGTGTGTGTGTGTGTGTGTAATCTTCCTTTTGTGGTCTATGGTAACATCATTATCCCCATCACCCAGGCTTAATATTTCAGGGTTCTTGTTGACCCTTCACTGACCAAAAAACTGACATTTGTGTAATATGAAGCATTCTATCCACATTCTCTCATTGGATCGTCACAACTTGACGAGGTAGTTATAATTTTCATTTTACAAATGAGAAAACAGAAGCTAAAAAGTGAAATTATTTAACCAGGGTCAAACAAATAATATCCGAGGCAAGATTTAAACCAGGTTTACCTATCTCCAATGCCAATTATTTCTCCATTTTACTATACTTATACTGACCATCGATGTCTCATCTCCAAGTTTTGCTGGTCCTTCTTTCATAATTTCTCTCATGTTCTCTCTTTCTGTTACCCACTGCCACTTAATTTCCTTCTTCCTGTACTGTTATAGTGGCTACCTAATTGATATAGTTTCTTTCCCCTCCATTCCATATTCCTTACTATCCCCAGATTAAACTTCCTAAAATACAACCATATATACCTGATGGCTACAGGAAAAAAAATGGCCCATTTTGCTTGGCATCATAGCACTCTGTAATCTGTTTCAAACATACCTTTCCAATGTTATTTATCCTTTATTATCCCCTTCCAATGTTATGCCCCTACTCCAGCACACACCCTGTGATCTAGCCAAACTGGTCTACTTGTCATTCCCTCAATTTACCTACTGTTTTCTTTCCCCCCATGTTCCCCTTGAAATATGCCTTCCCTCTGCTTCAGATGCCCTCCTCTTCATCTCCACTTATTGATATATTAAGAGTTGTGTGACCCTGGGCAAGTGGCTGTCTGAGCCTCAGTTTCCCCCACTGTAAAATAGGGATGATACTTTTTACTAGCTATCACACAGGATTATTGTGAGGAAGCACTCTACAAAGATAAATGGGCTGTAGAAACATGAACTGTTATTAGGAGTACCTATCTTTCAAGTCCAACTTCAAATGTCAGCTATTCCATAAAATCTCCTTGATTATCCAAGTCAGAAATGATCTCTCCATCCTCTGAATTCCCTGGTCTCTTCTGTTAAATTCCATAGCATCTAAGAGTGTGAAAGCACAGCTCTTTCGCACAATGGCTAGAAAGACAGTAAATACTTGGGGAATGGGTTCTCATGGGATAGTGGCAGGAGCACTGATGCTGAAATCAGAGGACTGGGTTCAAAATTCTGGCTCCAATGCTTTCTAACCACATTTCCTGAGGCAAGTCTCTGTGGACCTCTATCTTCCCATCTATAAAATGGAATCATTGAGCTAAATGATCTCTGAGGTTCCTTCCAACTCTAAATCATGGATTCTGTGATGATTCACTCCCTCTCAAATGTCTTTCAATTGAAAGAGGCATCATCCATTTTCCATGGCCATTCTTTCAGCTGTAAGACAGAGCGAAAACTGTGCTGTTCCAATTTATTCCTTCTGGGTCAGTATAAGGTAGGATTTATGTCATAGACCCGTTATGGATCCTTTCTTAGAATAATGTTTCTAAATGTGTAAAATAAAAATATGTAGGATTACAAAGGAAATTTCTGCATCTAGGGAAAGAATTGATATAGAAGTATTACAGAATAATTTAGGTATATATATTAAAAAGGTATACATATATAGTATGTATATAAGGTATATCTCTATATCTATAAATAGAAATAGAGATGTAACTTTTTGTGTCTAATGGTAGCCATCTCTGGTAGGGGAAAGGAAAAAAAGGGAAAAAGAAAGAAAGAAATTTATTATGTATAAATTATATATGTATATATTATATGTGTAAATAGAATAGCAAGTTGTATATAATAGATTTTCAATTGCATGTGCAATAGTTTTTTTTTATTATGCTATGTTATGGAAATTCTTGTTTTATCCTATAAATAATATATTTTTTAAAAGAAATCCATTAATTGAAATAGTTACCAATTTTTTTTTTTTAAGTTCATGAACCCCAGGCTAAGACATTCCTAATTGAAGAGAACTTAGTTGTGGTTTCCCTGACCTCCTTCCCTTCAAAAGGGCCTTACAAGTGATATCTTCATCTCAGAGTAGCTGAGCCTGTGACAGTGCCCTGCCAGCTAACATAGGAAATATCTAATCCCCAGATGACACAACCAAAACATTAACTCTCCCCATTGAGACTTGGATCTCAAAGTGCCTTACCATTGGGTATTGTGAAATGTAAATATATTCCTTCTGGAGCCTCTACACAGAATGGAATTCCCTTACTCAGCAATCAGTATGGCTATGATCAAGTAAAGAAATTAATCAGTAAAACTGTGACTGCTTAACCTTTCCACAATACTATGCTCTACTTATCCTGTGGGATCTAGATTTCTTAGCAGTGAAAGTCCCCACTCAACCCCTGGATCTTAAGTAACAGACATACTCCCATGACATTTTATTCTTTGCAATGGTATGCAAAAAGGGGCTACTGTGAAGTCTGGTCCCACTTCTTTCATCTCGCCTACACACACACATATGGTTGCTTCACTGTCATCTTCAAAAGCAATAATGATATGTTTGCATTAAAAGTGGTTTCATCAAAGCAAGGTGATTTCTATGGTATTATTAGAAGGAAATTGACCCTGAGCAGATCTATTTCTTCCTTCTTCTTCAAGACCAGAATATATCTTTTTAGGGGGTGCAGAGGACAAATGATTTTTAAATTATTAATTTAATAATAGCTTTAACAAACACAAACGAATAATAGAATATGGCATAAAATTTTCCCAAATTTCAAAAAATCCAACTATTTAGTTACATCCTGATCTTAAAAAGAGAGAAAAAAGAAATGTAATATGAAAAATAAGAATTTATTTCCAGCATCCTCCTCCAGAATCTTTTCTGTCTATACATTTATGTTTTATTGCTATCATTAGATTTTTAAAATATAGTCATGCATAATGTATGCCATTCATCTGATTCTGCCTTCTTCACTTTTATGAGCTTTTCTATATTTTCTTTTTATTCTTCATATTTGTTCTTTTTTATGATTCCATATTGTTCCCCAGAATGGTGACTCCACTCTGGTGAGAACGTTATAGATCCTGGGGATAGCTCAGCCCACATAAGGCAATGCCTTCCCATTGGATCTTCCAAGATTTTGCAAAGGGATGCATGCCTATTGCAGTGCAAAAACTAATTGGTCTAGATCCAGAAATCAAAAGACCTAAGTGTCTTATTACCTTTGACCCTGGAGCAAGTCACTTAAATTCTCTGGGTCTCTGTTTCCTACACTGTAAAACAAGGGGCCTGGTTGGCTAATACCCAGACATCCCCTGGAGATCATAAAAGGAAGAGAGATGCCAAGGTAGATAATAATAGTGTTTGGAGGGTTGCCAAACAGGAAGAAATCTTATCCTAGCTATAATAGAGAGAGGGAACGACCATTTGCCATGACTACATATACCTTCTTCTCAGTAGCTACAGATTCTTATGACGACAGTTCGATTCAATAGGCATTTATTTATTGTGTGCCTACTATGTGCCAAACACAGTGCTGGGTGCTAGGGATACGAAGACAAAAATAAAATTGCCCATGCTTTCAAGGAGCTTACATTCTATTGGGGGAAAACTGCATGTATTTACAAATAAGTAAATGTGAAACATGTACAAACTAAATACTGAGGAAATTGGGCGGGGTGGGGGGTGGGGTGGGGGGAGATATCATTCATCAATAAGACAGTCCTTACCCTCCAGGAGCTCACAGTCTAATGCAGGAGACAACGTGTAAACAAATATATACAAAGCAAGCTATATATTAGATAAATAGGAAATAATTAACAGGGAAAACACTGGAATTAAAAGGGATTAGGGAAGGCTTCCAGTAGAAGGTGGGATTTTAGTTATGACTAAAGTAGCCAGGGAGGTCAGTAGTCAGAGAAGAGAAGGGAAAGTGTTTGCGGCATGTGCAACAGCCAGTGAAAATGCCTTGAACTGAGATACGGATGTCCAAGAGGCCCATACCACTTGGTCAAAGTGTACATAGTAGGGGGATAGCTGTAAGAAGACTGGAAAGGTAGGAGTGGGCTAGTTTACACAGGGCTTTGAATGCCAAATAGAACATTTTGTAGGCAATGGAATTTGAGCCAACCCTTAAAGGAAGCCAGAGATTGAAAGTATTCAGTCACAGGCTGTCAGTCCCTGTCCTCAAGGAGCTCACATTCTATGAAAGGTAAGCTAGAGGTACAGCTAAGAACCTGGAACTTGGACAGTGCTAGTCAGTTCATTGAACTTTCACTCAAAAATAAATTACCCTTAGTTGAAATAAATTCCAAACACCGTAAGGTGAAACCTAACTGAGAACCTGAACCTTGAAGCTGCATCTGCCAGTGTGGGGTTGCAATCTCAAAAGGCTACCATGAGGTAGAAAGCCAAATGAACCAAGCCATGACCCACTCCTCTACCCTCTCCATCCTCATTTTACCTCAGTAAGCCTTTTGTGCATACCAATGGAGAGCAGGTTTCTCTGGGAAATCCTTAGGAAATGTCATCCATATGTTTTTGAGTCATTTACAGGGAGAACCCATCAAAATATTGTTCTTTGAAGATCCATTTACATTTGTTCTAAAGGCCTATTTTAAAGCTTATGCAAATGAACTAGATTAAGGTTGCATTTGGCAAGTTAAAACTGGAAAATGTAAAGTTCAGTTTGAAGCTTGATGTAAATAGAAATTTCACTTCTCAAGTGCCCTAGTTTCCCTTTCTTAGTATAAGTGCCCCTTGTGCAAAATGACTTGAGATTCATCTGATTTGCTGAAACTGTGAAGAAAAAAATGATAGCATAATGATCCAGGAAGAGCCCTGGACTAGGTTGTTCAACATCTAGGCTCTAGTTTGGACTGAGCTACTATCTGTATGACCTTGAAGAAGTCAATTAACCAATATGAGCCGTGGTTTCCTCATCTTATTAAAAGACTCATCAGGTTATATGCTTTTAAAAGCAAATCTGATGA
The DNA here is from genome assembly GCA_011680675.1 of Gymnobelideus leadbeateri. Classification (NCBI taxonomy): domain Eukaryota; kingdom Metazoa; phylum Chordata; class Mammalia; order Diprotodontia; family Petauridae; genus Gymnobelideus; species Gymnobelideus leadbeateri. The sequence goes on from WOXC01006844.1 coordinate 278,955, forward strand.
GCATAACTCTAAGAAATTGTGATCTTTAATTTTTTTTTTAACAACTCTTACTTCTTGACCTATACAACACTTCTCAAAGTGAGCCCCAAAGCAAAGCCTCTCCTCAGGGTTTATATAGCCTTCTCCTGGCTCAGAGAATGTAACAACCTTCTGGACCCACTGCCCAATCACAAAGTATCAAGGTGTGGGCTTTCCTGAAAAACAAGCCTCCCACCACTGGCTCCAGGTGCACTTAAGCTAGGGGCAGGGAAGATCTTTACATTTGCATTTCCATTACACATATCCACAGATGTAATGGATCAGCGTCCATTTAGAGCTCTGTGGTCTCTCTTGGAATGCCCTAGGCATCTGATCTTGGTCTGGTAATGTCTGACATTTTTATCAATGAAGATGAAGACATAAATGCCATGCTTATCAAATTCGTGGTAGTAATAGAGCTAACACATTGGATAAGAGAGTCAAGTTTCCAAAGAAGCGTACTAGACTGGGTGGGCAGAAGATAAAATTTAATAGGGATACAAATAAAGTCCCACACTTGGGTTTTACAAAAAGTAACTATATAAGCACAGAATGAAAGCTGCACATCTCGAGAAAAGTACATATGAAAAAGATCTGGGGGCTTTAGCAGATTTTAGCCTCCACATAAATCATCTGTGTGGTGTCAACCAAAAGAACTGTGGAAACATTTTTTAAAAAGTATTATATCTAGTGTCTGGGCTGTTAAGGACTCACTCTATTCTGCCCTGGGATACTGTATATATTTCTAGCAATGATGTTTTAGTAGGCACTCAGAGCAAGCCATTCAATTATAGGTTGAATATCCAGCATTGAAAAGAGAAAATTTAGTAGGGACATGGCAACAGTCCTCAGCTATTCAAAGGGCTGTCATTGTAAAGATATTGTTCTGCTTCGAACATCTAAGATAGAGGGCAAAGTAAGGGCCAATGGGTAGACATTATATAGTGACCTATCTGAGATCAACATGAAGAAAACCTTCCTAATAATAAGCGCTGTCCAAAAAGTTGCCTTGGAAGTGAATAGTTAGTTCCCTATGACTCAAGTGTTCAAGTGGAGACTGCATGACTACTTGTTAGAGATGATAGGGGTAGGATTGGTGATAGGACAAATAGGGGTGACCTCTAGGTAAGTTCAAGGCCAAGACTCTATGATTCCTCTCACTCTAAGATTTGCTGATTAAAATCTGTGGGTTGGATTTTCAGGTAACTTTTTATGAAATCTCATGCTTTCTGTCCTTTGTAATCTAAAACTATGATGAACACCTGGAATGGGTGTAAGAAATCATAACCTTGGGGCAGCTAGGTGGCGCAGTGAATAGAGCATGGATGCTCGAGTCAGGAGGACCTAAGATCAAATCCAGCCTCAGAAACTTAACACTTAATAGCTGTGTGACCTTGGGCAAGTCACCTAACCCCAATTGCCCTGCCTTCTCCCCCTCCAAAAAGCTAATAATAATAATAATAATCTTCAGTAAAGTCAAACTGAATATTCCTCAGCCTATTTAGTAATATGTCACTCAGTTAATAAACATTTATTAAAGGCCTATGATATTCCAGGTTCTTTGCTATGTGTTAGCAATACAAGGAAATACAAAAGAGAGTCTCTGTTCTCAAATAGCAGAGGGGGGAGGCAGAAAACATGAAAGTAACTATGTACAAATGGAATATATACAGGATTGATTAAATATTGTCAGGGTGGAATAGTGGCTATACTGTGGAAGCCTGAGTCTGACACTAACTATATGAACAAGGGCAAGTCATCTGATTTCCCTGAGCCTCAGTTTCCTCACCTGTAAATTGAGTATAATAATACCTGTAGTACCTAATTCACAGGACTGTATAATATGAGATAATTTACTATGCTGAGCATTGGGCAAAATTTGAAATTCTCTATAAATGCCAGTTATTCCTACTACTATCTAGTAAGGGAATTAAGGAAGGAAAACTCATAGATAATATAACCCTGAATAAGCCATCGAATATAAAAACATCAATGACATTTATTACACATTAACATACATTTGCAGATATGATGCCTACTAGGGGATAGAAGTCAAGAATAAATATGATTAGCAGAGTAGATGAATCTGAATTAAGTAGAAATAGAAATGGCATCCTGAAGGAGGAGGAATTTAGCCTGAGACCTAAAGAACCTAAAAGGTACAGAGCAATAGTTCTCAAATTTGAGAGTCTCAGGGCCCTTTTATGATCTTAAAAATTATTGAGTACCCCCAAGAGCTTTTGTTTATAGGTATGTTACAGATATTATCCATATGAGAAATTAAAACATCTTAGTATTATTAGGAAAATAAGTTTTTTTTCTCACAGATTCCCTGAAAGGGCAATCTTGGGAACCTCCAGGGTTCCCTGGACTGTACTTTGAGAACCACTGTTTGTGGTTTGTGGGGGAGGCAGGTTAGAAAATTACTTGGAAGTAAAAACAGCTATGTCATGGGGTAGAGCAAGGAAGAGGAAGAGAAAGAGGGGACAAATTGATATGGTTCTTAACTATTGAGAAAGAAGAGGTAGCTCAAATGGGATATCATGTTTGGGGTGGTCTGCTCTCAAGACACCATGGGAAATGAAACTGCTTCCTCTGTTTTGTGAAACTTTATCCCTACATTCTAACTCAAAGTTTAAGTTCTTTTTTTGTTTTTTGCTTTTTTTGGAGGGCAATTGGAGTTAAGTAACTTGCCCAAGGTCACATGGCTAGGTTTTTGTTTGTGTGTGCATTAAGTGTCTGAGGCCGGATCCAAACTCAGGTCCTTCTGACTCCAGGGCCGACGCTCTACTCACTGCGCCACCTAGCCGCCCCTGAGATTAAACTTGGTGTTAGGGGCGGCTAGGTGTCGCAGTGAGTAAAGCGACACCTAGCCTCCCCGTAACACCAAGTTTAACCTGCTCTAAAATAAATGTTGTATGACCAATCCTGGTAGGTTTCCAAGAAGTTTTTTTAATAGTTCTATACCTTGAGAGGCTTGAACTATTCAAAGCACATCTTTGTCACTGATGTCTGTTTTTTTTCCCCAACCTATGTGCCTCATGGGGCAAGTAAGATAAAACAATACTAAAAAAAAAAAAAAAAACCCTCTACCTGAATACATCAGGGGTCTAGATAGGACCTGCATTAGACAAAATTATTAAGTGGGCAAAGTTTTTCTTCAACAGGCTCCACCTCTAAAAATCTAGGTTTCTTCATCTGTAAAATAAGGAGGTAGGATCAGATCATTACTAAAGTGTCTTCTCTCTCCCGATCACATGATATTTGGAAGCTCCACTCTGCTTTTCTCCGTTCTTTCTCTCTTACCAGGGCTCCCAATGTGTTCTCTGCCCTCTTTCCTGATCCAGAATTTCATTCACACTAGCCTGTTAGTGACTAGATACAGTGTTATACCCCCTCCTAAAAAAAAAGCTATTTGTATTTTTCAGTGCTATCAAGGGATGGCTTAATTAGCCCAAAAGAATAAATCTCTGATGATGGAATTTCAGGAACTCTAGCACTAGGCTAGAGTAATTATTGGGAGGAGGGGGCAGGAAGAGACACCCTCCTTTTAGATCTCATTGAATGGGTGACTGACTACTTGGTCTGTTCTGACTGCCAGCCTTGGACTCAGCACAGGTCCATTCCTTGTTCTCTGATGAGTCCACAATAGCCCAAGCCTGAACAGGAAAAAAATCAGCTCCATCTAGACTGGCAACAGGGTACTTTAGTTCCTTTCAATCCTTTTTATAAAACCATATTTTACACTGTTGCTTCAGTTGAGACCCATCTGCATTTTCCTCCATTAATCACTTGTATAACTCCACAGCGTAGCCTTCATTACCTGCTAAAAATGAATGTGGAGAGAAAACATAATTAGATGCCACTTTTGTTAAATAATATCTTGAAAACAGAGCCATGACTTAAATTAAAAAAAGGAAAAGGGAGGGGGGAACCACACGATTTGAACTAATGGCCCAAATTACCTCAGGTTAAGCTGGATTTTAAATCAGTTTTTTTTTCCTCTCTCTCTCTCTCTCTCTCTCTCTCTCTCTCCCTCTCCAGTGAATCATGACAAATCTCGAGTTCAGCTGGATGGATGATTAAATTCCCTCATCTCTGCTGAAACAATGAAATATTTCTATAATATTAAACCCGTCAAAATGATCACAGTGCAGTGTCAAAAATCTAAGTGTTCTTTCTCCAATCCCCTTGGCTCCTGCAAAACGGAGTACATTTCATTTGCTCCTCCTTGAAATCCCCAAGGTTTGGGATTTCTTTTAGGAATTGGAATTCATGCTGCCATGTTTTCTGTTTCTGCCACATTTGTGCCATCATCCCAACCCTCAGACATGAGAATTTAACTTGGGACCTCTATGGCACATAAAGAAGACATGCCATGTCCCCTGTCTCAGTGTCTATGCACCCTCCAGCCCCTGTGCTAAGAATGCCCACTCAGAAGCCCTAGCTCCCTCAGAAGCATGGCTCATCTGTTACCTCCTGCATAAGACCTTTCCTCATTTCCCCTCCTTCCCTTTCCCCCAGTTTCTAGTGCTCCCCCTCCCCACCTGCCCACCAAAATTATCTTGTGTCTATTTTGCATTTACTTATCTCTCCAAAAGAATGTTGGGAGCAAGGAACTATTTCATTTTTTATTTTATATCCTCAACACTTAAGATCACAAATTTAGTGTAGGAAGGGCCTTGATAGAGTAAACTGAGGCCTAGAGAAGTGAAATGCCTTGCCCAAGATTGTATAGGTAATATCGAGGCCCTCTGACTCCAGACCTAGTGGTCTTTCCACTATTCCATGCTGCCTAACTAACTGAGGGCCTGGCAAACACTCAGTGCTTAATAGATGCTGCTTATAGGATCATAGATTTTGTTGTTCAATTGTTTCAGTTGTGTCTCACTCTTTGTGATCCCATCTGGGGTTTTCTTGGCAAAGACACTGCAGTGGTTTGCCATTTCCTTCTCCAGATCATTCTACAGATGAGGAAGCTGAGGCAAACAGGGTTAAGTGACTTGCCCAGGGTCACACTGCTAGTAACTGTCTCAGGCTGGATTTGAACTCACTGTGCCACCTGGCTGCCCTAAGATCATAAACACAGGACTTGAATGTACCTTAAAGGTTAGATTTAGAGCTTGAAGAGACCTTAAGGGTTATGTATTCAGAGAATCAAAGACTTAGAACAGAAAGAGGTCTTAGCTCCTGTCAAGTCCAAAACCCTCATTTTACAGCTAACCAGGGCACAGAAATATCAAGTGACTCACACAGATTCATACAACTAATAATTTGAAGCAGAATTTGAACTGAGGTCTGCCTGACTCCAGATCCAATGCCCTATCTACTACATCAACTGGCCTCTGGTCCAGAGTAACCCCATCTGTCATTTTACAGATGGAGGGGCTGAAACCCAGAGACATCAAGAGAGCCCGGAGTCATACAGAGATATCTGAGGCAGAATTCGAACTAAGGTCTTCCCGATTCCAGGTCCAATCCCTAGAAAAAGGCTGCACCCTTTCCTTTTCATTTTATAGATAAAGAACTGAGACCCAGAGATGTTAATGACAGAATGTCACCAAACTGACTGGAATCTGACCCTACATCCTGTTTCCAAATCCAATACTCTTTCCATGGCATCATGGCTGCACATCTATCTAGTGAACATGCACTTCTGCTCTTTCTGCATCCCCCTTCTCCATTTAAATTTATAATCTAACCTATGATGATACTTGGGACATTCTTGTAAAGGTGAGAAAAGTGAGGTCATTGCATCACCCTGCCTCTATGGTGGGTGTCAGGTCCATTTGGGGTTTTGATGTTTAGTAATGATTTCCACAGAAATCATCTTTCCAGGAGTCACTCAGTAGCTGAACTCAAGCACCCTCACTTTTTGGAGACCTATCAGGATCAGGACTCCAGGATCCCACTCTCCTGGAAATAAGAAAGGAGCTCCCGAAGGAAGGGAAAATCAGGTGGGAGCCAAGAGTTAGATTGCCCCAACTTCACTGCTTACCAAATTAGAAACAATTTAAGGATTTAAGGATTAAGTGCAATTAATTACTGCCCAAACAAACACAGAACTGCCGTGGAGTGCTTAGGGAAAGGCTGGTGAGTTCTGCTTAAACAGTAAAGGGCTTCATTAATGCTCTCAGCAAATCCAGGGAGTGAGACAATTCACTCAATAATCTGCAGCACCAGCCACATGCAATGGTCACCAAATGCCTAATCAGCTCACGTTTCTGGACCACATTAGGTTCACACAGCCTGCAAGAGGAGGCAGTAGAAATATTATTGTCTCCGTTCACAAGGGAAGATACTGGCATGGCAAGAGATGACTTGTATTAGCTGTGCGGTCAGAGAGAACGTTCAGACCCAACTCTCCTGACTTGGGTCCATATCATAAGATAATTGAGAGTTACAATGGACCTTTAAGGCCACCTCATTTTACAGAGGAAGAAATGAAGCTTAGTTTGAGGTATAGTCTCTGGCCCAAAATAAAATAGCAAGTGTCTGACGCAGGATTTAAACCCAGACCTTACTGATTCAGAGTTCAACAGTCTCTCTGTTAACCCTCTCTTTTCAATACACTTCATTTTCTCTCTTCACACCAATTCATACTGATTTCTAGAACTATGGAGGATGCCTAGTAAAGTAGTCTGTCTTATTTCAGAACAGGCATGGGGAAAGAAACCTAAATTTGGAGACAGACACCCTAGGCCAATAAGGCAACAAGTATTGATTAAGTTCCCTCTCCAGGAACTTCCAAAAGTCTTAGTGCAGTTTGAAACTTTAAGAAGACTTTTGTGACACCCTCATTGCTAAGCACTAGTGTGAATGCACCTCATTGTGAATCCCAGGGGCCATTTATTAGCTGTGTGACCTTAGGCAAGTCACTTGCTTGATTTTTGCCTCAGTTTCCTCATCTGTAAAAAGGGAGATGAACTTAATTTCTTCTGGGGTTCCTCCTAGCTCTAAATCTTGTAAAATTAAGCCAAGAGGGAAGTCAAAGGGCAGAGTTGCAAAGAGGTGAAAGGCCACAGCAGCTTGAAAGAAGCTTGTTTGATGGGAAGACTGCTTAGGTATTTGTCCCCAGACTTGGCAATCTGCCTGACTTACTGTATGGTTAGCACAGGAAGCACCAGACACATAGGCATAATAATAGTTGGCATTTGTATATTTTTTCTGATCATTATCTCATTTGAGCCACATAACAGTCCTATGAAGTAGTTACTACAGGTTTTGTTGAGCTACTAGTCGGCACCATAGTGCATAGAGTACAGGGCTGGGAATCAGAAAGATTCATCTTCCTGAGGTCAAACATGGCCTCAGACACTTACCAGCTGGGTGACCCTGGGCAAGCCACTTAACCCTGTTGGCCTCAGTCTCCTCATCTGTAAAACATGCTGGAGAAGGAGATGGCAAACTACTCCAGGCTCTCTGCCAAGAAAACCCCAAAGATCACAAAGAATTGGGCACGACTATAAAAAAAAAAAACATTGAACAGCAAACAGATATTTTTATTCCCATTTATAGATGTGTCTCAGAAAGGTTAAGTGATTTGCCCATGGTCACACAGCTAGCTAATATTGGTGGCAAGATTTCAACCAAAGTCTTTCAGATTCCAACTCCTACAATCAATCAACAAGCACTTATTAAGTACCTACTTTGTGTCAGGCCCTGAGTTAGGCATTGGGGATACAAAGTACAAAGAATGAGACAATTCCTACTTACAAGGATCTACTTACATATCAATATATAAAGAATAAATATGAAGAAAATAAATCCAAAGTAATTAAATACAGGGGGCTTTGGGAAGGACTATACTAGCTATTGGGGGAAATCAGGAAAACATTTCTCAATTATATTTTTATCTGGTCTGGTACTGCTACAGAGTTCTGTGAACTTCAAGCCAGCTTTGAGTTTGATACCTCTGCTTCAGGATTTTTTTTTAGGTTTGTCAATGTCCTTTCTAAAACATGATGCCCAAAAAACTGAACACGATACTCTAGATATAGTCTGAGCAGGACAGAATATGATAGAATGATTTCCTCTTTTAAGTCTTGGATACTCAATGTCTCTTAATGCAGCCCAATGTTCCTTTAGATATTTTGGCCGCCATATCTCATGCTTTCATGAGCAAAACTTTCCTCAAGGAAGTGTTGGAGCTGGGAGGTGAGTCAGATAACTTAGAATCCAAGTACTTTTCACTAGCATGCTGATATGGCTAAATAGGCATCTACAGATAAGCCACCTAACACTCCCCTTCAACTTCCTGTTGTTAGTCTTTGTGCCTCTTTACCTTGGAGCTGTATGATAACACAAGATCTCCATCCTTGAATGGGGTGTCAGCTGCTTTTCTCCCAAAGCTCTGGGCTCCAGCCCAGTTTGCTGAATTCTACAATTATCTAAAGCAGCCATGTAAAATCAGGAGGACACATTCATTTTCCCTTTGGCAAGCACACCCCTGCTAAGTACACTCTCACCCAGATTCCACTAATGGCCTGATTCTGAGCACTGCCACAAAGAAAAAACCTGAAAACTTTGTATCAGAGAAAATTCTAGCACTTACATTCAGTTTTGCTTTGTTTTGGGGGTTATTGTTTTCCTGAATGAGGGCAATGCTCTTAAACAGGATATGTTGTCTATTGGAAACTGATTACAAGGGGGCGGTCATTTTTCTTAAGAAATTGATGCCACTCTATGGTTTAATAGAAAGAGCATTGAAGTGGTATTAGAAGATCTGGATGCTGTTCCCAGTTCTGCCACCAACTCCCTGTATGATCTTCAAAAAGTAGTGTCAGCTATCTTGGCCTTAGTTTCCTCATCTTCAAGAAGAGTGGGTTGGGAAAAAATGCAGCATGTCTGTTCAAAAGAGGTCGATCAAGATGGTGGGAGAGATAAAATGGAGTGGAGAAACCAGGGCTGTTTAATCTGGAGAATCTAAATCTTGGAGAAGCCATGAGAGCTGTCTGCCAGGGATTGGACTTGTTCTGCTTGGCCCAAGAGCTCCGATCTGGGAATTAAGGGTAGAGAGGCAGATTCAGTCTTGATGTGAGGGGAAAAACTGACTGCTAATTAGAGCTACCGACAAGTGGAATTGACTTATTTTATCTTTTTTTTTTTTTTTTGTGGAATTGACTTTTCCAAGAGGCAGTGGAACCTACTGTCCAGCAGAGGCAGGATCACTAATTTGGGGACATGTTTTAGAAGGAATTTTTTTTCAGGTATAGGTTAGATGACTTAGTTTCCTTCTAACTCTGTAGCTGTGAGTACATAATGTGTAAGATCACTTGCAATGTTGACATTCTATGACTCTTATTCATTATTGGTAGGACATATGTGCTATTCTTTTTTTTTCCCAAAATAGTGACTGCTTTGCTTAGGGCAGAGTGCTAAAGTAGAGAGTGCCCTAGAATGGGAACCAGAATACTTGGGTTCTAAGCACTGACCTTCCAGTGAGGAGGACCTGAGTTCTTAATAGCTGTGGGAAAATGGGCAAGTCACCTAAATCCTGTTGCCTTGCCAGAAAAAAAAAAAAACAGAAACAGAATTCTTGGGTTCTAGACCCATCTACCATGAACTCGTGGTCTCACCTTAGAAACCACTTACCCCTAACCCATTACTAGATCTATTGTTACTAGAAATAGAAGTTTAGATATTAGAACTTTGGTTGGAATTGTGTAGGAGTAAACTTCATTCACTTAATTCAAAAATACTGTGGAGACACCTGAGCTCTGCAAGGTCCTACACTAGTGCTAATAAGGATAGAAATATGAGTAGGATATGGTCTGGGCCATTGAAAAGCAAATAGTCTGTCATGGGCAACTGCATGCATACAAATAAATTTAATACTAAGTATACCTGGGAAAGGTACAGAGCAGCACAGAAGTTCTAAGGAGGTCAAGATCTCACCCGGCTGAGGGGAATAGAGGTGAGGGAAAGGGATTAGAAAAGACTAGGTAGTGGCATTTTATCAATAATTTAAAAGATGGATGAGACTACAATAGGCAGAAATTGGATGTCAGAGCATTGTGGAGATAGGGAATGTGTGAGCCAAAATTCCAATGTCCCCTGCAACCTTCTCAACATGGAATATATCTCTATGAATCTCCCCATTCTCCTATTGGTGAATTTTTCTGAGGGTTTCCATTTTGTGGAGAGACCCAAACCAGCCTTCATTTCCAGTCCTGTTCCTGACTCCAGGACTTCACAGTCATGCATCCCTCCTTCCATACCTTTCATCTCCCTTTTGTGTGTTGTCTTTCCCCGTGAAAGTGTAAGCCCCTTGAGGGCAAGGACTATCTTTTTATTATATTTGTTTCCCCAGTGACTAGTACATTGCCTGACACATAATAAATTAGCTGAATAAATGGTTGTTTCTTTCCTTCCTTCCAAAGTAAGGAGATAAAGAATGGTCCATGTTCAGGGAACAACATGGTCCAGTGTGACTGGAGCACAGGGCATGCAAAGGAATTTGACCTAGATTATAAATGACTTTGTGTTCCAGGCTAAGGAATTTGGACTTTATCTTGTGGAATACTGAAGCTATTGAAGGTTTTTGAGTGAGGGAGTAACATAACCAGAATTGTGACATAGAAAGAATAGCTGACATGTGGAGAGACTAAAAGAAAAAATGTCTATTGGCTAGATCAGGGATGCAGAACCTGTGGCCTTGAGGCCACATGTGGCCCTCTAGGCCCTCAAGTGTGATCCTTTGACTGAATCCAGACTTCATAGAACTTCAGTCAAAGGGCTACATTTAAGGACCTTGGATTCAGTCAAAGGGCTACACTTGAGGACAAAGAGGGCCACATGTGGCCTCAAGGCCACAGGTTCCCTACCCTTGGTCTAGATAATGACATCCTGAACTAGGGTGCTTGAATCAGTAAGAATGGGGAGGAAGGGATAAACAGGCTCTTGTGGGCTATATATTAACACCTATATGATCATGAGGGCCTTCCTTATTTTTACCAGTAGATAGCAATTATTAATTCCCATTGTTGCTAGTAGTATATACAGAATTTTATGTCTAAAACCTGGAAAGGCAGGGAAGAATAATTTTCAGACTGTTTGCATTCATTTGCAATGGGATTCCAGCTGCTCTCATACTTAGTTCTGCCTAAGGAGCAATTTAGTTTGATTCATAGAGAAAGAGACAAGGAAATAATATTTGTCCTAAAACCTGAGTTACGGGTTTCGATTTCCCTGCCTCACTCGTCCCATTTTCCCCAGACCTGACAACCACCCATTGTATCCACCTTCCCCAATAAACCTTAGTCCCTTGATGTATGTTGTCAAGAACACACTCCTGATTTGGCCTATCCCAGGAGAGTTTTTATTCTTTAGTTCCTCTGCAGAAGTATTGATCAGTGCCCCCAGTTATTGGCTTGTCTTCTATATTTAGCATTGGGGAAAGGTGTTGAGCTATGGGCCTGGGACACTGGGACAGTAGCCATTAATGACTGGAAGACATTCTTCTCACTGTCCCTTTCTCCCCTACTCCATTGATCTCTTCTCAAAGGTCTCCATTGGTCCTCTCACTCTACCAATATTTAACTTACCTAATAAACATTTGTTGAATCAGTCAAGAGGTCAGCAAACTGTCATTACTACTAAACATAGAGCAGCCTGCATGGAACAGTGTGCCAGAGGTGAGTTAAGGAATTCTGGGAGACACAGTCCTATGTCATCCTTGGTATCACCAAGGATAACCATCAGCAGAACAGGACAGGATGAGATGGGTATATTAAAAAAAAAAAAAAAACCTGGAGCAAGGAGAAGGAAATAATGAGCCTAAGATGGGTTTGAAGGTAATGAAAAGAGTAGATAAGGTAGATAAAAAACCATAGCCAAATGTCAGGTAAGCTAGAAGAGAGATTCTTATCTCTTTAAAGTATATTGCTCTGGTATTTCAATCCCCCAAAGGGTAGCCACACTTCTATCATTGCATAACAAAGGATTTGCCAGAATCCTTATTTCTTACTAAGGAATGACTTGTGGTGTCTTCCTTTGCTGCCATAGCTATGCTCCATCCCCCACAGTGACCACATGGCTGGTCTACTCCTAATCATATCCCAGAACACAACTGGCCTGGAGGATGCAGTATATCTTGTATGCAAGCATCATAACTGGTGTTTGAACCACAAAGTCAACACCTGTCCTTGCTGTCTAGTTGATCAAGGGGCCCCTCTCAGGCTCTTCAATGAAAGAGCAGAGGTGGGAGGGGGTAGAAAATTGGAAAGTGTATGAAGAGCCAGGGAAATGATTTAAGAAAAGTGTGACATTCAGAAAGGCTAAAAATGGTATTTATTCAGAAGAGTGAGCTTTCAGTGATTTAATAAGTCAAGAACAAGTATTTATGGAGTGTCTCCTATTTGATAGCAATATACTAGGTGCTGTGAGACATAAAAGGCATAATCCTTGTCTTCTATTCTTAGTGAGGAGAAGAGCCATGATGGAGTTACATAATAGAAACTATTAAGAACCCAAAGGAGTTGCACAGACAATAAGAGTGATAGGCATTGAAAGAAAGGAAAGTATGGGTTTGACCATATCATTTCCTTCCTCAAGAATGTTCAATGGCTCCCTAGTGCCCCTATGGTAAAATACTAGTTCCTCAGCTTGACATTTAAAACCCTCTACAATCTAGCTCCAACCTGCCTCTTCAGATTGATTCTACATTACTCCCCTTCCTATACTCTTTGCTCCATCTGCCTTACTATTGTGACCACTACCCAAATCTGGTAATCCATTTCCCATCTTTCTGCCTTCATAGAGGCATGGAATACACTGTTCCCTCGTTCCCACTTTTTCAAAACCTTAAAGCACTCTACAAATGTTAGTTATAATTATTATGTTATTGTTCACCTTTGGCCTCTTCCAAAGCTTGCTGGTACTATGGATAGAGCACTGGGCCTTGAATCAGGAAGACCTGAGTACAAATCCATCCTCAGATACTTACTACCTGTGTGATCCTGGACAAGTCACTTAACTTCTGTTTGCCTCAGTTTCCTTATCTGTAAAATGGAGATAATATTAGCACTTGCCACCCAAGAGACAAGATAAAATGAGATAATTGTAAAGCTCTTTGTGCTTTACTATGGCATATAGTAAGCTCTATATAAATTTTAGATATTATTACTATTCAAAACTAAGTTCACACACTATCCTCTACAATAAATCAACAATCATTAAATTCCTAATATATACCTGCCACTATGCTAAGTGATGGTATGCTTAATCAAAGGCAAAAACATTGTTTTTTACTTCAAAAGACTCATGTTCTAATGGGGCAGATAATATGTAAATAACTCTGCATATTATCTATACCAAGCAGGTGGTAGGTAATCTCAGAAGAAAGGCACTAGTAGAGGCTGGGGAGAGGAGGAAGGAGTAGATAAGGGAAAGACTCCTGCAGAGCTATCTCCAACGCAGCCAGGGGAAGCCTGGAGGCAGAATCCAGGGAGGAGATCATTCTAGGTAAGGAAGACAGACTATGCAAAGCCAGGGAGGTGGGTAGAGGAGCAGGGAGTAGAACAAGGTGGCTGTTTCGAAAAGCACATAGAGGGAATATAGTGTAAAAAGACTGGAAAGGTATGCTGAGGCTGGTTTGGTAAGGGCTTAAATGCCCGAGAATGTTATATTTGATCCTGAAGGTAATAGGGAACCATTGCAGATTATTGAGTAAGGGGTGACAAACCCAGCTTCAGTCACTTAGATGTGTTACCCTGAGCAAGTCATTTAACCCTGCTTACCTCAGTTTCCTCCACTGTAAAATGACAAACCATTCTAATGTCTCTGCCACAAAAATCCCAAATGGGGTCACAGAGAGTCAAACAAGAACAAAAAAAAATAACTGAAGTTTTTATTATATTATTATGTTATATTAATTATATTATTATATAGAGTGGGACCTGTACTATAGGGGAAAATCACTTTGGAAGCTTAGTGGTAGCTGGATTGGGAAGGGAAGAGCCTTGAAACAGGGAGACTGACTAGAAAGCTATTGGAAAAGCCCAAGGGGTGGGAAGGGCCTAAATACTAGGGTGGTGGTCTGTGCGAGTAGCAAGCAGAGGGGTTTATACACAAGAGTTATTATAGGGAAACCCAATATCAGGCTGAATAATTTAGCCCACAGTTTCTGTCTGCATTTCACTACATGCCATATAGAGGATAAACAAAAATACAAAATGCCTCAGTACTGATGAATTATGGTAGAAACCCATTATAAAGGGTGTCCCAAAAGTCTTAGTGCAGGTTTGAACTTTTATAGCTAAAATTGCACTAAGACTTTTGGGACACCCTTTCTGTACATCTCTATAGATATAGAAATCGATATAGACATATAGATGACTCCCGGGCTCTGCCAAGCTCCTTGTGAAATACAAATTCCCGTGAAATCTAACAATAATAACAATAGCTGGCATGTACACAGCCCTTTAAGGTTTAAACTGTGTTTTACCTACAAGAATCCATTTAATCTTTTCAAATAACTGTGAAGGGACTGAAAGGGTAGTCGATTTCTTTTAGCCTTAATGACTGATTTCCTTTTGCTTCACCCCGATTTCTCTTGGGCTCCCAACACTAGGTCCTGTACTTTTTTCTGTAGCTTTTACAAAATACAGATTTTAAAAGCCAGATTCTAAAATTATCCTCTTTTATAGATCAAAACCCTAAGGCCCTCAGAGTTAAAGTGACTTATAGGATTATAGAACTGGAAAGAACCTTCAAGTTTATCCAGGTCAGGGACTCTTCACCTTTTGGGGGTCCTCAACTCCTTTGGGTCCCCTTTTCAGAATGATGTTTATAAATGCATAAAAAACCAAATACATAGAATTACAAAGCAGTTTTCTAGACGTATAATCATCTAAATATTAAAACAAAAAATTCACAGACCCCAGTTTAAGAACCTCTGATTTTAGATTCTAGGCCAACATCCTTCATTTTATAGATGAGGAAATTGAGGCCCCAGGGTACAATGACTTGCCCAGTATCACAGAGGCAGTAAGTAACAGAACCAGGATGCAAATCCAGGGATGTGTACACAATATCATCTCAGTGGCAGAGCTCAATCTCTTGAATCCCTAGCCAATCTCTCCCTAGGCCAAATCTTTAGTCCAATTCAGGTTCCCACGTCCCGTTGATGCTGCTGTCCTGTCATTCTGAGACCCCAGCAGGCACAGGACCCATGTTTTCTTCATGCCAGTTTGGCAAAGCAGCTGTTGACTGATTTATTTATTCCCTCCCATTATAGCCAAGACACTATAATGTGGTATAAACAAGATGCCACATCTTGTTTACAATGAGCCTTAGAAAAGTTAAAAGTTCAAGCTTTTTTTAAAAAATGCATACCAACTACCCCTTAGAATCACAGACATCAGGCGAATAAAAGGACTAAGGGAAATTCATAAAATATTAAATGACACTGTGTCAAGACATAGATAGGGGTAGAACAGTAATTAAAGTAAACAGCGCATCAAAAGCCTGGCTAAAACTGTTATTTAAATTGAAAGTAAATGTAGGAACTGATCATGTATCCTTGTATAAATGTATTTCCAAAAGCCTTTTAAGAATATTAATCATTATGGAAGTATAATAGCTGAATATCAATGATCATTTTTACAGCAAGTGACAGCTCAGAGGGAGAAATGAAGAGACTGGATCTTTTCTGAGATGCAAACTGGTTTGATCTTCTCAGCACAATGTATCTTTTCAAAAGTATAAGAAAGAATGCTAAGATGTTTTTCAGTCCTTATTTCTCTTTATGGAATTTTCCTGTTATAGAATGGAAAAGGTAATTGGATAGCCTTTGTTCAGATCCTAGCTACCACCCTTAATAACTATGTGATCCTTGAAAATGCCATTTCCCCTTTCTGAGACTCAGTTTCATTTTCTGCTGAATCAAGATAATCATATTTGCATTTTGTACCTCAAAAAATGTTTATGAGGAAGGATAGGGAATGGACTTTTGATTTCATTGATGAAGCTCAGTCCCAAAAGAGGGGGAGCCCTCTAGGCAGATCAGTACCTTTTTTTCTTGCAACTTCTAAGATGACAGATCAAGCAGCAGAAGGGGCCCTAGGGGCCAGTGAGTCCTACCCCCTCATTTTATATAGGAAGAATTTGGGGCAGGGAGATATGGTCTTAGTGCTAAGGGAAACTCCACAATGAAGAAACTCCATCTCCCAATGCAAATCACTAATTTCTCATTTTAGAGGTCTGTCTCAGGCA
This sequence comes from Gymnobelideus leadbeateri, assembly GCA_011680675.1. Classification (NCBI taxonomy): domain Eukaryota; kingdom Metazoa; phylum Chordata; class Mammalia; order Diprotodontia; family Petauridae; genus Gymnobelideus; species Gymnobelideus leadbeateri. Next base: position 295,188 of record WOXC01006844.1, read on the forward strand.
CTGGAAGGTTGGAGAGCATGCTCAGGTATATTTACATAGTATAGAAAAGAAGCAGATCTTGGCTCTGAGGTCAGTTCTGTAGCCACTGTACCACACTGCCTCCTGCCATAAGAAAAGCATGAAAAGCAGTGTAAATGTGACCTATTCATATTAGAAAATATGTCATTACCAAGCTTTAAAATTGGGAGGGACCATAAAGTAATAAACTTACAAGAGAAGAGAACTTTCCACCATCATTATTGTCACCTACAATATACAGAGTCTCTACATCCCAGAACTGACATTTCTAGAATCACCTTCCCATCTATCTTGTCCTAAAATAACTGAAAAGTCTGACTCCTTGTATAATGTGGGACTATAAAGTGGCTGACTTTTCTTTGAAGGAATAAACCAGAACATACATATTCAAAGGAAAGTTGTCCCCCTCAAAATAGTCACCTTGGAAGGTAACCTTTATTTGGATGCATAAGTTCTGATGTGTTTGTTTCAGAAAAGAAAAACAACCTAAAACATTAAAACAAGTCTCATCTCTACTTAGTCATGCCTAATACTGACTTAAAAAGGCTATCAGATAAGATATTTGTAAAGCCCTTAGCACACTGTAGGTACTAAATAAATCCTTGTTCCCTTCCCCAAACCCCCACTGCTATCACTATATACTATTCAACAAACATTCCAAAGTGCCTCTTATGTACCCGGGACTGTATGTTCTAGTCCCTGGGAATAGAAAGGGAAAACTAAGAGATCTTTCCCTCAAGCAGCTTACATTCTCCTTGGCTCCCAAATCTGCAGCAGTCTTCTGCTCCCAGATCGTTCCCTGGAGGAAAAGCCAAAGTCCATTCTATAAGAATAAAGCCCTTGGTGTCCAGATGAGACAGACCTAGAGGGGAGTAGGGGGTGGGGGACTGGGTGAGGGACCCAATGATTTCTAGCACTCAGTATATTCACTCAGATTAAGTTTTGAGTCCCAAATGAAACACATACTGGTATTGTGACCTTGAGGGTACAATGCTTCACCTTTCTTGAGTCTCAGGTTCCTTATCTGTAAGATATGAATGATAGGACCCCATTACCTCCCTGACAAAGCTGCTGGGAGGAGAAAGGTAGCAACCTTCAGAGGGCTTAAGCTTCTCGATGTAGGTGCCTCTCCCTCTGCCACTGCTGGGAGCACAGTTGTCTCTCAGAGTTATCTGCATGAAAGCAGCTGCCTTTGCCAAGCATCCTCCATTCAGCTTCCTTTCTATTCTTTGCCTTTGGTTCCCACTTAGGCTCTGGGAGCAGTCTTTTGTCTTGCTGGTTTCGTGCATATGGGAGCAGTTAGGGAGAGGAGAGCAGTCAAGCGACACACCTGGCTGGTGAAATTAGCACTGTTCACTCCAGGTGCCAAGCAGATGTTCCTTGGTGCAGACTGGTCCAGTGGGAAGTACACGGAGGAAGAAACTCAAGCCCTAGATTCCCCTCCCCCAATACCAGCTCACTGTATGACCTTCACAAATCACTCCACTCTTCAGTCTGAGGCTCTTCACCTGAAAGCGGAGGGTGGCAATATTTGTGCTATCTGCTTTAAGCTGTTGTTAGTAGCAAGTGTGACAATGTATGTGAGGGCTCTCAGAAAAGGTTAAAGACACTGTACAAAGATGAGACCATTATTGTTACATAATAGTATGTGTCACTGTACAACAAAATGTTACCATACTTCAAATGAACCATAATTTTGTCAATGATTCCACAAGGCAGGGACCAGCTCCTCCACACCATCATCCAAGTGTGTATTTTATCCCCCAGCTAGAGTATAAATTCTGTAGGGAAAAGAATCTGGTCTTATCCCAGCCCTGTATTTTCCACAGTGCTCTCTGCACATAGTAGATTTGAATGAATGAATGACCTTGAGAAGTTCATATCAAATATTATCCCCGTTTTACCACCAAGAAAACCTGTCCTGATAAGATAAATGACTTGCCAAAGGTCACATAGCTAATGTCAGTGTCTGGACATGAAACAAGGCTTCTTACTCTTAATCTAGTGCTTTTTCTCTCTAAAACAAATTGGTGACCCAAGGGTTCAGGAACACTTTCCTGGGATGACTCTTAATCCTAGGTACCCCAGCAATCTAAAACAACAAAACACTCAAGTAATTTCCTTCCACCCTGCCTATCAGCCTCATTGTTTACATGGATAGTCCTGTTTGTACATTAAGGTCAATCACTTCCTGATGGAACTAGAGTTCCACTTATTGATTGATTGATTGATTGATTTCACAGAAACTCTGGGAAGGTTTGCTTCAAATGACCAGGAAGAACCATTCTGAATTTTGACTTCTTGTCATTCCTGAGTTGTCCCCCAGAAGATCCTTTATTGACACTAATCTTTTGGGGGTTCCACTCCCTTTTCTCTTCTCCTCTTCCTCCTCCTCCTTTTTCTTCTTCCTCTTCTCCTTCATCTTCTTCATCTCTGTTCTCTATCCTTGCTGAGCAAAAGCCACAATTACTTGTTTAATTAAATTAATCATTTAAAACAGTTCTTGTATTTCCATTTCCTTTATCCATATAACCCAGATGGAAATATGTGCAATGGCTAATAGTTCATTTAGATTGGGAACTGGCAGAGTGTTCAAAGTCAAAGAGAGATGATTAATGAATTTATGCCACCCTGTAGTCTGTCATTGACTACCCCTCATATCAGCCCTGGTTCTATTCAATATTTACATCAATGATATGTATAAAGAATGGCATGATCATCAAATCATAGAATCTTCATTAGATGGAATCTCAGAGGTTATCTAGAACTAAACAAGAAGCCTTTCCTCTCTATCTATAGCAAGTGATTATCTAATCTCTCCTTAAAGACCTCTAGGGATCAGGCAGTCAGTCAACAAGCCTTTATTAAACATTTACTATGTACCAAGCACTGTAACATGGGATGGAGGTACAAATAACCACAAAAACAAATCCCTTCCTCCAAGGTGATCACACTCAATGCATGAGACACATGTAAACAACTATGTACACACAAGCTACAGTAGAAATTGAAGGTGATTTCTGAGGGAAGGTAATGGTAAGGAGAAGGGGTCCAAGGGGAGAGAGTGGGAGCAGAGGTGAAGGTCAAGAGCTTCTACATCCTCCCAGAAAAAAAGACCTGATTTGAAGGTGAAGTGACACTCAAAGGGACAGCCAACACATGAGACTGTGGACACAGGAGCCAAAAGAAATTCCAAAAACCTAGAAATGTGAACTAAATCTAGCAGGATGGCAATTTATAGGAACACTTGGCTTTGAAAAAATATATCAACTATACAGCTACCGGATGGGACAGCTCTGATTAGGCAGCACTTGGTGTGGGGAGAAGAAATACTTACCTGAAGGTTTTAGTGAGCAAGCTGAAGATAAATCGACAGGGTGATTGGGCAGCCATAAAAATAAGCAGAGGCAGCCAGGAGGCACAGTGGGCAGTGCGGGGCCTGGAGTCAGGAAGACACCTCTTCCAGAGTTCAAATCCAGCCTTAGACACTTACTAGCTGTGTGACTCTGGGCAAGTCACTTAACTCTGTCTCAGTTTCTATGTCTATGAAATGAGCTAGAGAAGGAAATGACAAAACACTCCAATATTTTTGCCAAGAAAACCCCAAATGGGATTACAGTTAGATACGGCTGCATTAATAACATTGTGATCCCATGAACAAAGGAGGTAACAGGTATGCTTTACTCTGCCTTGATAGGACCACAATTGCAGTACTATGAGGTGTCTCATTTTAGGGGCAGCTAGGTGGCACAGGGAAGAGAGGACCAGTTCTGGAGTCAGGAGGACCCGAGTTCATTTCTGGCTCAGACACTTCCTAGTTGTGTGACCCTGGGCAAGTCCCTTAATCCTGTTTGCCTTAGTTTCCTCATCTGTAAAATGAGCTGGAGAAGGAAATATAAACCACACCAGTATCTCTGCCAAACACACACACATACACACACACACACACACACAGAGTAGGACATGACCGAAACAACTCAACAACAGCCGTCTCATTTTAAGAAAGGCATTGACATGCTGGAGTACATCTGTAAAAGGCTGACTTTGAGAGGGAGAGGCATTAAGCGTGACTAAGTAGAGATGAGACTTGTTCCAATGTTTTAGGTTGTTTTTCTTTTTTGAAACAAACACATAGGTACTTATGCATCCAAATAAGGGTTACCTTCCAAGGTGACTATTTTGAGGGGGACAACTTTCCTTTGAATATGTATGTTTTGGTTTGTTCCTTCAAAGAAAAGTCAGTCACTTTACTTTGTAGTTCTACATTATACAAGGAGTCAAACTTTTTGGCTATTTTAGGACGAGACAGATGGATCAGTGATTCTAGAAATGTCAGTTCTGGTATGTGTAGTTCATTGAAGGAGTTGCAGGTGTTTTTTTTAGTATGAAGAAGAGAGTACTATAGGTAGGGTGACGTGACAGCTGTCTTCATTCTAGCTCTGTCTACATGTCCTAGTCTAGATACCAGGATAACTAAGGCCCAAGTGATCTGTGATGAGAAGAGGTCACAGTGCAGCACTACCCCACACCTTAAAGGTGCCCACAACTCAGAGCCCATAAACATATATACTCTTTCTCTGATCTTAATACACCTGCTTCCACCACCACCCCCACTCAGCTCTTTCTGTAACTTGTGTACTACTTCTACCCCCCATAGCTTCTGAGTCATATCCTCTGCTCCTCCAGCTTATGCTGCATGCTGGGAATGAATATAGGGAAAGGAAACGTTAATGGACCAAAAGACCCACCTCTGTCCTTGCCAATGGACATAGAAAAGGGCATTCCCTTTTTTATGTTTGTAAGTTTGTTGAAGTTTCATTTTAGGATTGGTAGGAAGAATTTTAGAATTTCCAAGAATAATTGAATTTGTCCCAGGTATGAGATGCCCTCATTGTCTGCCTTTTTGCCTCAGATCCTAACACTTCTCATTTCAATAGTCAGTTTCCAGTTCTCTTCCAATCTCTCTCAGACCTACTACAGAGTTCAGTCCACTAGGTTCACCCCCTATGCCTAACACTGGCATATAAGAAATCCAATTACTTAAGGATTAATGAAAGTCTAGCACTTGTGACCAGACAATCACTCCCACCACAAGGTGTCCTGTATCCAGCCACATGTCTGGTCTCTTCCACAAAGTTATTACCCTTCTAGCTCATGCTGACCCCACAGTCTGCTCCTCATCACTGAACCCAGCATTATTCATCAGCTACAGTACTATGGTGCAAGATAAATTACGAGGCTGATGGCTGGCCTTTCCTCTTCACTTCCCTAACAGGTGCTCAAGTTAAGGTCTGTGCGGACTTTCAGGGAGCCAGCTCCACGGAAGGTGAAACTCCCCATCATCTAAACTCCAGTGACTCTAAGTTTCAGGGGCTTAATCAGGGGTGGATTAAAGACACAAACTGAAGAAAAGCCCTTGGCACCCATGTGAAGCCTTGAATATAGACCTCATACCAACATAAAATACATTTTTCAGTAGCAACTGTGAGATAAGCCTGGAAGGATCAAGTTGAGCCGATTCAGATTTTCTTTGAAAGCATGCTAACTTGTGTTCTAACTGAGCCACTAAGTAGACTAGAAAGATTTGAAGAACTACCTCGTTTCCTTAAGGTAAAACAGCCAGGCTTAGGCTGGGGGTGGAGAGGGATGGGAAGGACAGAAAGGGGACAGGGAGAAAGAAGATGAGCTACCTGAGGGAAATGAGCCCAGCAACTTTATTCTAAATCTTATCCTTTATGAGCACCCTATCTAAAACAGCCTGTGTAGAGTTGAATTCTCATTGTCAGCCTCCTAGATCAGAGTGGGAGATAGTGCTTTTTTTTTTTTTTTTTTTTTTGCTTTTTGTAGGAGGAAGGTAGGGCAATTGGAGTTAAGTGGCTTGCCCAAGGTCACACAGCTAGTTTGTTTTTTTTTTAAGTGTCTGAGGCTGGATTTGAACCCAGGTCCTCCTGACTCCAGGGCTGGTACTCTATTCCCTGCACCACCTAGCCACTGGAGATAGTGCTTTTAAACTGAACTCGAAGTCATATAGACAATAGAGTAGTCATTCATTTATTTAGCTTCAGAACACATCATATATTTAGAGACAAGCTTCCCTCTAGTGACATGAGGTTGAAAAAGTAAGCAGGCAGGGCAGCTAGGTGGCACAGTGAATAAAGCACCTGACCTGGAGTCAGGAGGACCTGAGTTCAAATCCGGCCTCAGACACTTGACATACCCTACTAGCTATGTGAACTTGGGCAAGTACTTAGCCCCAATTGCCTTGCCTTCCCCACTCCCAATTTTTTTTTAAAGACAAAGTAAGCATTGTTCTGTTGGGATGCTTTTTTCTAAGCTATGAAGAAAACACCTGAGTCATGTAGCCTATCTTGTGATAGCATGGGAATATAGCTACCCTTCTACTTCTAGACCTTACCTGAATGTCCCAAAAAGAGATTTGGAGAAGAAACTGAAGGAGAATTCTAGGAGGAAAGGCAGAAACCTTGACCAAGCCCATTTGAAGCCTTAGGCCTAGCTATTGAATCATAAAATTACAGAATGTTTAAAGCTTAGAGAGCATATAGTCCAGTCCCCCACCCCATCAGCTTACAGAGGAGGAGCCCGAGACTCAGTGATTCACCCAACATCACAAAACTAATTAGTGAAAGAGCTAGAACCAGAACCCAGGCTTCCCATTCTAGAACTCCCTCTGCCTTACCCTGTTACCTTCCTATTGGCTAGAGAGGAAGAAGCCACTTACCACCCTTCCTGAATGACTAGTCTATCATTCTATCCAGGAAGATCAAGACTAGGGACACAAGTTGAGTCTGAGGAAGCATATAATTCTAATTAATTTGCTAGCATGAACAAACACAGGGTTGCCTCGCATAGAGAAACTCTCAGGCAGGAAGCTCTCTCTCTCTCTCTCTCTTTCTCTCTCTCTCTCTCTCTCTCTCTCTCTCTCTCTCTCTCTCTCTCTTTGTCTCTCTGTCTCTCAAGCACACACACACACACACACACACACACACACACACACACACATATACACACACATAGCCCTACACACAGAAAACGGGAAGCCAACTGAGCTGTGGGTAAGCAAGGACAAAGTGATATAGCATGATAATAGTATTGCTTTATTTATGAATAGCGATATGCAAAGAAATCTTAAAAAGAAAAGATCCCAAGCCTCTGTTGGGGTAGTTGCCCCACAGATGCCAGCTTATTTCATGGCAAAGTCAAGGAACCAGTCTGCTGATACACAGGGCCCCAAAATGACCCCTTTTCTCTTACTTTGATCACTCCTGATAGCACAGGCTGCCATAGACATCATATCTTTGATCTCTCTGCACTGATGTTAAGTCCCTTTTGAGCTCAATAGCATCTCCTTGAGATTAATGCTCAGTGGCAGGCTCATCGCTAAGCTGTCCTCTCCTGTAAAGTCATCCATGCTGTACAGTCTTGCACCAGTCTGCTGCCCCAGTGACTTTGGATCAGAGCAGTAAACCTTAGCATCCTCTACTCCTCCCTGATTCACTGGGTGCAAGTGGAGTAGAACACTGCTTTAGGAAAGCTCAATGTTGCATGGATGTATACCGACCCCACCAGCCACCCCCAAACTCAGCTTTATATAAAAATCTGTTTTATCATGGCAGATCTCATGATATAGCAACCAATAATAATGGTGATTCTTAGGCCTCCTTTCCAACCCCAGTATCAGAAGAGGACTCCAATGCATTTTAAAAGTTGTGAGATGTTTACTGTATCTGGAAGTTAGCAAAGCCTACCCTTGCAAAGCCTTACCTGCACCCCTTCCCAAGCCCTGCATGGGTAAGACATGCAATGATCTTTGGAGAGTCCTGATCAGTAGTGACAAAGCTTAGTCCCTCCAGGGTACCCATCTGCCAGCTAACTCATTCCCCATCTCGTCGGTTAGGAGAATAAGTTATGACAACATGTGTGTGCACACGTGTATATGCATGCATGTGTTCTGGTTTTTTTTAGTTTTTTGTCAAAGAGGTTGGATGCATTTATAGTAGAGGGAGTGTGGGACAACGGAAAGAGTCCTAGCTCAAGTGTCAGAGAACTTGAATTTAGATCTCATCTCTAACATCTGTGTGATTTGAGGTGTTGTTTCACTTTCCTGAGACCTCAGTTTCCTCATCTTTAAAAGAGAAAGTATGGACTAGATGGTCCCTGAAGGCCCTTCTAGCTCTAATCTATGGTCCTGAGTGGCTTGGGGTAGGGATGGGGGTTGATAAATGAACCTAAAAGAAAACAGAGCAAAGACAAAGGCTGTTTTCTTATTCCCGATGGCCTTAACGAAAACTGGATTGAATCAGGGCCTAATCTGAGGATTCAGTTTTACCTTCAGAGAAGCCCAGAGATCTGATTTGGGCCACCCTGGGCTTGCTCATTGCTGCGTCCCTCCCTCTGCCCCCATGGTGGCTTAGAACCAGACCAGCCTCTGTGGACAAAGGATTGAGATATGAGTCAGGCAATCATTCCATGAGTTAGGAGGAAGGAGATGGTGTTGAAAGTTCCATGTTGTTCCCATATAGACCCCAGGATGGAGTTTGATCTCTGGTCATGAACAAAGGCCATATCCCACTATTAACATTTCTGTTTCTGTCATTCTCTGTCATGACTCTCATATTAGTCATTATAGGTCTATAAAAGGAAAGGAAGTTTTTTCACATTTTCCATAGATTTCATCTTGGATGGAAAATAATTCAACTTAATTCAATTCAATAAACAATTATTTAGCACCTAGTATGCAAAATGCTGTAACTACACTATTAAGGGGTGATGTCATATAGTAGAATGAATAATTGACTTGAAGTCAGGAAAGAATTGGGTTTAACTATTATTCTCTCCTACTTAGTTATGTGATCATGGATAAATCACTTTAAACTCTCTGAAATTCAATTCCCTCATCTGTAAAATGGGGATGATAGAACTCCACTACCAACCTCAGAGGATTGTTGTGAGGGGGAAAAATGAGATAACAAATATGAAGAACTTCAAAAAATTTAAAATACTTTATAAAAGTCAATGAGTATTGGGCTCTGTATCCAATAAGACAGGGAACAAAAAAGGAAAGAAGAAAGTGGATAGCATGAAAGAGTGCCCAGAGTTGAGGAATAGTGATAGAAGGAGAACCAGTGATTAGAGTTCAGGTTTAGGAAATCTCTGATCTCAAAGATTAAAGCCAACTTACTGTCTCAAGGAACGGTTAATGAATCAAGGATGTTTAATAAAGAATGCAAGGTAAAAGGGCCATGAGACCCAAAATGGGTACTTTGGATGAACTTTTAGAGAATGGGTTCCCAAACTGGATGATACTCTTCCTTAGTAAACTCTGGAATGATCCAGGGGCATGGTAGTAGCCTTGGATGCAATTGGGGGGGGGCATTAAATAAAAATAAGGGGGTGGTAGAAACATAAGGAAAGAAAATAAGAAAATTTTGTAAAGCGATTCATACACGTTTCATTTGTTGTATAACAGTTAAAGTCATGGTGATTACATTGTTTTCCAAATAAACACACAAAATGCAAGTTATAACTGATCAGTGATCAAGTCCACCAACAGGCCTTAACAAGCAAGTGTTGGTAGACAGTCCTGTAGCTCATCATCAGAAAGTCCAGCATGCATCGACAGGAATATGCATGTGTAACGATTTGTTTACAATATGATACTATACAGTTACATGATGCAATATTGCATCATCAACATTTCAATGCAGGAAAAAAACACAAATTTACAATAAATTATTAAATTTAAGATGCATCTTTTTATTAAAAATTTATATTTTTTGACATGATGCAAATTAAAAAAAAAAAAAACCTGTTAAAGCGTTAGAGAAAGTGGATTTCCAGGGGGGTGCTGAGTCATTTTTTTAAAGGGGGTAGTAGGCCAAATAAGTTTAAGAACCTTTGTTATAGAGAGACAGGTACCTACGAGGTTGACTTGGGATCCAGTCTTTGTACCCTTTACAGGTCTATCATGGATCATTTCATCATGTTTCTTTTTTCCCAACTACCCTTCTTCTCTGGGGCTCTGCCCCCACCAGCCACTATCTCCCTTCTCAACAAAGAGACTTTTTCTCTCCTATCTATTTCTATTCTATCTACTTTTTGTATCCTCATTTGTAGTATCAGATTTAAATCTATAAAGGACCTTAGAAGCCATCACATCCAACCCCTTCATTTTACAGAAAAAACTGAGGGACAAAGAGGTTAAGCAACTGGCCCAGGGTCGCACAGCTAGTAAATGTCTGAGGAAGATTCAGACCAAGGTCTTCCTGAACAATACTCTATCCAAGTCTCCCCACAAGTTGGCTGTACTTCCAACATGTCTGTGCGAATTCATTCATTAGGATGAAGGCAACATTAACCTTGGTCTCTAGACCTTCGGGTGAAAAGAAATCTGGAAAATGTCAAAGGATCCCTAATCTTTGTGTAAGCATACATGCCCATCTAATTCACGGCACTCTATCCCTACTTCCCCCAAGAGGTTGGCCTGGTTAGCAAGGAGGCAGAAGACCAGAGGACTGTGACCTTGCAGCGCATTAATGGATTTCTCTTAGGATGCTTGTTTCCACACTGTGGCAATACTTGGTGTCCAATGTGTCTCTGTCACTGTCCAGAGCACACACAATCCAGACTGAGCAGGCAGCAGCAGCCTTCACTCCAAAAAGCCTTAGAGTCAGAGCTGGAGAGCCAAGCCCGAAGATCCAATTTAGATTCTTGGCCCTTAATTTGGTTTCAAACCCCTTTTGAATTAACTAAGGAGACTGTGCAGCATCTTGCCCGGGGTGTGGGTGTGGCCTCAGATTTAAGTTAGCTTAGATTTAAACCAGGAGTGATTTTCAGTTCTCTTCTGTTTCACCTACAGAATTTTTATGTCCTTAAGATGCACCTGTCTGTTTTGCATATTTCCTTGGTATCTGGTTTTTCCATTGCCATTTTAAAATCCTGTTCAGAGGGATTTTGAAAAGAGATGACTTTCTGGAGCCCTCAAAGCCAGGCCCATTCATTGTTATCCAGGGGATAAGAAACCCGATTTACAACAAACTATAGCCTTCCTAATCAGGAGCTGAGCTGTGCTTTCCCCCACTCTTCTCCCTGTCTCAGCATGGCAGCCCTCCCTATCACACCTAAACATTGTGATGCTGAGCCCCATTTTGGACTCAGACTTTTCTCAGGGGGTTACTGTTCCCCTTTCCCTGCATTTATTTAGCTACTGGAATTGTATGGATAAAACCGGTCACTCATTTAGCATGGCCTTGTGCTTTTATTTTCTTGGTCCCCCAGAGTCCCTCTGGGCCTGGGGTCAGGGCAACAAGTGAGCAGCCCTCTTAAATGGAGAAATGTGGGCCTCACCAACCCCAGCTTCTTGTCCTGAACTCCTGTCCTTCCTGGTAATGATGGCTTCCCCATTTTTTCTGGGTCCTCCTGGGTCTTTGTGTTAATGTTTCATTCCTATTCTGCCTTTGGAGGCTGGCTTCTCTCGCCCCACCCTCTCCCTTTATGCTCTAAAATCTTCAAAGAGCAACATCTTGCTGAGCTGAGCCTAGAAAGATTACTCACAGACCCCATTCAGGAAGCTCCCCCCTTACCCCCTGGGGTCTCACCAGGGCCCAAGATTTGGGTTCGGCCCTGTGCCTCCCTAAGCCAGAGGCAGGGTAAGAGAAATCAGGCTATGAATGCAGCCTGGCTGCTGACAGATGGCAGCCTAGGGGCAGACAAGGAGAGAAAGATGCCCCAGTCAGGGGGGTAGGGAAGAGGAAATCCTATTAGCCAGAGCTGTTGCAACGCTACCTCAAAACAGGTAGAAGATCAGTGCATCCCTGACCCAGAAAAGCTGATCTCTTGTCATGAGGAAGGAGACTCTTTAACTTCCATCTCCAAATCTCTGGAGGAAAATTTCTTAAGTTCTGTCAAAGCAAGTTAGCATATTAGCAATCACGGCTCACTACAGTCGGTGTTTGTTCCATTTGTGACGTTTATGATGGTTATCCACATTAATTATTTCACTGCTAAAGTCCCTTCTAATTTCTGAATGCTGTTATTTCTAAGAAAGATGGATATTAAGTATGCCACGCATCAGCACAGGGTGGCATTACAGCATGCTATTAAGTTCAGATGCTGAGGCTCGGCGAAAAATAACTTTGCTGCTTCCAATTGCAATGAAATACTTTAGTGCTATGGCTTGAAATGAGGAATAGAATGGACAGGAGCTGATTGCTCAGTGGGGCAGGAACAGGGGTTGGTCACTGGCTAATCCTGAACTCTCCAAGGAAGACATGGCTACCTAGATTGTGGTGTGCAGTCTGATGATTTTAGGAAGAGATTCCATTAATTTCAACAAGCATTTTATTAAGCACCTACTGTGTGCCAGACAGTGTGCCCAGATATGGGACTACAGAGACAAAAATGATACCATCCCTGCTCCCAGAAACTTATATCCTGATCAAGAGAGGAGGGGTAGGACACATGCATGCAGATAAGGAAGTCTGAAATGAAGGCAAGGGGAGAAGAGGAAGATGCTAACAAGTGAAACAATGGCGAAAGTACTCTTGTACAAGCTGGTCCTTGATCTGGGTCTTAAAGGAGCTGGGTTTCCAAGACGGGGAGATAAAGAGGAAGAACACTTCAGGCTAGCGCCCATTCAAAGGTACGGAGTCAGGAAAACGTCGTGTTCAGGCTAGTCTAGCTGGAATATGGAGACTATATGGGAGAGTGGTATGTAATTAGCTTGGAGAGATGGGTTGGAGCAAGATTGTGAAGGACTCTGAATGGCAGAGGCTTAATATTTTATCCTAGAGGCAATAGGGGACCACTAAACCCCCCCTTGAGCCAGAAAGGGATCTAATCAGACTTGGATTTCAGGAATATCCCTTTGGCACCTTGCCTCGCTCTCTACTGCGGATAGATTTCGGTGGTTCTCTATTACCTTTAGGATAAAATGCAAACCCCTCAAATTGGCATTTAAAATCCTTCCCAGTTTGGCTCTGACCTTACTTCCCAGGCCTATTTCACATTACTCCCTTTCACACACTCTAAGCCTCGGTAAAAAACCATCTCCTTGATGTTCTGAAAATTCAGCATTCCGTTTCCCACCTCCTCGCCTTTGCACAGGCTGTTTTCTGGTGCCTAGAACGCACTTCATCCTCACCACTACCTCTTAGAACCACTTACTTTCTTCAAAGATCAGTTCATTAGGCATCTCTTTTGGGGAGTTTTCCCCCAACTCTTGGCTATTCCTCCTTGTTCTCTCCTCAGATTATCATAGAATGAAGGAAGATACTGTCTGTATCCAAAGAAAAAAACTGATAAATGGAAGTGCATATAGAATGATTTTACATATATGTGTATCTAATAGTAACCATTTTAGAGCAGGGAGGGAGGGAAGAAAAAAATAAATTTATATGATGACTTTATTATATATTTAAAAGAAATAGCAAGTTGTATATAATAGATTTGCAATTTCATGTGCAGTCATCTTTTTTCTACTATTTTATAGAAATACCTGTTTTATTTCATAAATTAAAAATTAAATAAATAGAATTTTAAATTACCATAGGATCACAGAACTAGATCTAGAAGGTAACTCAGAGGCCATCTAATCCAACACACTTTACAGATAAGGAAACTAAGACTTACTGAGATGAGATCACTTACCTAAGGTTGCACAGGCACTAGTGAAATTGGTACCCAGGCCCACTGACTCCAGTCTTAGTGTCCTTTCCACTGAACAATCATGCATATACTTGTCACTTTATATCTGTGGGTATATATACATATACATATGTGTGTGTGTATCCTTGATAGGATATAGACTCCTTTAGGACAGGGACTATTTTTCCCTTTTTCTTCATATCCCTAGAACCTATCACACTGCTTTGCACATAGATGGTACTTAATAAATGCATGTTGGATTGGATTTTGTAGCCTTAGGAATATTGGTGTCACCTTCTTCTAAATAAACATTTCTTTCTATTCAGTATGCCCGTTACCTACTAAGGATGTCACCATATTGACTCAAGACCTCCTATTAGAAATGTACCCTACCAAGTGACCCAGTGACTACATTTTAAAGACATTCTGGTTAGAAATTTTTAAAACGAGCAACATTTTAAGTCACTTTATATCATTGTGCCTTTGTTTCCTCCTCTGTAAAAGGAGTGTTGAATTAGATACTATCTAAGGTCTTTTCTAGTTCTAAATCCATGATCCTATGATGGGTACTATCTTGAGTGAGCTGCCTAGATGTCAAAAACAGGTTGGTTATTGTTTATTTTTTTTTATATATATTTGAAACATTTAATGTTACGACCTCGAATTTCAGATCCATTTCCTTCCTTCCTTGTCACCCATTCCTTCTTGGGAGATAAGTAATTCAGTATATGTTGTACATGTCTAGCTATGCAAAACATTATCATAGTAGATATATTGTACAAGGCTGGTTATAATTCCCTCCCACTCATCCCACCCCCCACCTGGTCCATTCCCTACATGATCCTGTCCCTCTTCTATAGTGGGTACTTCCAACCTCCCCTCACCCCAAGGATGCCCTCCCATCCATCATCCCTCCTCTCATCCCCCTTCCCCCTATCCTGCTGCAGGTTGAGATATCCCATTTAGTATGTATGTCATTTTCTCCCTGAACCAAAATCAATGTGAATGTGGTTTTGCCTTTTTAGCCTTCCTTATTCTCCCCCTCCTTTGCAACCACTTCCCCTACATGAGATAGTTTACCCTACCATGTCTCTCCCCATCTCCTCTTGCCACTTTCCTCTCTCACCTCATAATTTCATCCCTTGAGTATTCTCCCTTCCCAACAAATTCAACCTATGCCCTCTATCCATATATAACTGTAACCATATACACACACATTCACATATGTATTCATATGACCACACCCCCTTCTTCCATTATTTTCATAGTGAGAAAGATATCATCAGTCACAGTTATTGCTTTTCCATATAGGAATGTAAATAGTTCAACTTTGATAAGTTCCTTTTGATTTCTTTTCCCTGATTACCTTCTCAGGCATCTCTTCCTTCTTGTGTCTGGATGTCAAATTTTCTATTCAACTCTGGTTTTTTCCTCAAGAATGCTTGAAAGTCCTCTATTCCACTGAATGACCATATTTTCCCCTGAAACAAAATACTCAGTTTTGCTGGGTAGGTGACCCTTGGGTTCATTCCCAGTTCTTTTGCCCTCTGGAATATCATATTCCATGCCCTTCGATCCCTCAGTGTAGAAGCTGCCAGGTCCTGGGCTATTCTGATTGTGTTTCCACAATATTGAAATTGTTTCTTCCTGGCCGCTTGTAGTATTTTCTCCTTGATCTGGGGATTCTGGAACCTGGCTATAATATTTCTGTGAGTTTTCTTTTTGGGATCTTTTTCAGGAGGTGATCGGTGGATTCTTTCAACCTCTATTTTGCCCTCTGGATCTAAAACATCAGGGCAGTTTTCCTTGAGAATTTCTTGAAGGGTGATTTCTAGGTTCTTTCCTTGATCATGGCTTTCAGGTAGTCCAATAATTTTTAAATTGTCTCTCCTGGATCTATTTTCCAGGTCAGTGGTTTTTCCCATGAGATATTTCACATTGCCTTCTAATCTTTCATTTGTTTGGATCTGCTTAACAGCATCTTGATTTCTCATAAAGTCACTAGCTTCCATTTGCTCCAGTCTAACTCTGAAGGAATGAATCTCCTCAGTGAACTTTTGAGATTCTTTTTCCATCTGGCAAATTCGACTTTTTAAGGCATTCTTCTCCTCATTGCCCTTCTGGGCCTCCTTTGCCATTTGAGTTAGTCTATTTTTTAAGGTGTTGTTTTCCTCAGTCAGGCTGTTGACCCTCATTTCATACTTTTCCTGCATCCTTCTCATTTCTCTTTCTAATTTTTCCTCCACTTCTCTTATTTGATTTTTAAAGTCCTTCTTAAGGTCCTCTATGGCCTGCAACCCGCTCATGTTTTCCCCTGGGGCTTTTGGAGCAGGACTTCTGACCTCACAGTCCTTTTCCCGCTCTATGCCCCCAAAATAGGAGTCTAGGGTTGCATTTTTCTGTTTCCTTTGCCTTGGCATGTTGCCACTTGATTGCTTGACTTTTGGGCTTGTTACCACACTATGGCTTTAAGGCCAGCTAGAGGAATTTTCGTCCCGAACGTGTGGGGGGCAACTTCCGTTTCTGGCAAGCTGTAAACCCACCCACAACTTCCACCCTAGATCACAATCCAGATCCAGGGAGGTTAAAGCAAGAGCGATTACCCCCCAAGACTGATCGCTGGATCTCCCCACGATTTGTAGGCTGGGAGCCGGAACTGCCTCTGAAAACTACAAAATGGCGTGTCTCCTCAGCAGCTTCTAGCCCCCAGGGGAGGGAGCTGACGCATTCCCCAAATACAGGTCCCAAAGTCCATAGGACACTAACCTCTTACTTTGTCCTAGGCATGTCTATGTTGATAATTCTGGAGTCGCCACTGCTCCTGGTGTTCTGGGGTTCCTCCAGCTGGCTGCTGGCCCTGCCGCCCTGGGGCTAAAACCTCGGCTCACGCGGACCTGGGCTCGGCTCGGCTCGCTCCTGCGCTCTGCGCGCTGCCGGCTCCCAGACCGCTGCGCTGGTCCTTCCTGCAGGGCTGCTGGGCTGTCCTCAGCGGGAGGTTAGCTTCTCTGTGTCGTTCTGTGGGTGCTGGGGCTCCAGAAGTTGTTCAGAGTCCTTTTTTACATAGTTTGTGGGGAATCTGGGGGCAGAGAGGCTTGGAGGAGCTGTTTCTACTCCGCCATCTTGGCTCCGCCCCCCTGGTTATTGTTTATTAATTCAGGATAGGGACAGACCTTCAAATGTTTGAAATCTGACTCTCTCTCTCCCCCCCCTCTCTCTCCCTCCCTCTCTCTCTCTCTCTCTCTCTCTCTCTCTCTCTCTCTCTCTCATTTATATCTTCTTTTCTATCTCTACTTCTCTCATTCCAACATCCTCCTAACTCTCTTTCCTTCTTCCCCTGTATCTTCCCCTATAACTCTCCTCCTACCACTCTACATCTTTCTTTTTTCTTCCCCACTCTTCTCCCTCTCTTCCTCTCCCTTTTCCTACCCCTCCTCTACCTCTTTCACTTCTCTCTGTCTTTCCTCCTCCTTCCCCCTCTTACTTTCCCTTCAATGCATTTGAGATTTTCTCTATTAAGGAAAGTAGTCTCTAAATATAAATCTTGTTCGACAATGGTCAGAAAGGAGCCATTTTCTGTTGATCAATAACAATGTAGATTCCACTTGTATTCTTCAGAGTAGCAAAAAGCTCTTTTCTGTACATTTTACCGGGGAACACTAGTCACTTTGCCACTGACTTCCTCTCTGCTAATATGGAGATTCTCTCTCCCTCTCTCTCTCTCTCTCTCTCTCTCTGTCATTTGATCCCAATTCATCCTGTCTTTCTCATCCTGTGCAACAGTTGTCTATGCCCTCCCATAAATTCTTCACAAGGGAAGAATTGTGTGTACCTGTTGTGTAGGGAGCCTTCATTTCAATCTCCTGATATTCACTGCATACAAATAGAGAACTCAGTCTGTCCACCAGCAGTCCTTCCCTATTGCTAGATGGCTAGTCTACCTCTTTTTTAGATTATACATCTCTCTGATGATATCCTTTAGGCCACTTCTATTGAACAGTACATGGAGAATATGATGTAGCCTACTCACAATCACCACGAATCTCTTTATTGCCCTTTGGTTAACTCCCAACCTTCATTCTTGAGAATACTGGTATTTAATGATATAGCTATGCAGAATCATCAGAAGAATATTGGTGTTTGTAAAATTGAACTTTTTAACAGGAAGAACTTAACGTCATGAGACACACTGCATGGTTTCCCAAATGCAATCCCATTCTCCTTCAGTTCAGTTCTAGGCTTGGTTCACTGTTCATCCACAGTATTTGTTCAAGAAGAATATAATGTTATCCCAGTTCTATGGCTTGTCCATCTAAGTACATATGTTGGTCAAAAGATATTTTTGATCTACTAGACAGTTAAGCTAAACTCAAGTAATTTTGGACCTCATTCAGAAAACTTTACAGTGTTTCAAAGCTTGGTTTAATGAACACCACTCTATCTACAAGGAACAACATCTGGAGGACCCTACCATCTATAGAAAAATCCCTTTTTGACTTGGAATCTGTGCTAAATATTCTTCATGCTGGTGACAAACACTATGGTAAACATGAATGTCCCTATTTTAAGATTCACTTGAAAAGAAAAAATGAGAAAGTCATTGAATAGTTATCTACTCATTTCAAGAATTATAATCTTAAGTATGAGATATACCTTGTTAGGGGAAAGCATTTAAGAAAGCATTGTACTGCACCAAATCAAATACTTTTTATAGTCAACAAACAATCGGTAAGTTGTGAGGCTGTAAACCTGTGCTCTGAAGCAGAATAGTATTTTACAAAACTTACCTGTTCCCTCCTTTCATCAAGGGTGCTCTTTTATGTAGGTACTCAGAGAGATTCTGTAGAGATAACAAAGTACACATGCATATTGGTCATTATTATTGATACTTTATCAGCTTCCCTTTTTGGTAACAGTAAGCTCTGCTTTTGTTCGGTGTTTGGTATCTTCCCTTCTTAGATAATTTGATAATCAATTCCTTAACCCTCCTCCCAACGCTTATACACACACACACACACACACACACACACACACACACACACACACACACACCTATGTTTTCTCTAGTGTAGACCTCATCTGTGTATACTTGCTCTAGTCTAACTTCTCTTCCCATTCTGATTTTCTTTACGTGACCTTTCTACTTCTTATGCAACACATCAGAGACTATGATATTAAGAATCTAAATGTGGTAGTTCCACTGTCATTGATAAGAAAAACGAGTTTTCATAAAAATCTTGACAGATCTGCATATTTTGTCTATTGTTCTTTCAATTTTGTCTTTAAATGGACTCAGTCTGAACTGGCTTAATCATGTCTCTGACTGAATTTTTTGTAAACCTTTTTTTCTGACACTATTTCATACCACTTTGAGGTGATATTGTTCATAATCTTCTAACATTGGTAATGTTTTAGAAATAGATTTTTATTCTAAATCTGTTTTGCCCTTGGCTTCTATAGCTCTCTACCTGGCAAAGATATCAAGTATTTGCTAGCTGAAGCAGATTCTAGGCTCTTTTGGTCTCCACATTATGGCAATTGATCAATTAAACTCCCTTAGGAAATGACAATAGATTATGTCAACGTCTGGTCTTTTATCTACCTCTCAATTTTTCAGCACAACAGCTCATTTAAATATACCTACTTAAGTAAGTCAGATTAGAGTGAGATCAATTGTATACCATATCTTCTCTTTTTCATTATTTCTTATATGATATTAATTTTGATCTCTGAATTTATTCTAGCAGATGAGAAATAGTATGTAGGGGCCATTTCTGAATCAGCTGGCTATATAGACAGAATATAAACTTGTTAAAGCAATTCCATTTTCTGTAATGTTATTCAATGCTTTCAGTGCCCAATGCCTCCTGACTTTCTTCTTAAAGAAAGTAGTTGCATATATAGGCATAAGTCTTTTCATAGTCCACAAGGTTTTGGATTCTCTTATCTCTTTCACCTGAAACATGTCTTCTAGCATAAGCTTCACCATTCTCCAATAACCACCTTTTGCACTGAGTATTAAAGTATAACATTCATTCATTTAGAGGGGATAATTGAATACTTCATAGAATTTTTCTACCTCTTCCTCTTCTACAACTGATATTGTCCATAAGCTGAAATCATTTTCATGGAGATCTTTTGTAAATATTTAAGTGAGCAAATTTAAGATAATCATAAAATTATACTTCTAATTACCTTTTGCCACACAATATAGTTAACTCCTTTATGACCTTCCAAAGAGAACCTGTGAGTCATTCTTCCCTTTAGTTGCAGCTCACATTTGTCTTCTGGATTCATTTATAGTGAGAATATCAAGATCAATATTGTTCAGTTTTTCCAATATCATATCTGATCACTGATCACTGGATAAGAATCTCAAATTTAGGCTGTTTGTAGTTTAATTAATATTCAGAGCAGTTTATAAGCAGACTGCTGTTTGCTTTTAAGTCACTCTACCACCATTACAGAAACTGAAGAGGCTTTCAAACCTAACAGCCATTTTGTATTTTTCTTTGTTTCATGGGTTTCCATGGCCAAATAATTCATCACCAACTGGCCAGTCTATTGGCAGTGAGCCTGTCTGTACTTAGCCTGACTGCCCATAAGACAGTCGATCTAGTTTTATATTGGAGTACTCCCAGTATGTCAGGACCTGCCAGAGCTTGCGTTCCCCTGGCACCAACTTCAAAAACTCAGGATCACCTTCATGTATGCCATGAAAAGACATAAAAGAAAGACTTGTGGGGGATTTATATCTAACCTTGTTCCTGAAATAAGAGGTTAGTGTGCTTGTAATAGGATTAGTTCATTACTAACAGAGCAGGAGATGCCTGCTCCTAAAATGTGTTGGCTACAATAGATTCCATCAGAAAGAGAGACCCAGTTTCCTGTTCTGTGAGATGCATTGTGGAAAAGAAGCCACCTTGCTTCCTAATCTCTTCTACATTCCTATTCATCTCTTTTATGTCAGTCAGAATTGTCTGGAATAACAATTTCTTCTATTAGTTCTCATACTTAATGAAAAATCTAAATTATCAACAAGATAAGTTACCTTATTAGATGCTCTCTTCTCTCTGTCTCCGTCTTTGTTTCTCTCGGTCTCTGTATGTGTGTGTATGTCTCAACTTCCATCATGATAGGTAAAGTTTCCCATCAAAATTAATCAACACTTATTACCATTGTGACCTTAGAAAAGTCATTTCTTTCTGAGCCTCCATTCTCTCATCTATAGAATGGGAGCTGGACTTGATGAGGCCAGCTTCCAGTTGTAAATCAGTGGTTCTGTGATCATCCTTAGAAAGAGAGAACTGAACTTGGACCCAGGAAGGTCTGGTTTCAAATTTTACCTCAAATATTTCCTAGCTGTGTGACCTTGGACAAGTCACTTAATGTCTCTGAGCCTTCATTTCTTCCTCTGTCAAATGAGGATGAGGATAACATCTATTTTACGGTATTATTATGAGGATTCAATGAGATAATGCCTACAAAGCATTATTCAAACCCTAAAAGCACTACATAAAAGTGAATTATTCCATAGCAGAAGGTAAGCTTCTTGAGGACAGAGACTATCTTGCTTTTGTCTTTGTATCCCCAGTGCTTAGAACAATGCCTGGCATATAGCAGGTACTCCATAAATGCTTGCTGATTAAATTGCCACAGGAGTTCTGGCTTCTAATCTTGCTTTGGTCAACTGGATGGTATCAAAGCAGTTATAGTGTAAAGAGTCTTGAATTTGCAATCAAAAGACCTGGGTTGAAATACTGGCTCTGCCACTTACTCACTGCATGATTTTAGGCAAGTCATTTCACTTCTTAAAAACTCAGTTTCCTCACCTATAAAATAAGAAAGCCAGATCTCTCAGGTTCCTTCCACCTTGAAATTTTCTAGGCAATCTAGTTTACTCATATTTCAAAAATCCTTCCCAGTCAGTTATTAATTCCAGTCAGCATCAGATAGTGAAAAGATCTCTATCTTTGGAGTCTGGTTATCTTGATTCAAATCCTATCTTTGATACTTATGACCTGCATAACCCTGGGTGAATCGTTTAAGTTCTTGGGCACCAGATCTTCATCTGTAAAATGAAAGTTTTGTTCTTCTACATGGCCATCCAAGGCCAATTCCAGCTCTGAGTAAGTTCATTCTACGTGTGCCAAAGACAGAGTCAGACTATCCCTGGGAGCAGTCAGGTATTTACTGTTAAAGCACCCTGAGAAGTGTAAATGCTATGGTGTTCTGGTTGTTGTTTGGGTGGGAGGGGAAAGGAAGGAACAGGACCACACCCCCAAAGCCACATGCCCTCCCATATGTTCCAAAGAACCAGCTCTGCTCTTAGCCTGAAAGCATTGAGATTGGCCTGCTCTGCTGGACAGAGGTCATAGGACCCAGTCCCTCGGGTTCCCAGCACTATACCAGTATTATTTCTTTCAGTTACTGGGACAAAGAAAAGCAGCTCCCTAGTGAATATAAGCGGCATCCAGAGGCTGAACATTTTGTCTTTTCCATGTCTCTAGGAAACATAGGCAGCCAAAATGAGATGAGGAAGGGGCCCAGAGGTTGAGGGGGGGTGTGTTGAATCACAGATCTGTTTGGGCATTTGCCTGTCACAGCATGATTCAGACAGCAGAGGGGGCTCTAAGGAACTGTTGGTCCCTCTGAACATTGAGCTGGCTCACTGAAAAACAGTCAGCCCAGTACTCCCCTAGTTCTTGAGAATTGCTTTCATAGGGACACCCCCAAGCAAATATATGTGTGGGCACACACACATACCTCCCTACTTAGGACGCACAGTTCCTCCCACATTACAAGAGCTGTTGTAGTTATATTATTATTGCAGACAATTGACATTCAAATAAACTCTCCAGCTCCCCAGAGAGAAAGAAGTTGCTCTTGGTGTGGTTGTACTAAGGCTCTTCCAATTAGTCCTTTCCTGCTATCCTTCACAATAAAAAAGGAACAGAAGGAGGAGCATTGTTTGGCTGACTGATAGCAGAGAGACTGGTAGATGACAGAACTCAATGAATTAAGCAGGGTTTCTTAACCTGGCTAAGTGATGTTCTTGGACAGTATATGTCAGAGGTGAAACTTGACCCCAGATCTTCCTGGTTTTGAGGTCACTACACCACACTGCCTCTCCTACTGGCCATATATAAAACCTAAATTAACTATAAAACCTACAGCTTTCCCTAGCATAATTGTTCTTTAGAAACATAGTTTTGACCTTCTCCCTCAAGTATCTATGGGGCAAGTGGTAAAGTCATTGGCATCCTCTATCATTACACACCCAGGAATGAGCATTTAGAATTCAAAATTGCTCCCCTACTAAAAGGTAATCTTCTTAAGAGCAAGAGCTATTCATTTTTTGTCTTGCTTCCTCGGTGCCTAGTATTGTGTCTGGACCTTAGCAGGCATTTAATAAATGTTCATCAAGTGTAATTGAAATCCTTGATACCCTCATATATAACATGCATTTGGCTTGTGATGTCCCCTCCCCCTACCCATCCCAGCTCATCCTGAAAAAAATGTTCCAACTTGAGACTGTTATCATGTGATAATTAAACTTTAATTAATTATTAAAATAGTATTTATTGAGGTCCAGCAACTCAGAAATAAGATACATTTCTATAGCAGTTGTTGAACTTTGGTAATTCCATTCTTAATAATCAATTGCAATCTGTTTGACTTGGAATAACTTTTCTTATTAAATCTAAATCAAGCTTTTATTTGAGTCACTTAATTATAAGCGAGACTAATTTGCTTTCCCTGAGGGCACTGGAGACTCTGGGTCCACAGTGGGACTAGCGAATCCCCCATCTGAGGACAGAGAGGGGACACTTCTTAATAAATATGAAAGGTGATGGGGATTCATGGAGAGCACCGTTTAAAGAAATATTCCCCCAAGCTCCCATCTGCATACATGTTAACTGAGGCTTTAAGGGCTGATTCTCATCTCATTAGGAAAGTCTAAGTACCATGGAGAGTTACTGCAGTAATGTTGAGCCAGCTTGGGGGTGGGCTGGAGGGGACCAGAAGGCAATACCTCTCCTAGGCTTATTATATAGAGAAAAGGAGGGTGGTCTAGCAAAAAAAAAAAAGAAGAGTGCCAATGGGTGAGGGCATCTGGTTGGTTTTTCACTTCTCTGGTGTGGCAGAGGGGAGGGCAAGGAGGTGACCTTGAGTCGCATGCTAAGCTCTAGATCACAGTGATCCAGACAACAGCTCCAGGGACTGGATCAGACTGGGGATGCAACTGGGGCTGCATCCTTGTCAAACCGTAGCTTTGGTGTCCTAAGGTGAGCTCAAAGAGGGCAAAACCCTACCATTGAGCAGAGTGGGCAAAAATCTTCCTTGAGATTTATTTTTTTGGTATGAATACAGGCCATAAAAGTGAAGCCTCACAGTCCTTCTGACCTTTGGAGATTTAGGCAAGTGGTGGCAATTTAGTTTCATTTTTTTTCCACTGGAAGTCTTCGAGCAGGGGAATACTGGTTGGGTATTTTCTAATAGAAATCCCTTTTAGATGTGAGTCTCTTTTAACTCTCAAATTCAGTGATTATGCATGAATGAATGAATGAATGAATGAATGAATGAATGAATGAATGAATGAAAAAACATTTATTGAGCACTTTGTGCAAAGCATTATATTAAATGCCAGAGATACAGAGAGAAAACTAAAACAGTTTCTTCCTTAAAGGAGCTCACATTCTAATAGGACAGACAACACATTTAAAAGGATTCATGTTCCATGGTCCTTTGAGTATAGAGACAGAGCATTATCTCTACTGTCCTTTACACTAATAAAAATGTGCCTATTTCTGAGATTGAACCATGGAAATCCCAAGGACTTTCATGGAGAGAATTTTTTTTTTCTGAATCTTTAGTAGCTATGCCTGCAATACCTGCAGAAGTAGTTACCAGGCCACACCTCTTTGGGGGTTGCTTCCCAGGATGATGGTTTGGGGTGCTAAGATGGAAACAAAACTGGTGGTCCAAGGGGTGCTGCCTCTCCTAGGGTTCTCTGACTTATCTGCCCATCAATGGTTGTTTGTCAGCAGTTTGTGTTGGCAAGGAAGGTAGTCCTTCTCTACAATGATAGCATCTTTCAATGTTATCTGAAGGGACCAACCTGGAAACAGGAAAGGTACTCTGAAGGGTCACTAATATTCCCAGTACTCTTGGGATCAGGGTCCTTGGCTGTTCCATCAGCGTTTGAGAGGGGGTGGTGGTAGTGGTGGTTTCACTTACCTGGCACATGTCACCTCCTGTCTTTCCCTCCTGGCTCTTCAGTGGTTAAACTAGGCTGGTTTACCTGGCCAATGAGTGGCAGTTGGTCAGCAGTTGGGCATGGCTGGTCCCTTCACCATTGGAGTTGCTTCCCCATATGATTGATACAGGGACTTGTGAGCTTGGGGGTGGAGCATTAGAGGGGGTATGCTATTCCCAGAACTTTGGGGTTCAGGATCCTGAATAATGTTAATCAGGTCTTAGAGGAAGAAATAGTAGTGCTTTGACTCACCTGGTACAAGCTGCTTCTTGTCTCTTCCTATAATATTTGTATTCCTCAGCCCCTGACATGGCTGTATTTCTGAACCTAACCAACACTCAACCCTTTTTCCTTAGTACCTAGCTTCCCTCTCCCCTTTGATATCCTCTTAGCATGCCTTTTCCATCTTCATCTACAGAGTCATTGAACCTCAGAGGTATAGAGGACCTTAGAAGTCATCTTGTCTAATTCCCAGACAGTAATCCACTCTACAAAAATTCCATCAAATGGTCATCCAGTCTTCCCTTGAACATCATGGGGGGAAGGGGGTGCAAAAATCTCTAATTGTTAGAAAGCTCTTCCTTGTAATGAACTGAGTTCCCTCTCTAACTTTCTTGTACCCATTGTTCTTACTTTTGCTGCCTCAGCCAAGCAGAATAAATATTAATTCTCTTAGTCAGGAATAGCAATAATTTTATTCTTCCTTGATTGATTTTATCACATTCCCCACAGTCACTGTCCAAAACTCCTCAAGGCCACCACCACCATCATCATCGTTATTTTAAATAATAGTGGAAGAAATCACAATCATATGAGACTAGGAAGAAGTACAGATGATACCATTCATCCTATATGCACTAGAGATGATTTAAGTAAACCTACCAAAAATAAGTTTACATGATAATACTTTCATTCAACTACAAAAGGCATTTCTTTTACCCACCTGCACAATAATCTGCTTGACATTAAAAATAAAAGTATAAGAATAGGACAGCAATTTGTCGCAGGAATCCTTTTATATAAATTCCATTGAACAAAACAAGAAGAATGAGATATCAACACCAATAACAGAATAGTGTCATTGCTCTTTAAGGTTTCTGCAGATCATTGTGTGTGTGTGTGTGTAAATACATTTCTAACCTAATTTCAATCAATCAATAAACATTTATTAAAGACCTACTATATGCCTGGCTAAACAGAAGAGACAAAAGAGAGTTACTACCCTTAAGGATCTTATAATCTAATTGTAGAACAAACATAGAAACAAATATATACAAACCAAGCTATATATAGGATAAATAGGAAATAATTAACAGAGGGAAGGTATTAGAACTAAGAGGGATTGTGAAAGGCTTCCAATAAAAGACTGGATTTTGGTTGGTATTTAAAGGAAGCCGTGGAGGTCAGTAGACTGAGCAAAGAGGGGAGAGCACTCCAAACATAAGGGACAGCCAGAGAAAATGCCTGGAGCCAAGAGATGGAATGTCTTGTTCATGAAGTAGCCAGGAAACCAGTGTACTGGATCAAAGAATATGTGTTGGGAAATAAGGTGTAAGAAGACTGGCAAGGTAGGAGAGGGCTGGGTTATGAAGGATTTTGAATGTCAAACAAAGAAGTTTGTGCTTTTCCTTCCTCATTTCCCATTATTTCTTCTCATACACCCTACAATGTAGTCAAACTGAACTGATAGGCATGCACTGAGTTCAGTATTCTACCTCTTGCTTCAGTCCCCATCTCACCCTCTAAAAATTTTTATCCTCCTGAGGCTCTCAACTCAGGAGCCACCACTTCCACAATACCTTCCCTGGTCACCTGAATTGTTATAATTTTCTTTCCTCAAACTATTCTTGGGTACTTCTGATTTCTCCCATGCCCTCCTTTACTCCCTACCTTGTAATATACTGATCTCTGTGTCTGTTCTACCATATCCACCAGAATTGCAATTGAATATAAGCTTCTTGAGGTCATGAACCCTTCCACTTTTTTCCTTGTATTTCTATGTCTAATACATAGTTTAAACTTAATGTCTACCAAGAGACTGGAATTGAATTAGCGACCTTTCAGTTATCTGAAGACAACAATTACATCCCCTTCGACCGTTCTCTTCTCTAGACTAAACAGTTTCTTCAACCAGTCCTCCCATGTCATGGTTTCTGGTCTGTGGTAACCCTCCATCCTAGGTGCCAGTGGCATTTGGAAATGCTTTCAAGGTTGCTATAAATCTGTATGCCTTCCACAGTGGCTACTCTCTTTTTGTAACCTCAATAATAAAGCCCATTCCCAATTCAGCCACAGGGTTGCTGAGCTAACTCACTTCTCTTGGATTCCATTTTCTTATCTATACAATTGGGAAATGCATTCTCTCTATTCCTCTCTTGCCCAAGGTTATTAGGGGGAATCATAGACCTTCAAAAGACTTAATAGTGTCATTTAGTCCAACCTCCTACCTCGACTATGTCTACAGTATGTTCTCTAAGGCAAATGTGCTCTCTGGTCTGTTTTTAAAGATTTCTTATCGGACCTGGAGTGAAAGCCCAACAATGTCTAATAGAAGTCCCTGGTTAGGAAGTTAGAAAACAGATCTTCCCATCATTAAATATCTTCTTTGCTAGTGTCTCTCCCATTTTCTCCCTGGCTATTTACAATGCTTTATTACTGCTACAGTAGACAAAATGACTATATGAAGTCAGAAGAGCCATCAAAAGTCTGAAATAAGTAACATTGGAATAATGTTGTCATAATAGCCAAGGACATTTGGCAATAAAATGATTCCTACTTAGAATTTCTCCTTATTTTTCTTTTGGAAAATTGAGAGCACTTCCATAATTGAGCTGTAAATGCCTTATTTTCTTCTTTAAGGGGAAGTCTGAAGGGGAGGACTGGAAATAAAGAGCCCTTCCTCTCAGATCATCAACTCAAATGCAGCCTAGAACCCTTACTCAATGTTCCACTACCAGAGGGGATCCATGATCTCACCTACATAGGTACTCTTTCTAATAGTACATTTGTTGTCCATGCCTTCCCATAAATCCTATACAAAAATTTCACAAAATATGCTAAGGGCTTTCCTTAGGTCTCTTGACATTATGTGGACACCCTCATTTTCATACATGACCAGCCCACTTCCTTTTCTGGTCATATATCTCTTTGATGCATCCTTGTAGGTCACTTAAGAGAAATTTTTCACTGACAATATATTGCATCCGATTTATACCCACTGTAGATCTCTTCCTTGCCTTTTGGGTGACTGGCAATTTTGATTCCTTGGAAAATGCATTGTTCCACAGTTTATAGCCGTATTGTGTCACTGAGAGAATATTGGTGATAAAAAGTTGGGGCTTTGTCTCAGGTAGCTGCTTGGGGTCATTGAAAGCACATTGCGGTTTCCCAAATGCAACTCAGTCTCTCTCTTCCTCCTATGCAATTCTGGCCCCATCTTGTTATCTATCTATAGTGTCCACCCAATAGATAGTTACTGAAGGACCAGTTGTACACGCCGTTCATCCAATTGCAAATCATAGTCTAGACAACAGGCATTCTTCATCTACTTGGTTTTTCCTGTGTGGTTAGTTAGGCTGAATTCTTTGGAGTACTATAATTATAGATATCATTTCAGAGACTCTACAGTGTGCAGGACCACAATGTCATTTATAAACAGGAACATCTGGTGACTCAGCTTGGTGGTGCAGTGGATAGCACTATTTCCCGTGAAATGATAGTAATTCCTTCAGATACTTGCTAGCTGCGTGACCCTGGGCAAGTCACTTAACCTCTGTTTGTCTCAGGTTCCTTATTGGCAAAATGGGGATAGCAGTAACACCTTCTTCCCAGAGTTATTGTGGAGATCAATAAGATAATATTTATAAAGTTCTTAGCATAGTTCCTGGTACATAGTAGGCTCTATACAAATGTTAGTTACCATTATTATCTATTTGTTGTTATTTCCATTATGTCCAACTCTTAGAGACCCCATTTGGGGTTTTCTTGGCAAAGATGTTTTTGAAAGGTTTGCTGTTTCCTTCTCCAGCCCATTTTATAAACAACGCAAACAAGATTCAGTGATTTTCCCAGAGTCACACAGCTAGTAAATGTCTGAGGCCAGATTTGAACTCATGAAGATGAGTCGCCTTGACTTCAGTCCTGGCACTTTATTTACTGTGCCACCTAGATACCCATTATTATCTACAAAGATTAAGTTTTTTCCATCTTCACTCTATTCTATAAATTGTCCATAACATCTTTGGTGATCAGGATACAACAGCCTGAGTTACTAATTTCAGGAGGCAAGTTCCCAGTCTTATTCTCTGAGGTCAAAAGCATTATGATCTTACAACCTAAAGAAATACCTGGAAACTCTCATCTTAGTATCTTGCAACTCCAACAATGGAATTTGATTTCCAGTCCTTCCTCTCCAACAGCTTCCATCACAGCTCCATGGAGTTATCCCACTCAGGTTTGTCATTTCCCAAAACTAACTCATACTTTGCCCTGCCAAACCAACTCACTTCTATGCCTACCATCACTGCCCCATCTCTATCAGATATAACTATTGTCTCAGTCAAATAGACATGAAAACTTTGATTTTTAAAAAATTTCTTCAGCATTCCCTGTCTGTCACCAGGCCCTGTTAATTCTTCCTTCAAAGTATCTTATATCCATCTCTTACTCTCCATTCATGTGACTGACACCTTATTCCAAACTCATTTTATGCCTAGATTACTAACTCCAGCTTCCCCCATTCTAATCACTTTTGACAGATTTATCTTCCTCAAAAGAGATCACTTGTATCATGTCACCTCCGTGATCAAGACCCTTGCAATAGTTTCCAACCAACTGTTGAACCAAGTCTTCCCATCCTGACATTCAAAACCCTCCATGACTTTGCTTTATTTTACTCATCCATGACTTTGCTTTATTTTACTCATCCCATCTTATTCCCCATTATTCCCCTATATCAACATAGACACTCAACTCTACCCTGCACATATAATGGT
The DNA here is from genome assembly GCA_011680675.1 of Gymnobelideus leadbeateri. Classification (NCBI taxonomy): domain Eukaryota; kingdom Metazoa; phylum Chordata; class Mammalia; order Diprotodontia; family Petauridae; genus Gymnobelideus; species Gymnobelideus leadbeateri. The sequence continues at coordinate 325,119 of WOXC01006844.1, forward strand.
TACGCCTACATTAGTACTTCTGCTCATATGTGTTTGTAGTGCCAACACAATATTCACAGTGCTGATAGCAGCTGTAAATATGCTGGCACAGTGCTCAATTACAAAATATAACAGACTCTCCATATAGAAGACAGAAGCAAAACAGTTATTCAGATACCAGAAAACCGAATCCATCATAGTAGCAAATAAGTTAATAAGCCATAACACCAGAGAGAGCCACACCATCCTTTAGCCTTCCCAAAAACCAACACTCACAAGCCTAGCTATCTACCTGGGTGTGTCCTCTCCTTCCTCTGTCTCTAACTGTTCTGTCTCCTAGCTTCCTGTGCTCTCTGTTCCATCCTTCAGCAAACTCCTCCCACCACAGGCTCCATGTGGTTACGTTCAGCTTATTAGGGGGCAGAGAAGATCATCAAAGCAGGGAAGGTCTTTAAATCCCCTTAGACTTATTAAGGGACATGGGAGATCTTCAAATTACCATTAACATTACAGTGTTTTACTTCCTGAAATTATTTTTTGAATCCTCTCAGGTTCACATTTCCAAGTACCTACTGAATATTTTCACCAGGATATCTTTTCATAGATTACACAACACATCTAAAAACATGCTTATCATTTTATCCTTCAAAATCTGATATTCCATTTGACTTCCCTATTTCTGCTGGTGGCAGCACTATTTCCCATGAAATGATAGTAATTCCTTCATATCTATTCAGCTACCAAGTTCCATTAATTCTACCCCCAACAAGATCTTTCATATCTGTCACCTCATTTCCATTCCAACTGCCACCATCTTAGTATAGTCCCTCACTGAGATCCACGTGGACAATTCCCACACTGATGTCCCTGGCTCCAATCTCACCCCTGTCCTATTCCTCCTTTATATCACTCCCAGATTAATCTTCCTTATGCACAGATGTGATCATATCACCTCCCCAATTCCCCCACCCCTGCTCAAAGCCCTGAAATGATTCCCCATTGTTTATAGAATAAAATACCTCGTTACTTAGCTTGGTATTCAAGGTTCTCTATAACTTAGCAACTTTCTAATTTTCCAGATGTCACACCATTTCTCATGATGTTATACACAGACTATACTGCTCACACAGCATGTTCTTCCCTTCTTCATTTGTTTGGGTTATGGTATTTTTCTAGAATATCCCCTCCCCATCTCTATCCTTTGAAATCTTACCCATCCTTTAAAGCCCACTTCAGATGCCACCTCCTCCATGAAGTCTTCCCTAATTCATCTAGTTGGAAGTGACCCTTCTTTCCTCAGTTCTCATATTGCACAATTATTCCCCTATAACATCCTAGTCTCCCAATAGTTATTGTTTAGTTGTAGCATATGTGTGTATGGGCCATATCTCTCTTCCTAGACCACAAGTTTCATGAGGGAAGGGATTGTTTTCTCATTTATATCTCTCCCCAACACTTAGCATGATGCTTTATATTAAGGCATTTAATATATGGCTGTTGAAAAAAAAATAAATGAGTGAATGAAAGTAGTTTTTTTCATTGATAACAAAATAGTTCCTCCCTTTAGTACACTTCCCCAGTCTCAACTACTGCCATCATTTCTGGAGGCCTTGGGATGCCATTTGTTTGGTTATGGATCCCATTCCAGATCAGATATACTGACATTCAGCACCATATCCTATTTCACTCATTCTCACTTTGACCAAGCTATCAGATATTCAAGTTGGACTTTAGCAATATTCATTTCAGTGTTGAATATCATAAGGTAACTGAGTATGGTTAGCATGAGAGGGAACTGGGGTGGTGAGAAAATGTAAGGTTTTTAGAAAAAAGAAGCAAAATATTGATGACTCAATCCAAGTTGGAGGGACTAAAGTAGGTAGAAAAGAATAGAATGTGCCTGAAATCTGTAATTCCATAATAGAAGAGCTCTAGGTTGTAAGTGTTAAGAACCAATACATGTTCAAATAAGTCAAGCTGTATTTATTGAACAAGCTTTGTGACTGTAAGGTATTAATATGGGGAGATAACATTAGCATGGAAAGGAAACCACTCCAGAGTCTATTCCTGAATTTGTCACTAACCCAAAAGGTGACCTTAGCAAAGCATTTAATGAATTTCTTGGAGCCAGAGTTTTCAGATCCTTAAAATAAGGAATTTGGACTAGATAATCTCTATCATCCTTTCCAATTTTACCCAGTCTTGTGTTTGAATAGGTCATCATGTGCTATGGATGTATAATGTCAGAGAAGAGTTAAAAGGAAAGAAAGGCCTTCATCCTAAGGACAGTCTGAGGAGGGAAAACCTTCAATAGGGAGGACAGTATAGGAAAGTCATCAAAGGAGAACTCTGGGGAGCCTTTTATTGGAGGATGCCCTGACCTATTCTGTCATAACTTTTGAAACAATCTATTTTCCAGAAAGCAACCAAAACCAATCACAGACTTTCAAGGTTGATATAGATGTCCAAACCAAAAATAAATTCCTGAAGTAGATGGCTACCTGATGAACCACCAAAGCTCAGATGTCAAAAGTGACTTCAGACTTCCCCCTGGGGTAAAGGTGAAAGAATATTTTGAGTCAGAGCACCAGGGTTGGAATCACAGTTCTGCTTACTACTCGTAGGATTTGAGGTTAGGCACATCTCCCCTTTGGGTTTCACTTTCCTTATCTGTAAAAAGAAAAGGCTGAACTAGGTGACCTCTAAGATCCCTTTCTTGGCTCTGAATTGGTGATTTTTGCAAACCTGTGTGTATGAGGAAGTTAAGTGCTGACTATATCTGCGGGAACATAGTCAGAAAATCATCTCAGACTTATATGGTATTTGAAAGTATACAAAGTCTACTCCTTATGAAGTAGTGTGGACTATTATTCATATTTTACAGATGAAGAAACTGATGCTAGAGAATAGAGTGAGTGTCAGAGCCAATAAGTATTCTAACTTGCATCCTCAATATTCTTTGTCATAGTAATAATATTTCATCTTTATACAGTACAGCAGCATCTGCTGTCATTCACAGAAGAATCTTGTGAAGTAGGTAGCACAAGCATTATTATATCCATCTTATAAATGAAGAGCCTCACCTCACAATGAGGAGTGTGTCCAAGTAAGGGGCAGTATTTGAACCCCTTTCTCTCTACCTCTTCTTCTCTTTCCCCTTCACCTCCTTTTTGGGTGTTGCCTTCTGCAATTAGAATGTAAGCTCCCTGAGGGTGGGGACAGTCTTTCTTTTTGCTTATATTCATATCCCCAAGGCTTAACACAGGGCCCAGCACATAGTAAGCACTTAATAAATAATTGTTTCCTTCCTTCCTTCTTTCCTTCCTTCCTGTTTTCCTCCCTGTCTCCTTTTCTTTCCTTTCTCCTTCAGCAGAGTGAGGATTTGCTGCACCCAGAAAAGGAGGGTTCTGTGATCCTTGTCCCATCCGTCCTGTTTGAGCAGAAAAGCTGAGTTTTCCATCATTACCTCGAGGTAGTTCTTCCATGAATGTGAAAGCTCAGATCCCATCAGTCTATGCCCATATAGGCATTAGTAGAAGATGTGAAATAATGCATCTTGCACACAAATAGCTTCTTTCTATAATTTTTATTAGTTGATACGCAATATCTAGTGATTTGATTTATTCTGCTGAAGTTATATGTGCCTGCGTGTACAAATGTGTGTTACACATGTGTAAGCACATTTGGCATAGAGACAATTATAAATCTAGACCTGGAAGGGACCTGATAGGTCATCTACTCCCAGTCCCTCATTTTACAGATGGGGAAACTGAGGCCCAGAAAAATTAAAGGACTTAAACCAAGGTCACACAGGTAGCATCAGAGGTGAAAACCAGGTCGTCTGACTCCATAATCCATGTTCTTTCTGCTGTTCCATGATTCCCCTCTCTGCCTGTCTACTTATATATGTATATTTGGGTCTTTGTAAGTGTACAAGTGTATGTTCATTTCTGTGTATCCTATGTGTATGTATATGTGTGTGTGTCTTAAACAAATGTAGATCTTTTCATAAAGATTGATGTGGAAACTCACTTTTGATGAGCCATTCGGTCTGAAGTATGCCTCTGTTCTTCCCTCCCTTTGGGAGAAGAGAGTCAACCAAAGCATCACTCACACAAGTACTTGTAGCTGACCTTGGCACTGGCCTCCCAATGAGAGAAGCACTGATCTGTATTCTCAAAGGGAGCATGGGGCAAGTGTGATAGTGAGTCAGAGGGAGAAATGGCCTCCATGTGGCCAGCAAGAGCTGACAGCTCTTTGTCTGCTCTGGCCTCCCAGTGCCTGTGGACTCAGTATTGTTGGAAAAGCCAAGGGCGGATGACCTCGAGGTCCTGCCTCCCGGATGCTCATCACTGTTAGCCATCAGAGCACTCTGGAACTCAATATTGTAATCAGCAGTCTTCCTACAGATGAAAAGCACAGTCCCTGCCTTCAGGCCTGCATCTAGTCTGCTCTGCCCATTGGGCCACACTCTCTCCCCACACAGTGCCTCCCAGACTTTGCTCTTCACTCTAACATGTCTCAGTGTCGTCATGGGGATGAAGAGGCTCCCTTAGGAGCAAAAGATGACAATTGTCCTCCAGCTCCTCAGACGGGAACAAAGACACGGCTGGTGCGACCCTGTTAGCAGGAACAGAGGGAGAGCTGGGCTTTGTTCTCCTCAAAAAAGGCTTTCCTCCAGTGTTGGCAAGCCTGGCATGAGATGGTTCCAATCCAGTCTCGCTTTCATTAGGAAATGCCGTGCCCCTCTGGTCAGGGCCCTAGCTCCCTGTCCCTGCTGCCTGGGGGCAATATTTTAAGTGATCAAAGAGAAACATTGTGAAATGGAAAGGTTGCTGGGGCAGAGGGGAGCCCTGTCAGGTCCTAGGTTTGTGGGGGCAAGGGAGCTGAAGACCTTTCTGCAGTGAAAGTGTTTTCTAAATGGAAGCAGGTGTGCTTTGTTTTGAAAGGGGGAGAGCCAGCTGAAGCTTTGGGGGCACCATTGTCTGCAGGGATTGGTCAGAACAGACCTCTGAGTCTTCCCTTTCCTGTGCACTCCCTGACAGAAGCTTCTGGGTAGAACCACAGAGATTCACATTAACACTACATCATTTTTATGAATTCTAGGGATTGGAGGACTCTGATTAATGTCATTAATTGCTCCCATAACACAGTTTCAGGAAAAGATGCCACTTCCCCCATCCCAATAATGATAATTATGAGAGGCAACATAACACCTTATATGGAGGACCAAAGAGCCAGACTCAGAAACAGCTGAGTTCAAGCCCTGCCTCCGACAGATACTGGTTGGGTGACCATGGACAAAGAATGCAACGTCTCTTAGCCCTGTGCATCAATCTGTGTCAGGAGTTCTGAGCCTGGGATCCATAGACCTGCTTTGCTTAATTTTGTTTTTTAAGACATTTCGATTTCTGTATTTTAACAGAATTGGTTTTCTTTATAACTGCATTTTCTTTTATGCACTTAAAAACATTATTCTAAGAGTCCAGGCTTGCAGACTTGAAAAGAAGTTCAGGAAACAAACAAACAAACAAAAACCAAAAAGCTTAAGAGCTACAAGACTATAAATTAGGGAAGGGAAGGGAATAAATATTTACTAAACACTCATCTCATTTGGTCCTCACAACAACCGTGATGTGTAGGTGCTATTATTAGCCCCATTTTACAGGTAGGAAAAGTAAAGCAGGCAGAGATGAAATGACTTGCCCAGGGTCACACAGCTAGGAAGTATCTGAGGACAGATTTAAACACAGACTTTCCTGATTCCAAGCCCATGGCTTTATTAATTGTGCCATTTACTTAGTAAGCTAAGTGACATACCAAAGGAAAACTTTAGCTTTGGTTTCAGAATATTTTTTTTAATATTTGGAAAACATGAACTTTTAGTGTTTATGCTTTTTAAAGCATTTTCAAGTCTGTTATCTCATATGATATTAACAACAACTCTTTAGAGGTGGGTAGGGAAGGTAATATTATCCCCACTTTATAGATGAGGAAAATGAGGACCAGGAAGATTAATTATTTGTCTAAGGTTATGTAGCAAATCAGCAGCAGAGCCAAAACCAGGATCTAAAACTAAAACTAAGAGATGTGTGAATCTTAGTCCGGTGCTTTAAAAAAAGCCCAATTTAATAGACAAATCTCTGCCAGAATTTTCTTGGCATCCTCTAGCATACCTACCCTCTTCCATTTTCCTGATTACAATCATGAAGCAGGAAAGGACTCACCCAACCTAATCTATTCTAATGGCTGGACTGAGATGACAGCTTAAATCAGAGCAACAAACTGGTAAGAGGCATTATGGTATTGGGGCATCTGAGTTCAAATCTTGGTTGTGCCATGTGTCACCTGTTTGACCCTAGGGGAATTGTATAACCTCTCTGGGCTTTTGTTTCCTCATCTGTAAAATGAGGAGGTTGGACCAGGTCACCTCAAAGTCATTTCTAGAACTAAATCTATGATCCTATGAGAGATGGAAAGACAAGGCCTACTTTCTGGTGCTGATCCTGGTTGAACTTGGATGAATTGCCTTTCTAGATTTCAATTTCTTCAGCCATACATGGAAATGTATAGTGGTATGCTAGGGTATTCCACTTCCCAACTTTGCCAGTTTCCAAAGTGGTACTTCTGGTATCTCTGGAAGACTAGAATGTAATACTGGAATGCAATAGAGTAACTTTCTTTTTTTGTTTTAATAAAAATATTTTACTGATTATTTTTTCTTGCATCATTGCTATTGACCAATGACTTCTCTCCCTACTGCCACATAACCTTTCCTTGAAGCAAAGAATTAGCTAAGTAAGACAAAACAAGACATTGGCCATGTTTGATAACATATGCCTTATTCCATACCTGCAGTCCACCACATCTCTCCCAAGAGATGGGAAGCATGTTACACCATCACACATTTGACAGCCATCTGCAATTGGTCACTGTGTTAATCACAGTTCTATCATCTTCCTTTATATTATTGTGGATATTATGTAAATTGTCTCCCTAAGACCTCAACTTACTTGGGTCTGCATTAGTTCATATGCATCTTTCATGGCAACTTTCCAAAGACTGGGTTCTGAGATGACAGGCTGATGTTGAAGCTTTTCTTCCACCATGAAGAAAAGCCATCACTTCCAAGAAAGGGCATTCGTAGCCAAAGTGCTTCCTCCTCCTATTGATACCTGTGCTTTTTAGCAACATGGAAATAATGGCTGCTGCTTCTCCAATGGTGACTTTGTAAAACTAAAGGGTTGATGTTTTTCTACATGCCATGTTGATGTTTATGTTTTATGCAGACAGATGGATAGGAAAACCAATCATTTGTGGCATTAGCTCATCTAGAAATTAATCATGAAAGGGAGTTTGAACGCACATACACACACACACACACACACACAAATCTTGCAATCCATTTATTGTCAAAAGGACCATGATACTGAAAAATGAACCTTGATGTTGAGGAATGATTGAAATACATTGAGATAACTTTGCTAGAGCTACCACACTCAAACAGCCCTTCCATGACAGTGCATTGTGGGCTTCTGCAAAGAGATATTGAAACAGATACCCAGGCTTTTGGGGGCTACTACAAAATGAATGGGCTTTTGGTTACCTTTTTGGAATGAATCTGGAGTTCTTGATTCTGAGCTTTATCTGCAGGGTAGACAGGGTGGAAGAGAGAGGTTGGAACAGGAGCCAGGTTTAAAGAGACTGAACTCATTAGCTCCTAAGGAAGATTGGAAAGGATAGCTATTATATAGAAGCCTATATCTGAAAGAAGGGCACCTGGGACTGAGATTGTAGGACTAGACACGCAGTCCCCTGAGTTTTATATACATATCTTCTCCTCACTGGAAATTTGAGTGATAGCAATAGTTCTAATCCTCAGTTTCATAGAGTAACAAAATTTGACATCTGGGTCAAATACGCCATAGGGACCATCCAGTACATCTCCTCATTTTTGCAGATGAGGAAATGGAAGTCTAGAGAGGCTCAGAGCCTTGCCCAAGATCACATGGGTAGTAAGATGCACTCAAGATTTGAAGCCAGACCCTCTGACTCTAAATCCATTACTCTTTCTATTCTACCACACGGTCTCTCATAAAATTAAGACATAGTGAACGCAGGATGTGAAGGCTCCTAATTCCAAATCTAGCATTTACTTTTCTATATCACCTCTTCTAAGAACAAGCTTAAGAGGAATCCAGGACTCACATGTCTATAGCCCCACAGTGCTTAATCATGGAGGGTAGGAAGGAGGTGGGGAACGGGTTGAACATTAGCACTCTACCAGTCAAGGTCTATGCTAGCCTATTCTTGTTCTCTTCCATAAGGGGGAGTGGGGTATGCAAGAAGAATTAAACTAGTGATTAATTTAATTGACCCAAAAAAGAATATGAAGGCTTCCACATTCAGGCTCAGTTACTCCCACATGGTCAGATATTGGGGCATATAGGGTGGCACAGTGGATAGCGTGCTGCTGAGCCTGGAATTAGAAAGACTCAACTCCCTGAGTTCAAATCTGGCCTTAAGCACTCACATAACCTTGGGCAAGGCACTTAACCCTGTTTGTCTCAGTTTCCTCATCTATAAAATGAACAGGGAAAGGAAATGGTAAACCACTTCAATATTTTTGCAAATAAAACCCCAAATGGAGTCACAAATTGTCAGACACAGCTGAAAAAAATGACTAAACAACATATGTATCTGGGGCAATCTTAGCAGAAAGGCTCAGGACTGGTTATGGCTACATGAGTACATAAAGCAATGCTTTATCTTTTTTGTCCACTTGCCCACACATAACAGCTCTTACAGTGCCTAGCATGCAACTAGTGAAGACTCAGTAAACATTCATTGATGTGCTTTTCCAGAAATGAATGGTTCCAATGAGTTGGCAGTGGTGGTAGTGAACTTGGTAACTGATGGGAATTGGACTAAGGCAATTCAAGCTTCTTGACAATGAAAATCCTCAAATAATGGAATGAATTACCTTGAGAAATAGTAAGTTACCCTTCACTGCAAGTTTCCAAGCAAAGATTGAATAACAATTTTTTGGAAGTTTTGTAGAAGGGCTTCTCTTTTAAGTATAAGTTGAACCAAATGCCTTTTGAGATCTTTTCCAATCTGAAATTTTGTGATTCTGTTTTGTTTTGTTCTCATTGACTTCAGAGTCTTAGACCCCTACAAGAACCTTAAAAAGTTATTTAATCCATTCCCCTGCTTTCAGGCCAGGCACCAACAGAACCATTCTAGATATATTAAACTGAGTCCTTAGGAGAATTCCAAAGGCTATAACTCTCTTGTTATTAGGAGTCACAAATTTCTTGTATTTAATCTGCATGCCTCAACTGCATATACTTAATAAACGTTTATTGAAACTTATCATTTAAGCCCCTTTCTGCTTGAAACTAGATTTCTTAGTAGCTGGACTGCTTTTAACTTAAAGGTGAATCAGGATTCTAAACCTCTTCTTACCAAGGACCATTGGGTCCATTTACACGAATGTGTTGTGTTGACTAAAAAAACAAAGAAACTACTTGCCAGTCACACTACCCTAAGACCATTATGTCTACTAGTCCTATTTCTCAGATAAGGAAACTGAGGCCTGAGGAGAGGGAAATGCTTTGGTTTATGGCCTCTAAATGGGATAGTAAATGTCTCAAAACTTGGACACAAATCCTGGAACTTGTCCATGGCACTAGAAACACCAGACCACCTCCCTTCTCTGCAATTACCTGTAAGAGAAGGGAAGGAGGCAACAACAATTACACTCTTCCAAGGTTCCTGGACAAGGATGCTAGGATTTGAGATCTAAACCAGAACTGATATAATATAAAAATCTATGACCACTCCCACCTCATCTTGGTCATCCATTTTCATTCTTCCTCTTCTTTCCCATACATATGACCCTCACTTTAGGTTAAATGTGTCCAAATAAAGGATGACCCTCCCTCTGGGTGAATTTCCCCTCACTCTAGCTCGAGTTTTTCATGGCAAATGGCCTACATGTACATCAACCAGGTAAGCACTTCCATCAAACCCATTTGGTTGGCAGGAAGTGAACAAGTCACTTTCTCAGTGCCATCCCCCCAAAAGAAAAGCCAGTGGAAGAGAAATCCAAGGTGGGGGGAGGGAAGTTGGGATATGGGGGGACCGTGTGGCCCTACCTCCTGTTTTGACACCATAATGGAGCTCGTAGAGATTATATGACTTTTTTAATAGAGTCTTAGCAGGCCTACGAGAGGGATTTGTCTCTCCTGAGTGTCTTTTCTTCAGGATATGTGTCAGAAGGATTCTTAAATCTTCGAAAAACCTCATCTCTCCGCAAGCAGGAGAACGTGGTAGCAGCAAGGCACAGTAAAAAACCTGCTGATAGACAGATGGAATGGTGTAATTACACGCAGGAGGGAGAGAGGGAGCGTTTGCTGAAATTATTAGTGTGGGCAGACAATTAGAGGCTTTTCCAGAAGATTACACTTTTCCCTCCCATCTGCGCTCCATTTAGGAGTTTCTACATTCACAATGTTATTTCCTCCTCAGCTGTGCCATTTGCCATTTTGCCCAAATTATTATTGTGCTTGACTTTGCGTTTGTTCAAACTTTATCAGCATCCCCATCTCCTGTTGGTTCTCTCTCTCTCTCTCTCTCTCTCTCTCTCTCTCTCTCTTCCCCTCTCTCTCTCTTTCTCTCCTCCTCCCTCCCTCCTCCCTCTCCTCTCCATTCTTCTTCTTCTTCTTCTTCTTCTTCTTCTTCTTCTTCTTCTTCTTCTTCTTCTTCTTCTTCTTCTTCTTCTTCTTCTTCTTCTTCTTTTTCTTCTTCTTCTTCTTCTCCTCCTCCTCCTTCTCCTCCTCCTCCTCCTCCTTCTCCTCCTCCTCTTCCTCATCCTCTTCCTTCTCCTTCCTTCTCTCTCTCTCTCTCTCTTTCTCCCTCTCTCTCTCTCTCTCTCTCTCTCTCTCTCTCTCTCTCTCCTTCCTTTATTCCTCCCTCCTTTCCTCCTCTGGTTGCCTCCCACTCACTTCCTTGGTTTCCTATCAAAGACTCTAAAATGTCTGTCAGGTTTATGGTGCCTTTTTGCAGGCCGAGTAGGATGTAATCTAATATGAAGGAAGGAGAAGGAGATAAATTTAATTGGTAGCCTTGCTTTCTGCCCCTGGGATCCACTGTAAAGCTATAGACAGAGAATGTACTCCTAGGAAAGCTGGTGTGGATGAGCATTTAGAATTGGAGGCTTGGGGTTAGGGGAAAAGAGGAAGAGAAAGGTTTTTCTTCCCCCTTCAGCTGAGAGAAAAGCAACAGACTCATTTATCCCCAAGCTTGGATCTTGGGCAGGACTGAAATCTCTGTTCATCTATTGCCTAAGATTCTACATCCCAGTAACCTTTGTTCTCTTCCTCTGCTGAAAAGGAACCTTGGGAAAACAATGGTTCCCTTGTACTCACTGAGGTCTCATGAAGGTGGTCATTCAAGGGACCTGAATTGTTGTCTTCTGACGGGGTAACCCCACCGAAGCCTGTTCACAGGCTGTGACTCTACACCTAGCTGTCTGTGGGCAGGGGTAAGGGAGGAGCTCACCAGAAATTGTATCAGACATTTCCTTTCCTTATTGTCCTCCTGTAACTATAACTGTAGAGTCTCTATCAGAGCCATTTCTGTGTACCTCAACAGAGCTGTAGACACACCTAGACTTTCTAGATTCACTCCAGATACACAGGCATGTGTATATACATAGATATAAACATAGATATGTGTGTATGTGTGTGTATGAATGGAGAGAGAGTATGCATATATGGAGAACATATATATGGCATATATGTAGCAATTGTGTATATGTATATGTATATGTATATATGTGTGTATGTATTTATATATACCAGGTTTAAAGCAATGGTAATAGTCTAGCTGGGTAGGAGGAAAGATGGGAAGAAGGGTTAAGGAAACTAAGCAAATTTATAAATTAAAATTTAAGTCATTTATGGCCTCCCAAAAATCATTACATAATGATACATGTAATACCTACACCACAGGGTTAGTGTTATGGTGAGAGTGCTGAGCTTTGAATCAGAAAGACTTAAGGTCAAAGCCTCTGTGAAACACTTAAAGCCTGGGTGACCCTGAGTGGTCCAACACCTAATCTCTCAGCCTTACTTTCTTCATATGTAATAGTAGGATATGATAGCAATCACCTCACCAAATCAAAGGAAATAATGCATGTAAAGTACTTTAGAATTTATTATTACCATTACTATTGATTATTATTTCACCAAACCTGTGACTTCATCAGCTTAGGGCATACCCAATGAGGAAGTTCAGGCACAAATCCACATATGAAACTTTGTCATTTACAGAGTTGCTGGGACACTAGTAGGGTTAGGGGATTTGTCCTGGATCACAGTCAGACTATGTTGGACGACTTGAACCTGAATCTGAGGAATCCTCTCTAGCTATAACATAACATTGCTTCTTTTTCCTGTTGCCAGAGTCTAAAAGAAATAGAGCAAAGAAGAATGAAGCCTAAGGCCTCTCAGGAAACAAAACCCTCCATGATCTGCCTTTCTGTTGTTTCTGGGTTCACTGGCTACTTCTCTCAATGCTCTCAATGTTCTCCTTTTGTCTTCCTTTGCCCACCAACACCCTGTGTAAGCACAGTAGGGAAGAGTAGGGTTGACTGAGTCTTTGACAAATTGGAAGGCAATATAAAGTTTGTAAGCTAGATACAAGTTTTCCAACCTGGTGATTTAGGGGGAATTGATTTTATCCTGCTAATCAGACATCTCGCTCCTTAGAGACATTTATATTCCTCATAGATGCCAGAAACGGTCCCAACACATGAAGAAAGGTAAACTAGTCTAGAAATATACTGGACCTGGGCCTTGAAGACTCCCATCCCCCTACTGACCACCTATAATAGGTGACTTGAGATACTCTGAATCTGATGACCTGGTAGTCATGCCAAAATATATCCCAGTCCCCGCACCAGTAGGACCCCATTCACCAGGCACATCAGTAAGCTGATGGAGGCCCCAGCAATCCTCCCCATTCTTCTCCCTTCCCCCTCAGTATTTTCACTCCCAGCCCTTAAATGTCATGGAACATGATGCTGACACAATCAGACAGAATCCCCAATCTAGATACCACCACAACCAGGGGAGACACAACTCTGGCACATGCTCGCTGGGATCCAATGGAAAAGTGCAATTCACTTTAAATAGAGTCCCATAAATAAGCAATAAAACAGGAACATCCATTTGCACCGAGCATTTCCAAGGTTTGATGAGCTAGGAGTTTGGACTGGGGGGAAAACAAAGAGCCCTTTTCATTATTTCCCCATCCCTGCAATTTCCTTTTACTGCCTGATGACTTTGATGGAGAAAAAAACAAATGTGGATCCCTTAGGGATGGAGTTCGTGCTCCTATCGTCTGCTGCAACCTGCCAAACTCAACTTCCAAATTGCCCAGTTGCTACTTTGTGTGCTGGACATAACTCATGCAGCTTTGCTTCCTACCTTTATTCACAGGATGCCTGTCTTTCTTCTCACCTCTCCACCCCCATCGCAACCCTGTTACCCTTATAATTTAGTCAGACCTAGACTTACTATCCACTGAGTTTCAAGAACCTCAGGAGAATCTGCATGGGTCAGAAACAGGGAAGGGGAAATCAGGTCTTGAAGCCAGAATGACCTGGATTCATAACCTACCTCTGATCTATGTAAAAGATGTGGAAAGTCAACTAATGTCTCTGAGCCCCTTTGCAATCCCCTACATTGTTATAGATGAGTCACCAACCTGGTTGAGTACAAGAATAGCCATCCTGGAAATTGCCAATATCAATAAAATCACCAGTCCAAACCCCTCAAAAGGCTGAGACTAAGGTACCATTGGGTACAAAAAGGTGAGACACTTTCTTAGAGTCACAGGATTTTAAGATTTAGAGTTGGAAGGACTTTAAGAGTTTTTTAACCTGAGGTCCATAGGCCAGTGGAATAGATTTCAGGGGCAGTTTTTTAACTTAGATAGGGGTGGGAGGGAATTTACATCTTTATTTTCAGTCATCTCTAACTAAAATCTAGCATTTCTTTTCATTGTGAATGTAGGCAACAAACATTATTCTGAGAAGGGGTCCATAGTCTTCATCAGCCTGCTGATGGGGTCCATGACACAAATAAAGATTAAAAGTCCATGATCTAGCTCATTTTATAGATAGGAAAACTGAGACCTAGAGAGACAAGGTAGCTTTTGCTTAAAGATCCCTAATGAAGGGGAATCTACCACCTTCTAAGACATTTCACTTTTGTTTCATTCTAACTGTTAGGAAGTGTTTCCATATGCATTTAGGCAGAGAAGCCTAAATATGTTTCTCTACAACTCCCATCTAGTGCTTTGGGTCTGTTGTCTGGGGCCAAAGTGAAGTCACTTGCCCAAGGTCACCCAGGCATTATGTAGTAGACCCTGGAATCAAATCCAGGGCCTCTCTTTCCACATCCTGCACAAATGAGCAAGGATCAAAGTACACTGTTGTGTAAGGACAAGAGAGGTTTTGTGGAATGAAAACAAGGATCCAGGGACTGGAAAGAACTTTTAAACCTTATAAGGGCTACCTGGATGACATTAAGGAGCTGCTAGGATCCAGCCCCTCTCATAATCAGGGTTTTTACTGTTCCTTCTCACCCCCTCCTCTACATGCTCTGACATCACAGGGAAACAACCCTACCTTGGCTAGGGCTAAATATAAGCACAGAAGTCCCTAGAAGCTGTCACTGTCAAAGTGAGATCTCCCCTATGGGGACCCAGCCTGGTTTGGAGTGGTGCTTGCCGTCTGTGTGTGTCTGTGCCCTATTTTTAGGGGGAATTCAATCACTCTGGATGAAAGAGCTGCATTTCTGCTGTCTTCTACCACCTCCCCAATTCTTTCCTTCCTTTTCTAACCTAGCCACCAAAGGATGGTGACTCTTGACCTCTCTAACCTACCCCCAGACATCCTACACCCCTCCCTATCAGTCAGTTGAAAACCCAAATTCAAGATTCCTGAACTTACTCCTCCTCTTTGAAGCCAAAGAGACTTCAGACCCAGGAAGCATGTCCTATTAAAAGCAATGCTGTTTCCCCTTCTGCTGTGGCTGCTGTTGGGTCTACGGGCCGTAGCCATGGCTATCCGGTACCCCATGGCCATGGGCCTCAACAAGGGCCACAAGATTACGAAAAACGTTTTGAAGCCGAGACACTGCCGCCGCCGTGGGCACTTGACCAAACACACACAGTTTGTGAGAGATATGATCTGGGAGGTATGTGGATTTGCCCCATATGAAAGGCAGGCCATGGAATTGTTAAAAGTCTCCAAGGATAATCGAGCCCTTAAGTTCATCAAAAAAAGGGTGGGAACTCACATCCGAGCCAAGAGGAAGAGAGAGGAGCTCAGCAATGTCCTAGCTGCCATGAGGAAGGCTGCTGCCAAGAAGGACTAAACTGGACTCTGCCAACCTTCCCCACTTACCCAAATAAAGATTTGACAAACAGAAAAAAAAAAAGCAATGCTGTTTAAAGCAAGCCTTGCCTTTCTCTATTCCCAAGTTTTACAGTTTTCTTCCTATTTTCCCAGTCTTGCTCTTTCTGAAATCAGAATCCCTGTAGGTAGATAACCCTGACTTCCTTGACTCACTAAAACAATAACAAAAACCCGATATTCTTCCTTCATGGTGTGTGTGTGTGTGTGTGTGTGTGTGTATGTGTATGTTTGGGGGGAGAGGGGGCTTATTGTTTTTAATGTGTTACAGTCAAAGTCCTAACTTTAGCCAGACCTGAAACAAGGACAGCATTTTTCGCATCACCCAACTAAATAAGCCAAGGCCCCCACATAACTCTTTTTTTTTTTGGTTTTTACATTTTTTTAGTCTTTTTTTTCTAATTAATTAATTAATTTATTTATTTATCTATTTATTTATTTAATTAAACAAATGCTTTATTAACTTCTGGTTTACATCATTCGTTTCCACCAGATTATGAGTTACATTTTTCCCCCATTTTTCCCTACCCACCACCCCAGAATAGCAGTCCCACCAGATATCCCCTCATCCAGTCTGCTCTCTCCCATATCTTCTCCCATACCCCCTTCGACTTTGCCATTAGGGCAAGGTGAATCTCTGAGCCCCACTGCCTGGACATCTTATGAAACATTTAATTTTAAAACTTTGATTTTCAGATCCATTCCCTTTCTCCCCTGTCACCTACTCCCTCTGAGAAGATAAGCAATTCAGTATGTGTTGTACATGTATATCTATGCAATACATTACCATAGTAGATATATTGTAAAAGACTGCTTATATTTCCCTCCCACCTGTCTCACCTCCCACCCTGTCCATTCCCTACTTTGATCCTGTCTCTCTTTGATAGTGGGTACTTCTAACCTCCCCTCTCCCCAGAATGCCCTCCCCTCCATCATCCCCCCTCTAATCCCCCTTTCCCCTACTCAGGAGAGTGAGTGAGGGTAAGATATTCCATTTAGTATGTCTGTGATTCTCTCCTTGAGCCAACTTCAATGAGAATATGCTTTTGCCTTTTTGCCTTCCTGTTCTTCCCCTCCCCTGCAACTACTTCCCCTTGCCTCTTCTACATGAGATAGTTTGCCCTACCCTGCCTCTCTCTATCTCCTCTTGCCACTTTCCTCTCTCACCTCTTGACTTTACCCCTTAAGAATCATCCCTTCCTTGGGGCGGCTAGGTGGTGCAGCAAGCAGAGAGCCAGCCCCGGAGTCAGAAGGACCCGAGCTCGGATCCGGCCCCAGACACCCAACACACAAACAAAAACCCAGCCACGTGAACCTGGGCAAGTCACCCAACCCCAACTGCCCTCCAAAAAAAAAAAAATAATAATCATCCCTTCCCATCAAATTCAACCTGTGCCCTCTATCCATGTATACCTGTGAACATATGCCATGTACCCTTCTTCAATTATTTTCATAATGAGAAAGGTTTCATCAAACACAATTATTGTTTTTCCATGTAGGAATGTAAATAGTCCAACTTTGATAAGTTCCTTTTGATTTCTTTCCTTGATTACCTTCTCAAGCATCTCTTGCTTCTTGTGTCTGAATGTCAAATTTTCTATTCAACTCTGGTTTTTTCCTCAAGAATGCTTGAAAGTCCTCTATTCCACTGAATGACCATATTTTCCCCTGAAACAAGATACTCAGTTTTGCTGGGTAGGTGACCCTTGGGTTCATTCCCAGCTCTTTTGCCCTCTGGAATATCATATTCCATGCCCTTCAATCCCTCAGTGTAGAAGCTGCCAGGTCCTGGGCTATTCTGATTGTGTTTCCACAATATTGAAATTGTTTCTTCCTGGCTGCTTGTAGTATTTTCTCCTTGATCTGGGGATTCTGGAACCTGGCTATAATATTCCTGGGAGTTTTCTTTTTGGGATCTTTTTCAGGAGGTGATCTGTGGATTCTTTCAACCTCTATTTTGCCCTCTGGGTCTAAAACATCAGGGCAATTTTCCTTGAGAATTTCTTTAAGGATGATTTCTAGGTTCTTTCTTTGATCATAGCTTTCAGGTAGTCCAATAATTTTTAAATTATCTCTCTTGGATCTATTTTCCAGGTCAGTGGTTTTTCCCATGAGATATTTCACATTGCCTTCTATTCTTTCATTTGTTTGGATCTGCTTAACAGCATCTTGATTTCTCATAAAGTCACTAGCTTCCATTTGCTCCAGTCTAACTCTGAAGGAATGAATCTCCTCAGTGAGCTTTTGAGATTCTTTTTCCATCTGGCAAATTCGACTTTTTAAGGCATTCTTCTCCTCATTGCCTTTCTGAGCCTCTTTTGCCATTTGAGTTAGTCTATTTTTCAAGGTGTTATTTTCCTCAGTCAGGCTGTTGACTGTCATTTCATACTTTTCTTGCATCTTTTTCATTTCTCTTCCCAAATTTTCCCCCACTTCTCTTATCTGCTTCTTAAGGTCCTCTATGGCCTGTAGCCAGCTTGTATTTTCATTTGGGGCTTTTGGTGCAGGAGTTCTGACCTCACAGTCCTCCTCCATGCTTTGAGCCTCTTTGCCCTAAAATAGGAGTCCAATGTTGAACTTTTCTGTTTATTTTGTTTCATTTGCCTAGGCATGTTGCCACTTAATTACTTGATTTTTTGGGCTTGTTGCCACAGTAGGACTCTGCCACCAGACAGGGGAGCTTCCGCCCAAACGTGGGGTCTTCACAACTTCTGCCAGTTGTGTGGCCTCTGTAAAGCCTCCACCCACTCTGGCAAGTTGGATACCCACCCCAAACTTCCCCCCCAGACCACAATCCAGATCCAGGCAGTTTAAAGCAAAAGCAATTAACCCCCAGACTGATTTCTGGATCTTCCTACAGTTCGCAGACCAGGAGCTAGAGCCACTACTGAAGCTGCAAAATGGCTTCTGTGCAGCTGTTTCTTCAGCAGCTTTTTGCCCCAGGGGAGGAAGCCACGTGTTCCCCAAATACTGGTTCCAAAGTCCATAGGGCACTAACCTCTCACTTTGTCCTAGGCATATCTGTGCTGATAATTCTGGAATCGCCACAATTGCTGGTGTTCTGGGGTTCCACCAGCCGGCTGAAGGCCCGGCCGCCCTGGGGCTAAAACCGTGGACCTGGGCTCGGCTGTCGGTTCCCAGCGCGCTGTGCTGCCTGCTCTCAGAGCGCTTTGCTGGCCGCTCCCTACAGGGCTGCTGGGCTGTCCTCAGCAGGAGGTTAGCTTCTCTGTGCCGTTCTGTGGGTGCTGTGGCTCCAGAAGTTGTTCGGAGCTCCCTTTCACATTGTTTCCACATAACTCTTAATTTCAAATGGAAGGTAGCCAGTACTCTTCCCTAACCTACCCTTTGAGCCCTCTATTTACCATCAATATAACGAAGCCAGCCCCTAGCCCCAGATTCCCACCTGTTGAATGGGTGACAGACTTGTGAAGGCCAACGTGTTCTAAAACCTAAGACCGAAAACATACACTTGGTATCATTCTGCTATTTCCACAAGGTCTTTCCTGTTAACCTTCTAAACTGCATCATTGGCAAGCTGAGACCAAAAACAGTAATATTGGTTGGCTATTGGGTATCAGACTTATTTTTAGCTCCAGTTGTTCAAACTGGCCAGTGTGAAATGTCAGGTCAAGATCAGCTCTGAGTGTATTATACATGCACACGCAGACTAATGCTGCCTCTGCTCTGTCAGGAACACACTACTTGGCATTCAGCTATGGACTGCTATTCTCTGCAATTTGAGCTCTTCTGTTCATTTCACATTAGTTGGTTTTGTCTATACATACAGTTGGCACTTTAATGTTTAATAATTTTAATTTTCTCCATAATTCAACTGCAAACTCTTTGGAGGCAAAGAGTCCATAAACACAAATGCTTGCAATAGCACACCTTCTCATTATAAATCAGTCAACAAGTTTTTATCACATACCTGCTATGCGCCAGCCACTCTGTTAGGTGTTAATGATACAAAAACAAAAATTAAACACCCCTTGTGCTCAAGGAGTTTGCATCGTATACATAAATAAGTACAGAGGAAATATATGCAAAATATATTGACAAATATAAAGATAAAGCAAGTGATACTGTCCTCCATTCCACCATATATTCCTCAGATTAGGGTACTGGATGGGGAGAAAGACATGAAGGATATAAAATAATAGATAATATAGGAATTATTTACACTCACATAACAATAATCCCAAAAGGGCATTTTTATTCCATTTCAGAATTCAGTCAAATATATATACTTAGATTCCCACACATATATTTATCCTTCTCTATGCCTGGTCCTGATGCCTTCTTGATTAGTCATTATCCCAAGACCAGTTGCATGTTAAGAAGAAAAAGCACACATCACTATGATCTACAACTAAGTCATTGCATGGAGTGCTCTACTTGGAAGAAGACCTGAGTTCAAGTCCTACCTCAGATCCTTACTAGCTGTGTAATCTTGAGCACTTAACCTCTCTCAGCCTCAGTTTCCTCATCTACAAAATGGGGATAATAATAGCATCTGCTTCCCAGGGCCATTGTGAGAATCAAGTAAGATAAAATATGAAACCACCTTACAAATCTTAAAGTACTGTACAAATTTTAGCTATTATTATCATTTATTACTAATATTGTAACCTGCAAAGTCCATAACCCATTTGAAGATGATTGAGAGTTGGTTGTACTGATAGCCTACTAAAGGTGCATGCCCGTTATGGCAGTAAATAAAATACAAATTCAATAAATTGCATCGTTTCCATTAACAACCAATCCACTAGCAGTCAACTCTCATCCCAGCTGGAATGCTCACATGATAAATAATCCAAGGAACAGCCTGGGGATTCATCATTTATGAGCCATGTCTGATAAAGTCACCTGGAAGGAGAGGAAGGCTCATTCAGGAAACACGGACTTCTCCCCCCTAACTGCTTTGCTTCTATCCCTGATAAAACTCAGTAATTGTCTGGCTCCAGGGCTTTCCTCAGCCTTGGAAGAGAGTTGGTGATATGGAAGAAGAATATTTCTAAAATAGCTCTGGCCCATTTCAGAAGAACTGGTATTTTGAGCACAGTCAAATCCCCTATAGTATTTTGTTTCTTCTAGAGGCCTTTCCTCAAGAAATGTTTCCAACCCTACCCCCGTCACTTTTTATTAATTAATTTATTTATAGCTTATTTATTATTTGTCCATTTATTTATCTACGTTTATTATTCAGAGATTATAGAGGGATCCCCCCTATACCACCAGTATAATACTATCTACCTTGAGACCAGGACCCATCTAATTTTTGTATTTCTATCCCTAGTGTCTAGCACAGAACCTGGCACATAGTAAGTACTTAATAAATCCTTGTTGATTAGTTGATTGATATCATCAGCAGAGAACCCAGTACATCTTTTGACCATAGCTCATCAGATGGTAGACTGTTGGACAAATGAAGTGAGGTCTTCAGATTGGTCCTTCTCTGATGGTAGACTCAGCCTCGTAAAGCATTACAAAGTCATGGAATCTCAAAGTTGGATGGACCTCCGAGACCACTGAGGCCAAACCCTCCTGAACAACAGTCAAAATGACAACATCTCCAACAAGTGGTCATCCAACCTTTGCTCAAAGAGTATAATCTCTATAGGTAATTTGACTGGGAGAAAGAAGTGGGGGTGGATTATCTGTCTTTTAATAGCCAGCAGAGGAATTCATCCTACTCCAGAAGGTTTTTAGGGGGAAAAAACCTAAAATTTGTAGAAGATTCACACAAAGGGATCATCTGGGGATAGCTTGGGCAAAGAGATCACAATTTTAAAACTTTAGTGAAGAAGTAAATTGCTGCAGGAAACTGAGCCCTACAACCATTTTCCTAATCCTCCCAGATCAATCATAAAGGGTGCATGTTTTCCAGTCCCAAACCTCAAACTCAGGATATTCCTAAAGGTGACACAGGAAACCATCTCTAGGATTGATGCAAAGTGCTGCCCTGCACAGAGCTGCCTTCCTAAACTTTCCCTGGAGCTGGGTAGCTGATTAACTGGCTTTATTTCAAAGAATCTGCCTGCTGGGCTTTAGAACTCATGCAAAGAATAAAGAGAGGTGAGATGTCAGTAAAGCAACTAATGAAGGAAAGTAGGCATGGTCAATAACCTTGAAAGAGATCGTTGCCACACTAAAAGGCAGCTGAAATCAGGTCAAACACTATTTAATATTGGAACCAAATTAATAACTAAAGCACACATTCTTTCTCTTCACACAAATGATATCTTACAAAGGGGGGAAAATATGCCACGGAGGCAGCTTGATGCCATGCAGAAAGCTACATTTGGTGTCAGAGGAGCCAGGGCTCAAGTGTTGACTTTGGTTCACTTCTTTGGGCCTTGATTCCTTCAACTGTAAAATAAGGGTTTAAACTATATAGCCTCCAAGGTCCCTCCTTCCTCTAGATCCCATGAGCAATCATTATTGAGCCTTCTATCGGATGGTTTTTCCTTAGTTGTTTGGGGATATACTTTGTGGGGTGTTTGCCTGGGTGTTCTTGGGGAAGTGACTGTCATATCAAAGGAAAATCTATCCAGAAATCAAAAAATTTTAGAAAGAAAATGAAAGTGACTGCAAGGCAAGCAAAAATGTAGCTCTTCTCTGAGGGGCATGGGCTCCTGGCATATTGAATTGACAGGAGCTGGGTGAACTCATCAGCGATATAAACTGGGCCATGCCCCCTATCCTGGGGCTTCTCTCAGATAAGTTGGGAGAAGGCCTGAGTGGAGAGGTCAGACCCATGAGGAAGCCAGTATGTGACAGAGATAAACAGGGACACAAACAAGAGGCAGTTCTCATTCCCCTGTCTCATCCGTTTCACTAACTAGCTTTGTAAAGTGCTCCTTGCCATTTACACTTAACAGCAAATGTCTTCTCATATTTATTCCTTTACCTGTCAAGGGGTCTATATTCCCTGTGCAACACTGTGAAATCTGACTACCACATCATGCCTTTGGTGATAAACTGTCAGTCCCAGGATGTTGTCAGCTGAAGCCCAGGCAGCCACCAAAAAAAAAAAAGGAGGGGTGGGGGAATGGCAGGCAGACAGGTAGCTAGCTGCACTGACTTGGAGTGAGTCTAACTAGAAGCAATGGATATTTCCAACAGAGACAACTGGAAGACTAAGCTAACAGGACATCTTTCTGAATTCCAGAACTGTGTTCAGATGGAATAATTAGATGTATTTATACTTGGGAGCTCTGAGGCCAAATAGGGTCAGATGATGAGTCTGGCAGCTAAAAATTGGAAGACTCTCCCTAGCCTCCACTACCTATGAATGGAATATAGCTTCTTAAGAGTTTGCAAGGATCTGATGCTACCTAGTAGCACCCTAACACACCTGAAGGACAGGTGTTGGCTAGGGAAAGAGTTAAGAGACAAGGCAATGATATTGGACTAGGAGACTTGAACTCCTGAGTTCTCTGTCTGCCCCAGTACAGGTATCCACTGTAATATGCTCACCCTCTAAGGTCACTCAATTTCATCAGGTATAAAATGGATCCGATGAACAGATTTATTATTCTTGAGGTTGTGCTAAGATTAAGCCAACAAGGGAGCATCTGATTCTCTGAGGTCTATTTGCTGTTGTTTCTTATTTGACATCATTTACAAAGCATCTTGTTTGGCCTTTTCAAGTGTTTCACAAATCTTATATCTCAGTTAGTCAGAGAAGGACTTTATTTTCTGTTCTATGGAAATACTGACAACCAACTTGAAATAAGTCATGAAGGTGAAGTAGTCTCCACACTCCAAGTTAAATACTCCCTCTTCCTCACATCCCAGTTCCCTCACGTGCATACATACACATCCACTCCCCTAACACATAGTCCAAGTAACTCCATTTTGCAGCCAACCATAAAGACAAGCTCAACAGTAGCCAAGTGGAAGTAAATCCTCAGCCCAGGCTTTCCCCTCCTTGTCTCTCATTTACTGCCCTCCCCCTTCTTTAGAGGCTAAACAGCTTTAATTATATATTGTGCAATTTGATTAAACAGTGAAGTCCTCCAGAGTTACCTAAGCCATTTCTAAACCTTGTGGTCCAAACTAGAAAGGACAGGAGCATGGCCAGTAATGTATCCACTCTTCACTTACAGAAAACTCACTTTTTTCATAGCAAAGAAGCATTTATACCTTTGCAGTTTAATTATGAACTGGTACATCCACTGTACCTGCCCAGCCAGTCCAGGATCCCAAAGTACCAATCAGTCTCCCAAGAAAACTGAAGTCGGCTCTCCCCTTTTATTCAATTTGTTATGATTTCCACTGGTTTGGCAGCAAGTGCAATATTGACATTTAGAAACCCTGAGAAAGAGGGGCGGGGGGAAGGCAACCAAAACATTGTGAGCTTCAAATATTTGAGCAGCTTCCAACTGGGGGCTGTGGGTGTTTTCTTACTCTCTTTTTTAATTTCATTTCCCCCTCCTCCTCTCCCCCATCCTAACATTTCCACAGAGGCATGTATTCCAGTCAACGGCTTACTCACAATCAATATCTTTTATGTACAGCACGCACACAATCATGTTCCAAATGGAAAAGGAACAGTATTGAATGCACTCATAGGAAAAAGCTGATAATCCGGTTGCAGCCAGAAGTTGGGGGTGGGGAAGAAGTTAGTCTGGAGAGTGGCCATGGTACAGGCCAGAGGCAAACGTTATTGGCGTGACTAATTTATGGCAATGACAATGCCCCACCATTTTGGGACATCCATCTTAAGGCTGAAATCATTACAGTTCTCTCAGTATATTGACCTGCTAAAAGAGTCAGAAGTTATTCTTAAAGAAGTTATGTATCTCCTTCCCCCGACACTATCATAAAGAAAATTATTTATCTCTCAGCTTTAACGGGAATGTGATATACTTTTCACAGGCAGTAAAGCTCTCACTTCATTTTTCTTGCTGCATTTCAGTGACAGTAACACTCCTTTCTCTTCTCTCCATCCCCCACCCCCACCTGCCATTCCAAGTTTTCAGGAGTAACCCAATAGCTTAGCACATCTGCAATGAGTAAGATTTTCTGTACAGCTTCGGCAGCTCTCAAAGCACCAGACTGTATGTTTTGCTGGAGTAATTTCCTGTTGGGGGTGAGGGGGGAAGATAGTCGATCTGAGAGTCACCCAGGGAATAGAAAAACCAGTCTGGAGCAAAGAAGAAGCCCTGAAATTTTCTCCATTTCATTATCCAAACTGGCAACTCCAGAGAGCAGTGGGAATGTCTAGAGGCCTGCCTTGGAATCTATTCCAGCAATCTGATAGAAGAGCAAAGCTGCAGCTGCGGAGACTGCTTCCATCCCAAGCAGACCCAAGCAAAAGCAAGATGTGTGTGTGTGTGTGTGTGTGTGTGTGTGTGTGTGTGTGTGTGTGTGTGTGTGTGTGTGTGTGAGGTTTAACTTTCCAATTATCTGTCTCCAAGGAAAAATATTTTTGAAATTGCTTTTACTTGGGAAAGTTTGAGCAAGTTATGATAGTGTTTTCCTTAAAAAAAAAAATCCTTCTTTTATGATTCCAATCTGAAGGTGACTTTTTAATGACAAGGTTGGTTCCTAGACTAGGTTCTCCCTGTGGATTAGACCTGTCATTGCAGACCATGTCCGGGATGCTGAATGAAAGTGAAATAGGCAGATCCTTCCTTAAATGCTAGCTATCATTATGACTGCATTTGCTTTATGTATACACTCTAGCCACACAAGCAGGAGCCTTTACAGGCATGCCCTATGTAAATGAAGGTGCTTGTGAATATAAATTTGCAGATTGATGGGAAGCCATGAACCATAAGATTGACAGGAAGGAAGCTGAACAGTAGATGAAAAGCATTGGACCGAGGCAGTGGGAAGAAGAGAACAGTGAGCCATAAGAGAAGCAGAATGAGTCAGAGACAGTCAGTATGACGATGGGTTAGGAAGAAGATGCAAAGAGATGTCTCTCTACTGTATTTGTAGGGGAAAGGTTACACTTACGACATTAGGGAAAGGCCTAAAACTTAGGGATAGTATCTAGAGAACCCAGAATGATTCAGAACAGCTTAGGGAAGACACTCTAGCTTGGGGTTGGGATACAACCAAGGTAAAACTGAAAAGAATAAAGGCTTCTTCCATAGCCATATAGGGAAAGAGCTAAGACACAAACACAAGAGATCTAGAACCATTGGAATCTCCTAGTAAATGTTATCTTGAAAGCAATTGGGACAGAGTGCTGGGCCTAGAGTCAGGAAGACCTGAATTCAAATCCAAGTCATCTGTAAAATGAACTGGAGAAGGAAATGGCAGACCATGTATCTTTGCCAAAAATAAACTGGACCCTGTAACTCCTGTATGTGCCTACAATTGGTCAATGTATGTTGAATTTATACCTCAAAATTCTTCCCACCAGAGTAAACTAGTTTGGGTACCCCAAACAGCTAAATAAAGTGTGATTTTTATACCTTTACATTGAGGAGTGCAGGCATAGAACAGATGAGAAGCAAAGGCTCTGGCCCAGGAGGAAAGATAAGCATTAGGGGAAAGATAAGTATGTAGTGAATAGGGTTTGGTATTCAAAGTCTTCCTCTGACATTTACTAGTTGTGTAAATCACAGGCAAGTCCCTTAAACTCTCTGAGTCTCAGTCTCCCCAATCAATCAAAAATCATTTATTAAGCACCTACAAGGCCAAGCACCATGCTGGGTCCTAGGGACACAAATAATGAAACCATCTACTCCCAAGAGACTTACATTGTAATGAGGAAGATAAGTACATAAGTAAGTATATTCAGGAAATACACACACACACACACACACACACACACACACACACATATATCACATAGAGAGGGGCCTAGCAATTGGGGGATCAAGATAGACTTTCATGAAGTGATTGATCAGTGTCTTGAAGAAAGATAGAAATTATATGTGGAGTAAATTCCAATTCAAAATCCAGAGATATGAGATGAAGGGTCCTCTGTTTTGACTGGATCTCCAAATACAGGAAGGGGATTAATGTATAATGAGACTGGGGTTGGTTGGGGCCAGGTTGGAGGTACATGATGAAGACTTTTGGAATAGATGGTCTTTAAGGTCCTTCCCAGCTCATAAATATGAGGTCTCATGATCTTCTAACCTACAACTGTAAGAGAAATGAACAACCATGAGAACAGGGAGTCTGTTGTTGAGGTGCCTTTGGTGTTTTGTCACAGCAAGACATCCATGTCAGCCCTGGAGATAACCAAATCCACCCAAATTTGGATGTAAAAATTTCAAGGGAAACAAAATGGAGCAGAGAGAGGGAAATGACTACATGATCCCTATTATAAAAACCTCAAAATCGAAAGGGATCTCAGAAGCTACTTAGATCAACCCATACCTGAATGAGTGTCCCTGAAGGCAGCTGGTTAGTGGGATGGCTAGAGTGCTAGCCTTTAAGTCAGGAAGACTTGTGATTTAAATCCCTTCTGAGATACTTAGTAGCCATTTAACCTCTCTCGGCTTTAGTCTCCTCATCTATAAAATGGGTACAATAATAGCAACTACCTTCCAGTGTTATTGTGAGAATCAAATAAGATATGTAAAATATTTTGTGAACCTTAGAGTAGGATGTAAAAATTAGCTATTTTTGTTATTGTTCAGTCGTGTCTGACTCTTCACGATTCCATTTGGGGTTTTCTTGGCAAAGATATTGGAGTGGTTTGCCATTTCCTTCTCCAGCTCATTTTATAAGTGAGGCAAATAGGATTAAGCAACTTGCCCAGAGTCACACAGCTTGTTAGTGTCTGAGGTCAGACTCCAGGTCCTGCACTCTATCCCCTGCACCACCTAGCTGCCCTGTTGTTGTTTTTATCTCCTCTACATCCTACCCCACTAATGGTCATCAAGCCTCTGCCTGAAGCCATTCAGTAAAGAGAAATCCACTACTCCTTAGAACAACCCATTCAATTTCTGGATTGCTCTGATTACTAGTAAATTTTTCCTTATATCGAACCTAAAATTGTCCCTTAGCAATTTCTGCCTTCAGGTGGAACAAGTCTATTCTCAGCTCTTTGGATACTTGAAGACGGCTATCATTTCCTTCCTACATCTTCTCTTGTCCATGTTAAACATCTCCATTTCATATAATGGATCCTCATATGGTCTGAAATCAAGGCCCTTCACAATCTCGCCCTAAATAGCCTTTTGAGCAAATATGGATTTCAACATTTTTAAAATTTAAAACATCTCCTACTGTTGTTGTGGGGGTCAAATGAGATAATATGTATAAAGAATTGGGCCAGCCTTAAATCCCTATGTAGACATCCGATATTAGTATTTACTATTATCTCCCCTATATAATATCCAACAAGTGGTCATCCATCATACTTGTATTTGAGAATCAGTAAATTTTCATGCAGTACCCAAGACTTAGCTTGTATATACATATATCCTTGGTCTAGGTATTATAGAAAAGTGAAGCAAAAATGAGCTTCCTGCCATGGAAGGAGCAGTGACCTAACCTCCATGACTGTCAAATTGTTCTCTTACAT
The DNA here is from genome assembly GCA_011680675.1 of Gymnobelideus leadbeateri. Taxonomy (NCBI): domain Eukaryota; kingdom Metazoa; phylum Chordata; class Mammalia; order Diprotodontia; family Petauridae; genus Gymnobelideus; species Gymnobelideus leadbeateri. The sequence goes on from WOXC01006844.1 coordinate 353,090, forward strand.
GGGGCAGCAAAGTGGTGCAGAAGATAGAGTACCAGGCCTGGAGTCAGGAAAACTCATCTTCCTGAGTTCTAACCCAGCCTCAGATACTTGCTAGCTGTGTGACCCTGGGCAAGTCAATTAACCCTGTTTGCCTCAGTTTCCTTATCTGTAAAATGAGCTGGAGAAGGAAATGCAAACCATTTCAGTATCTTTGCCAAGAAAACGCTAAATGGGTCACAGAGTCAGACATGACTAAAAAAACAACTGAACTGAGCAGTGGGATGTTTACTTGGCAGTAGTGGCTTACTGAAGAAGGGCTGGCTGCCCTGGGAAGCCACCATGCCCCCGCCTAGCAGCAAGGAAGCCTTTAGTATCACAAACAACAAATCAAAATGAGATGAAAATGACATGTCACAGCATTTTAATTTAGTCATTGTATTTTCAGATGTTTTAATTAAGGTTTATCTACTACAATTCTGATGCCTTTCATTGGGTGAGAAGGGCCATGCCTGCCCTGGCAGCAGGAGTGAAGGAGGAGAGAGCTTCATAATTAAAATAATTATTAATTCAAGCTCATTAAGTATAGATTATTAATTTCTGTTGCTATGATTATGTTCTGGGGGCAGATCCCATTCCTGAGTCAGTGTCAGCAGCTTCTGTGGAGGTGGAAAGGGACTGTAATCATTGGAAGAGACTAAAATACTCCCATGCGTCTTTCTGCATCTCTAAGAGTCTCTAATCCCAAGTCTCCTTAAGGGATTTCTCTAGCACAAACTCCTCATGCTGGGAGTGGTGATGGAGGAGTGGTGATGGTAAAGAGAGGTGGGTATGGGTGTGTCTGCATATCTAGACAACCTTGAATAGTTCTGGAGCCCTAAGCAACCTGGGCCCTGGCTTCCCTGTGCTCACAGAACAGACCACTCAAAAGAAGTAAAGTTCTTTCTTTCATTCTTTTTAAATGTATGTGACCAATGACTTGGTAGGTCGTCTTGGCAAAGTAAATTGATTAGATGGCCTTTACAAGCCTCAGTGCCCACATGAACATTCAAAATTTGAACACTGCAAGTGCCCTTCTCCTGGAACACATAAAGAATGGAGAAGGCCCACCCAAAGAGATTAATTTAACTATGAAAGATTCTCCCTAGTCTGTGCACTGGCCAATGGTACATACAGCTGATAAAGAAGATAGGCAAGAATCTCAGATTGTGCTCATCAGTCAGATAACTGCATAGGATTTCAGAGCTGGAAGGGGGCTTGGGGAACTTGTTATAGAGAACTAGACCCACAGTCAGGCTCAAATCCCAGCCCTGTCAGCTGCTACCTGTTTAACCTTGAGCAAGATCCTTAACCTTTTAAAATCTGTGATCATCTAATCCAAACTCCTCACATTAGAAGATAAGAAAATGATGGAGATAGGCCTCATTACAATCACACACAACTAGTTTATGAGAGATCAATCTTGTATGTGCTACTATGTGCTGTGCTAAGTGTTGGGGATACAAGAAGAAGCAAAAGATAGTCCCTGCCCTAAAGGAGCTTACACTCTAAGGTTAGAGACTACATGTAAACAAATATACACAAACAAGCTGTATATGGCATAAATAGGAAGTAATTGACAGAGGGAAGGCCCTAGAATTAAGAGGAATTGGAAAAGGCTTCCTATAAAAGATGGGGGTCTAATTGGGACTTGAAGCCAAGGAATCCAGTAGGTGGAATTAAGGAGGAAGAGTGTTCCAAGCATGAGGGACAGCCAGAGAAAATGCTGGCAGGGATAGGGAGGAGGCCAGTGTGGTTGGATCAAAGAGGATCTCTTGGGGAGTAAAGTTTAAGAAGACTGGAAAGGTAAGAGAGGGCTGGACTAGGAAGGGCTTTGACTGCAAATAGAGGGTTTTATATTTGATTCTGGAAGTAATAGGGAGCCGTTAGAGTTTATTGAGTGGTTGGTGGAGGGGAAGGGGGAGTCTTGGTTGAACCTGTGCTTTTGGAAAATCACTTTAGTGGCTGAATAGAAGATAAATTGGAATAGGAAGAGACTTGAGGCAGGCAGACTCAGAATCACAACTAGCACCTAGGCCTCCGATTCCCTGGTTCTTTCCATAGAAGAATGAACATCATTCTATGGGGTTTCCCACAGGCTCTCTCTTCTGAGACCAGCAGCCCAGGATCCTTAAGGCCCTGTTCTATTGGCCATCAGACAAGGCTCACCCCACAGCTGGTTCACAGCTGAGCTGGGTGAAGACTGATGACCAGGAACATTGAGGGCAGGAGTCAAACCTCAATCTCCCTCTCCGCACTGCTCACTGAAAATACAGATGCCCACAGGCTGCTAATTCCTCTCTCTGAAATGAAAAAACATAAAATTAAATGACTGAGTTGACCCCTATAGATGGATACCTGCTCAGACCCCTGTTGGCAAAGTGGCTGTCCCTCCAAGAATGACTTCTGTTACCATTTCGTAAGCAAGTTTGCCTCTTCTGAGGGCAGAGACCTGCCTGCACTAAGGAGTGGAGCCTAATTGGGGGCATGTATTCTTGCTGATAGAGAAATCCACAGGCATAAAAAATGAGCTGAGATCAGCAAGATGGTTTTCATCTTGGTGATATTTGGACCCATGTTTCTTGATTTTCCACATGACCAGTTCTCAGAGTTGCTTGACCCTGGTAACCTACATCCAGCATCAGCAAACTAAGTAGTCACTTAGGTAGTAATATCTCAGGCATAGGGAAGGAGCCCCAGAATATTGTCATCCTGCCCCACCTCCCAGGTCTGAAATTCTACCATTAGTCATTTATTCCTTTGTATTCCCTTCTCTCAACTCAGTTGTCCTTCATTATAATTCAGGCCCTTATCACCTTTGCAGCTGAGCTATTTTAATAACCTCATAATTGGTCTGCCAAAACCCAAAGTCTCTCCTCTCCAATCTATCTTTCCCATTTCGGCCAAAATAACCTTTGTAAGGCATAGATCTGACTGTTATTCCCCTGTTCAAAAGCCTTCAATAGCTCCCTTTTGTCTCAAAGACAACTCCTTATGCTGGACGTTGAAAGCCCTTTACAACCTGACCCCAACCTAAAATTTCTAGCCTTAGTTCATATAACTACCCTTCATATATTCTGTTTTCCCCAAACTGGACTATTAAGTGTTCCCTGAACTTGACATGAAATCTCCCAACTCCAAACATTAGGACGGGTTGTGCCTTATGCCTGCAAAGTACTGCCTCATCCTTTCTGTTTCTCAAAATCTTTATCTTCCCTCAGCTTGGTTCAGATACCACTTCTTCTGTGAAGCTTTCCCTAATCACTCCCAGCCACCCACATTGTTAGTGCTATCCCCCCTCTCTATGTAAATGCTGCAAGCTTTTTGGTCCCAGGACCCCTTCACACTCTTAAAAATTATTGAAGTGCTCCACCCACCCCCAAGCTTTTGTTTATGTGGGTTATATCTATCAATATTTACCATGTTAAAATTAAAATGTCTTAATATTATTATGATAATAGTTTTGACCTCAAAGACCTCCTGATATGGTGAGTCCTCAGACCACACTTTTAGAATTGAAGTAGGAAAATAGTATGACAACAACTGATCTACATACATGTAGGCCCAAATGAACTCTATCCCAGGGTCCTGAAAAAAATTGTGAATATGATTACTTCTTAGACTACTGTCAGTGACCCTTGAAAAGTTATGATGAATGGAAGTACCACCAGAGTAGAAAAGGGCAAATAATGCCCTCATTTTAAAAAATGAAATAGCGTCTACAAACTGCAGGACAATGAACTTGACATTATTCCCTGGCAAAATTCCAAAATGTAAAGGAATTGTTATTGGACCTCCAGAAAAGGAAGAAGTGATCACAAAGGACCAGCATGGCAAGGATGAGCCATGCCAATCCAGTGTGTCCAATCCTTGACAGTGTTAGGACCAGGCAAATGCTCACTTAGAAGACTTACTGGAGGGGGAAGGTGATGGATATCTTCAAGTGTCTGAAGGAGCTCAGCTGGGGAAGATGGATTAGTCCTGTTTTGCTGGGCTCCAGAGGGCAGCCCAAGAAGCAAGAGGTAAAAGGCACACAGGGAAATTTTAGCTTGACATTGAGTTATCCCAAAGTGGAATGTTCTGACTCGGGAGGTAATCAACTCCCTCTACCTTCAAATCTTCAAGCTGAATGACTAGTTGTCAGGTGCATTTGGTTTACATCAGATAATGGGACCTCTAAGATTATGTCTCAGAGTGTCTGTGATTCTGAGGTAGAATCAACAGGACTTGGCAACTAACTGAATAAGGGATGGAATTAAGGTAGGTGTGGGTGAGGGTAAGGAAAGAGTCAAGCATGAAGAAGGATTAAGGATTAAGAAACAGTGCCAGGGAGGATGGAGTTAATAGAATTAAGGAAGAATGGAAGGGGGAGGGCAGCTAGGTGGCACCATGGATAGATCCCTGGGCCTGGAGTCAGGGAGATCTGAGTTCAGATTTAACCTCAGACACTTATTAGTTATGTGAAGAAGATGTTCAAGCTAGTATTGGACATTTTGAGATTGATGCATCAGTGGGACATTCAAATGACATCCAGTTATAACACTGACATGGAAGGGAGGCAATAGTCTAGCTTTTGCCCTAATGAGAAGTAAAGAGTCACAGACTTCCAGAGATAGAAGAGACCTTAGCAATTGACTAGTCCATTCCCCTCAATTTACAGATAATAAAACTGAGGCACAGAAAGATTAAGCAATTTATCCAAAGGCACATAGCTATAATCCTTGTACTGTCTCAAATCCACCATCCCTGCTGAAGATGCCATACTTTCACTTACATCTCTAAAATTTCAGTGGTAATAAGTACTCATTGGACTGCACCCAGGGAGAAAACTGAAGTGTTTTGTTCCTTGTGCCCTCAATGGTAGTGCCTTCCCTCTGAGATTACCTTCTATTTGCCATAAAGATAGATAAATATAATGATATAGATATAAACAGAGATTTATAGATATTTTTGTTTTTATTGTTCAGTCATTTCCAATTCTTCACGACCCTGCTTGGGGTTTTCTTGGCAGAGATAATGGAGTGGTTTGCCATCATATCACAGATGAGGAGACTGAGGCAAACAGGGTTAAGCGACTTACCCAGGGTCACACAGCTAGTAAGTATCTGAGGCCAGATTTGAACTCACAAAGATGAGTTTTCCCAACCCCAGTCTGGCATTTTATCCACTATGCCACCTAGCTACCTCTAATATAAACATATATATATATATGTATATATATATATATATATATATATATATATATATATATATATATATATATATATATATAGTTGTTTACACATTGTCTTCCCCAATAGAATGTGAGTTCCTCGAGAACAAAGACTAGTTTTTTGCCTTTGTATTCCCAGCACTTAGCACACATAGGAGGGGATTAATAAACGTTATTCATAGTGGTAGCAATGGTGGTGGTGGTGGTGGTGGTGGTGGTGGTGCTGCTGCTGCTGCTGCTGCTGCTGCTGCTGAAATTACTGATGACTTAGAATTTGAGAGATAGTCTATTCCAGCTCTCACCACCAGTCTCACAAATCTTAATATAATGGAAGCCTTTTCTATCACACTGTGCTGTTTTTAAAGTATAAGGAAAAATTCTGATTAATTATTGGGCAGAATGATTTCACATTTTAATAATCATATTATTGTTGCTTGAAAAGCTGATCTCAAGTGGCCTGAAATCCTGGGTGCCAGCTTCCCAGGGATCCTACTCAGGTGCCCAGGCCTTTTAGAGCCTATATACAAGCTTTAAAAACAGCAGAAATAATACTAACCTAAACCATTATAGCACAAGTTTACAGTTTTCACCTATCTTGCCCCACGGGTCTAACAATGTCTAGTGTTTCCCTTTCTGTCTCCAACTTTTCCCATTGGGGAAATAAGAGTAAATCCCCATAATACGCCTCCCTTGTGAACAGCCTTGAAATTAAATATCACGAATCTTCCGACAGTCCTCCCTGATGATTGTAAGCAGCACAGAAGAGGATTAAACTCATTCTACTAGGCCTCAAAGGGCAGAACTAAGACCAATGACTAGAAAGTTCAGGGAGACAGATTTCAAATTATCACAAGGAAAAACTTCTTTATGAGCAATTAGAGCTATCAGGAGAAAGAACAAATGGAATGGGCTGCCCCCAAGGGAAAGAGTTCCATAACACTAGAGGTCATCAAGCAAAGGTTAGGAGGGTACCTGTCAAGCATAGCATAGAGGGGTCTCCTGCTTCAGTTGGAGATTAGATACCAAGCTCTCTGAAGTTTCTTCCAATTGTCAAATTTCATAATTCTGTGACTCACACTAAAATGAATAAAATTCAGGATGATTTCTCCTTACCCCACCCTCAATTATCACCTTGCCTGGACAAGGAAACAAATGACTATTTGAAAAACTGCTCAAAAGGATAGGAAAATTTGGGGTGTGGGGTGGCAGAGGGGAAATCAGTAGGTTTAGACTCAGGCAAAGATACTGTATGCGCATGACTGGAAAGAGAACACTGGACACAAGCATCCCTGAAAAACAGGCACCTCTCCCACACCATCACCTTGGAGGTATAACCCCCTTTAGTCACTGCCATAGGAAAACATTTTGACATGAACTTTCATACATGAGACAAAGGTTAGTTACCAAAATGCACACATTTGCCTTAGCCAGTTTCATTTACTACCCTTTAAATTATTTCACAGTCTTGCAAATCTTGCTGTGACAGACAGTGAAGGGAAAAAAAACACTAAGTGTTCATTTTTCATATAATATATTCCAATCCTGTTAGGTCGAGCTGCTGAAGGTAATATTTCTGGCATTCATTTAATGAAATTGACATTGATGAATGGTTAATTATACAAATTACATTCTTATTAAATCCCCTAGAATCAATGCCTTAAAATTTCCTAGCTATGGGCTGCTTCTGGTAGATACTTTTTTTTCCCCCTGAATATCTTTTCTGCTGGCTGCTCCAAGACTCACTCTGCATTTTTTTTCCTCCTCTAAGAAACCTTGAAAAGCATTAAAAATCCCCTAGTTAAGTCAATTACTGCAGATAAGTTAATCTTCATGGGATGTTTAAACCCCAGCTCTTGCATATGTTTACTCAATTTTTTTTTCTCTCTAGACAATTTCTGCCCTAGAGGGGAGAAGAAAGGAGGGGTAGATTCCCCTGCCTCCTGCTGAATAACAGGAGGATGGGGTAGGGGAGAGAAGAGAGCCTAGCCTACCTAGGTGGCCAAGTTTCTCCATTGGCTTCTGGCTGTGCACCTTCAATGCAGAACTGATGAGCCTGGGACTAATGGGGACTAGATCAATAAGTGGTCCCACTCAGGCTAAGTAGCTTCATCACCTGGCACGCTATCCAGAGAGCTGCCTGTTTCTTTTGCTTTCTCATCAGGGAAGGGAAGAATGAATCATACTTCATTATGAGAACATTTTTTCTCCATTACTCTGGCTAGTCACTCCATCAACAGGTATTTATTGAATGTCTGCTACAGACCCAGTGTGGTGCCAGGCGCTAGGGAGGAGATAGGAAGGTGCAGGACAAATGGCCCCTGCCTTCAGGGAGTTTGATCTCCTCTTGGATTACACACACACACACACACACACACACACACACACACACACACACACACACACACACACACACACTAACCAGTGATTGCAGAACGTCTCAGTCTAGAAGGGGGCCAGGAGTCTTCTGTAAGAACCTAAACACTTTGCTGGATGTAACCACAATAGTTCTGGCTCTGCCCAACTTTCACCCCTGAATCTGCCCCTATTATTCACATAACATATTTTTCAGATTCAATGCAGAAAACAGTTCCTGGGCTCTGCTTAAGAGAAGGCACCAAAGTCCCAGGAGAATGTCTTTTGACATTTGTGAAATAGCATAATGGGACTTAAGAATCACTAATATGATTCTTAAAGGCACTCTCAATTCAATTTTATTCAATGCAACATGCATTTATTAAATGCCTATCATGTGCCCAGCATTTTTGTCAGCTAGACTGAGCTAAGAGTATTCATCTGGCTTCAGTCTAGTTCCCTTTCATCTGCCTAATCACTCTGACTTTGGAGAGTTATCTGGGACAGGACTATAGAGATGGTATCTGTTTGACTGACCCATAAGTGAATAAATCTGGTTAAATTCAATTAAACAAAGGGTTTTTAACTTAGTGTCTGTAGCCGCCAAAGGAGTCGATGGAAAGATTTCAAGGAGTCTGTGAAGTTGGATGGGGAAAAAAATAGCTACCTCTTTATCTTCATTAACCCCTTTAGCATTTCCTTTGATTCTGAATGTAGGCTTTCTGAGGAGGGGTCCATGGGTTTCCCCAGACTGCCAAAGGAGTCCATGACAACAAAAAAGGTTAAGAATGCCTGAGCTTAACAATATTCATCAGCTTTTGCTCCATGATACTGTGTTTCCACTTTGGCTGAATATTCCTCACTTGTGTCATTTTGCATAGACCCAGTCCAAGAATCAAGGACGATGATTGGAAGTTGGCCATAGTGTCCCAGTAATCATCACCAAAGTGAATGAAGGCTTAGGGAGGCACTTGCTTAAAAAAGATATTAAAGAGGAATTGAGAGGTCCGTTCAAACGTTAATTTCCTTGCCTCGTATAACTGTAGTAGTCCTCCACCCAACTTCATCACTGCTCATCATTTTTCCATTCCTCATTGAATCTTCCTAACCATCTGCCTTCACTACTCACTTGTTGCTAGGGCTGGCTAAAGCTATTCTATACGAGGCCAAAAATCTGTTTGAGAACCAAAAGCCAGCATCAGTTAGTTGAATATTTGAGAAGTTAGGCCAACCCTCCATATATTTCACTGATTTTTTTTTTCAATTTTTACATGAATGTGCTCAATTGTGGACACAGACTTGAACCTTGAATCTTTCACTTAGAAAAATTTCAGATTCTCAGTGTCAGAAGGGACTTCCATAGTCCAAATTGACTAATCCATTACTGAACAGGGAGCTCTTCTCCCATAGACCTGACTAATGACCATCTAGGCCTTGTATGGAGACTCACAATAAGGAGAAAATCCCTACCTCCCATGATTCTACTCTTAGGTAGTTCTGTTAAGATAGCAAGGCAAGGTAACATATACTTATTTAGGATTTACTATATGCCATATACTATACACTAGGCCCTGGAGCTACAAACACAAGTTTATAAAAACCAGTCCATACCTTCAAGGGGCTTACAATCTAATGGAGGAAGTCAACACATAAAAGGGGGCAGAAGGGGAAAGTGGAAGGAAGGTACCCACAAAGGGGCAATGGATGAAGTCCTATGAGCCAAGAGGGGACTAAAACATGGTTGGCCTGAGCTCAAGGAAGAATTCATCAATGGTTGAAGGGGACCAGAGAGACAGACAGATACTCTCTAGGGCAAGAAGGCCTCAGGCACCAAATGAAGTTCCAAGGTAAGAGGACAACTCAGACCTTCTGGTAAAGTCCAGAGAATCAGAATCAGAGCTGTTAGGGGAAGGATGAGGTTCATTCAGGATTTAGGGGAATAGGTTTTAAAAAGAAACCTGAATCTAGAACCAGAGAAACAATGCTCAGATATTTGTGCTTCCTACTTTTGTGGCCTTTGACAACTCCAATAGCTACTCTGAGCCTGAAATTTTTCATATACAAAATGAAGGAGCTAGACTAAAGAATTTCTGAGAGCCCAACCCGCCTTTGATGCTTTGATCTCTAGAGACACATGAACAAGTCTTTCAAACTTCAGTTCCCTCATTTTCAACATAGCTTAATGGAACCTGTGATTCATTCAGCATCACTAGATAATTCTAAATAATAAGTCTAGGATGTGAAGGAGAAAAGGTCTCTTCTTAATTTCCTTTTTGATAGGAATTGCCATTATCTTTGGGAGAAGAGGAACAAGGAGCATTTTCCCCCCTGGGATTTATCAAACTGGCTTTATTCTTAACCTAAAGCATTTCTGAAGCCTCATGGTATGATGCCCCCCATGAGATAGTTGGGTAACCTAATGTCTTCTTGCCCAGCTAGGTAAGTAAGGCACAGTGTACCTTTATCATTAATGAATGTGAAATCTCCTCATTTTAACTGCCCTTAATTTCTTAAGTTTCACAAAATTCCAGAGATAGAAAAGAAATCAGAGATCATCTAGTCCAAATCCCTTTTTTTTAATGGCTAGGGAAACGGTGTCCCATAGAAAGAAGTGTAATGACTTACCCAAAGTAACATAGCATTAGCAATACAGTCAAGACTAGAAACAAGGGCTAGTGCCCTTTACACAGCATCTCAGTGTCTTCATTTATATTTGGAATGATTTAGCTATACCTGAAAGTAGGGAAATAAACAAAGCTGTCTGTCAAAGGCCCTTCCAACCCCAGTGGTATCCAACTCTACAAAGCAGCTCCCCACCAATGTATACTCTGATTCAAACTGCAATGAATTTAACGCCATCATCACCCAGGGGGAAAAAAAAAGTCTTTTTCCCTTTCTTATCTCAGCCTCAAAGTTTGCACTCATCTCTGCCAGAGTCAACTTGTGCAATCACATATTACTAGTTTTAATTGTATAGCAGGAGAGAAGATAGAAGATATTAATCAGGTGCTGCAAGCTCAGAGAGTGAATGTAATAAATAGACTATTAAGTTAACCAAGTTTTCGGCTTCACTAGTGAAAGCTGCCATCTATCTTGTGTGGTTTTCTGCATGCTTCATTACCACATATAACCATACTGGGGGGAAAATATGCTTTATCCTTTATAATGAAATGAGAAGTTCCCTAAGGTACACAGTCACACTGACAGCTACCTGATGTCACAAGCTTTGGTGTTTCAACCCTTCTAGGTCCCAGCATCTTCCAGAGATGCTGATGACAGGCCAGGTGGTGGAGTGTGTCAACATCTTTTCATCTTCCTCCATGGTTGAACTCCTCAGAGCATACCAGGGGCATTCCCAGGATATCAGAGTTTCCAGAGACTCAAGTCATTGCTGTTTTATTCTCCATGCTAGAAAAAACACAAAGAATTAAGGTTCCCTCCCAGGAACCCAAACAAATAGTGAATTACTATATGAGATAGCGCCACCTCTTGCTTCTGGCCTAGCAGAATTAGACATGAGGCATTCTGGGATGGTCCATGTCTTCAAGACCCTTAGTGGCAACTTGAAGACTCAAAGCCTGAGTCTTTTACAATCTGACTCTCCCTGCTCTGACGATCTTCTATCTCCATAACATGTTAATGAGGAGGATGCATGCCTTACATTAGTATCCAGCTTTACATTATCAAAGCATTTTCATATTTGTATTATTGGATTTTCACAACAGCCCTGTGAGGGAAGAAAGGTAAACCTAGTTATCTGCTCATTTTATAAATGAAGAAACCAAGACTCAAAGAAAGTATGATCAACATAGTTGATTAATTAATGGCAGTGCTAGGACTCAAATACTGCATTTTTGACTGTGCTTTTTCTAACCAAAAAAGAAAAGAAATTAAATCATTTTCGTGCCACATTGAGTTCATTTTGTAACTGGCTCTAACTAACCTTATATCAGAATCACTAAAGTGATCTGTTAGATTTTACCATTTACAGCAATAGCTAACATTTATATAACACCTGCTACATGCCAAACACTATGCTAAATGCTTCATAAATATCCCATTTTATCCTTAAAGCAACCCTGGGAGATAGGTGCTATTTTATAGAAGAGGAAACTGAGTCAAATGGAGACTAAGTGACTTGTCCAGGATCTTACAACTAGTAAGTGTCTGAGGCTGGATTTGAACTCAACCTGCTGTTCTTTGCTGTACCTAACTACTTACAGAAGTTATTCCAATGCCCTACATACCATACTCAGTGTTTACCAATGATGACTGCTACAGATACTGCTGGTCTCCTCAGTGACCTGGTGGCTTTCCCTCCTGAGTCAAGGCTAGGATTTCAGGAAGAAAGGAGGTTGCATGAGGGTGTAACAGATAGTAAAGAAGTAAACACGCTGATCTACAGAGAAATGGGCAACATAAGGTGGGGATGGCCAGGAAAGTCCAGACTTTGGATCCTGAGTAGTCAGGAGGAATCCAGAAGCTCCCAGTCATCTAGTGACTAGGGTGCAGCTTTTTGACTGAGTCCAGGCTTTACAAACCAAATCCTTTTATTGAAGGCCATACTTGAAGACCTAGAGGGCCACACATGGACTTGAGGCTGCAGATTCTATGACAACTATGTTGTCACATAGTTGCAGAACTTTGTTCTGAGGTTGGCACCTGCAGGCCTTGGTTAGTGACATTGTACAAAGCTGCTCAGGTGGTGTGATGAAGAGAGCTTCTGACCTGCAGTCAGGAAGACTCAGATTCAAATCCTGATTCTGACACTCGCTAGTTGTATGACCCTGGGCAAGTCACTTAGCCTCTGTTTGCCTCAGTTTCTTCAACTATAAAATGGAGATGATGATAGCACCTCCCCCCCCACCCAGGGTTGTTGTGATAGCCTGATAGTCCTTCAAAGGGTCAAATTTAAGAAAGTTGCCTAAGGATACCGTAAGTCCAGTCAGACAGAGTCCAGGGACTAGGAGGTCATCCAGAACGACACTAATGAATCAAGCACATCAGTTCATGGATTTAAACCCAGAAGAGATGTTCTTGGTCATCTAAATGAGTGAATCAAAACCCAGAGTTTTAAATGTCTAAAACATTGTTTAATGACTTGCCAAAGGTCACACAGTTAAGTAGCAGAGCAAGGATTTGAGCCCAGGCTCTTTAACCTCAAATCTAGGGTTCTAATATTTGATCCTAGAGCGGAGTTTGTTGATTTTGAGTCTTTTTTCATTCACGTCTTAATCTTTGTGACCCTGTTTGGAGTTTTCTTGGCAGAGATAATAGAGTGGTTTGCCATTTCCTTTTCTAGCTCATTCCGCAGATGAGGAAACTGAGGCAAACAGGGTGAAGTGACTTGCCCAGGGTCACACAGCTAGTGTCAGAGGCCAGATTAGAACTCAGGAAGAGGGGTCTTCCTGCTCCAGGCTGTCACTCTATCCACTGTACCACCTAGCTGTCTTAGAGCTTTCCAGCACCTTGCTCTCTTTTGTGCAGCCTATTTCCTGCCTGGGCCATAAGAAAGTAAGGGAGTCCTGCTCTGAGGGAAATAGGGAAAGAGGTGTTAGAATTGGAAGAATAGCAGGAAATAGAACTGTCCTACCCAAGAGACAGCCAAGGAAAGAAAGTAAACCAGAAGAAAGCAAAGGGGCTGGAGAGAGCAGTGCCCCGCAGAAGCAGACAGAATGCCAAAGTTGCACCTTCTCTTAATAGGTCGTGTGCCTGATTGGTACCAGTTACTTCTCCAAAACTAGTCTGAAAAACAGGAAAAACCTGACCAAAACACTGAGTGGCAAAGGCAAGCAGGGAACAGACTGTGCCCTGAGAGCTGCCTGCTGCTGATAGACTCAGAGCAATAAGAGCTAACATTTATACAGTGTTTACTGTGTGCCACACACCGTGAGGAGAACAGTACAACTATTACCTCATTTGATCCTCACAACAACCCTGGGAGGGAGGTGCCATCATCATCTCCATTTTACAGCTGAAGAAACTGAGGCAAACAGAGGTTAAGTGACTTGCCCAGGGTCACACAGCTAGTGAGTATCTGGGTCTAGATTTGAACTCAGGTCTTCCTAACTCCAGGTCAGAAGCTCTATCCATCATATCACCTGAGCAGCTTTGTCCAATGTCACTAGCCAAGGCCTGCGGGTGCCAAGCTCAAAACAAAGTTCTAAGAACTATGTGGCAACAAAAAAAGATAAATGTTCTTTTCCTCTAGTCCCAGTCCACCTGGTAGTTCTTAATAAAGAGCCCAACTGTAATTAAAAGCAAGTCCCAGGCCTAAGCGCTGAGAGACAAGGGCCCACAGCCCATTATGTCAAACATGCTAAGTGCTGTGGGAGATGAGAAGCTCACTTCTCTGAGAGCAGAAAGAGCAGCTAGAAACTGACAATCAGCCTCCTCGGCGGCAATTTCATTATACAGGAAAATATGTCCTTGTATGAGATGAGGTAGAAGCAAAAAGGGAGATGGATTATAACAGTTTGAAGACAAACCCTGAACCCACAAGGACCAGATATGATCGCTAGGTTGTTATAAGTATCAAGAGAGATACTTGTAAAGCGCTTTGCCAATCTTAAAGCATTCTATAAATGGTAGCTACTATAATTATTATTATCAGAATGTATTGCAAAAGTTATCACTGGGGCTTCTGCCAATCATCATTCACTCAAGTAACATGACGGGCTGCTTCAGTGGGAGGGTCCCAGTTCACCAAACTCCTTAGGGAACTGAGAAGACTTTCACAAATGAGGCAGACAGGTCAGTGATACTCAAAAATGGGAGGCCTTCGGGGCGGCTAGGTGGCACAGTGAGTAGAGTGTCGGCCCTGGAGTCGAAAGGAGCTGGGTTCGGATCCGGCCTCAGACCCTTAATGCACACACAAACAAAAACCTAGCCATGTGACCTTGGGCAGGTTATTTAACCCCAATTGCCCTCCAAAAAGCAAAAAAAAAAAAAAAAAAAATGGGAGGCCTTTGCTAGCCTAGTTACTCCTCTGTGGAAGTTGCTTCATTCTGTGGGACTCCAAAGACCATTGAAACTAACTGGTCCAGGAAGGAATCTGGGTTAGATAGAAGAGGAACTCTGAAAAGAAAGGCCTAGAATAAGATTATATAGAGAACTCTGAAAAAGCAGGCCTAGAATAAGATGATACAGAGAGGAACTCTGAAAAGGAAAACCTAGAATAAGAAAATACAGAGAGGAACTCTGAAAAGGAAGGCCTAGAATAAGATGATACAGAGAGGAACTCTGAAAAGGAAAGCCTAGAATAAGAAAATACAGAGAGGAACTCTGAAAAGGAAGGCCTAGAATAAGATTGTACAGAGAGGAACTCTGAAAAGGAAGGCCTAGAATAAGATTATACAGAGAAGAACTATGTATGCTTGGGTTCTTCTGAGATCTTTAAGAAGCCTTCCTTTAAACTCTTTAAAATGGTAAAGCCTAGAAGGGAAGGGGAGGATCCTTTTAAAATACCTTTTCAGTGTTTTCCAACCTAAATTTAGGATTTTCACACCACCCCCTTTAAGAGACCCTGGGAAGGCTTCAGTCCTTCAGAAAAGTCACTGCTCAGTTCTTTCCCTAAACTAAAAGTTGTCATTACCCCTGGCATACCCAGGCTATTTCCAAAAGCAGGCACAGAATTTCAGCATTAGAATGGCTCTTAGAGATTATATAGACCAATGCTCTATTTTTTCAGGCTTGAAAGCTGAGTTCTGCCTTATATTATCCAGCTGAGACTTATCTAAGGTCATATAGCTAGAAAAAAGTAGTACATTTTTCTGCCCATGTCTATATAGAACCCAATGGATTGTAAACTCCTTGGGAATAAGTCCTATATGGTAATTTGTCTAGGGATCCTTGGCATTTATCACAGTGTGCTAAACATGAGAGGTATTTAAAAACTTTAAAAAGTGAATTTAAAAGGTATTTTAAAACAGAGAACTCTTCCTGCTCTGCTACCTACCTTATGACCTTGGGCAAATCATTTATGCTATGTGGGCCTTTGTAGAGTGTGGGGGGTTAAACAAGATCTCTAAAGCTCCCTTCCAGAGTGAAAACTGATAACAATATATCTATGATCTCCTAAATTTATGGGTAAGGAAACTGAGGCTCAGAGAGACGGGACTTGCAGAGGGATTTGAAACCTCTGATTTTATATCCAGAAATCAGGAGAGCTGAGTTCTAGCCCCATTTTTACCATTAGCTCACTATGTGCCCCTGGAAAAATCACTTCGCCTCAAGAGGCCTCACTCAGTTCCTTCCTCCACCAAATTCTATGCCAGGGACAGGATTTCATTCACAGAAAAGAATCTCCCTATTTACCAGCCAGGATTGTTGCTTTCAGAGAGGGGGGAAAAAACACTTGTCCTTGTGTTTATAGCAGCTTTAAGTATATCAATAAGTACAACAGTGATTAATGAGTTTTCCCTGTAAAAGAGGCTTGCAGGCCCTGAGCCTGACTCATTCCCTGCTTTCAGGAGCCTTGCAAAACCTTCTATTCAGAGTTCCACACATCACATCTGCACGTGCCAAGGCATGAGCCAGGGTTGCTGACATTCTGAGCCCCCATTTATTCCTTCCATTCTCAGTTGTTTTGCTAGCACTATCTGTGGGATGAGGTAGAAGTGCAAATGAATTTTGGAAACACATTAAGAAGCAATTATGGACTTCTTGCCTTTGGAAGCAGGCTCCTTCTCTCTCGGGCCTCAATAATTAGCATAAAGGCAACGGTCAGGAGGAGTTAACAAAATGCTATCCATCTGGATCTGATTTCCAGAGCTGCTAGATAGCTGTGACCAGAGCGTAAGGTCCATTCATAAATTTTCCTCCTGGTGCCGCCTGCCTGGGCTTGGACCGATGACTGTAATCAGCCTGTCATTACTGGAGAACAGATGGGCATTGGGTCCAATTCTACTCACTCAGCACAACTTCCTTGCTTGGCTTAACTTTTGCCTCTGCCCTTTCAAACCAAGTTTTGCACATTTTTCTCAAACTCCATGAAGATGTGCACATCTGCTTGCCATCTTGCTTTGGCTGCTGTTGCTGCCTGAGTCAGCAGAATATGCCCATTTCCCCATTATCCAAGGGCTGCCTATCTTTTGAGTTATCCAAGTACTTGGCCATTTGTTCTTCTCTTCTCCTCTTGCTCCAGTCCTTAGGGCTCTTCCATGTGCATAGTAGTGCTCTCTATGAGAGCTAACCCTGGCAAGAGAACAACCCAAACTGTTCTGTTCTGCTCCTTCCTTGGGTTTGATGAAGAGAAGGTTGGATATCTTAAATGCAGTGACATTTGGAGGAAAGTAGGAGTAATTATTACTGTAGAAAACATGGGGGGAATAGCTAGGATTGTGAGTTCATGTTTGGAGTTCTTAAGAACCTTAGAAGTAGCCAGGGTCTTGGAAGCTCTTGATCTTGGATACTGCTAGATTACAGGATAAGAACACAGCAAGTCTTAGACTTTGAAGGGAACTTGTAGCTCGTCTATTCTAACCCTTACCCAAACACAAAATTCCTTCTATAATGTCCCCAGCAAGTGGTCATTCAGCTTTCACTTCAAAACCTCCAGGGACAGGGAATATACTAGGTCCAAGACAACCCATTTCACTTGTGTACAGCCCCAATTGGCAAACCCAAAGCTGTCCCTCTACAGCTTCTCCACATCAGCTACAATATCTGCCACAATATTGTAAACATAGTAAGGACTCACAAAATGCCTGGTCGAAGAATGGATTTAACTCTCTGTGAAATGTGAATTAGAAACTAGTTGACTACTTAACTAGTGAGCATTTTATTGGCTGTACCTGAGATGACAAATGAGGTAACGTATGCATAGCGTTTTGGATATCTTAATTCACTATAGAAATTCTAGTTATCATTATTATTATTGTGTGTGGCATTATATACATAACTGTTTATATACACATATACAAAAGGCATCCAGAAGCTCTAAGACTCTGAGAACAACGTATATATGTATGGACATGTATATATATATATATACACATATATATGCACACAAATACAAATTTATATGACTCTAAAGTTTATAAAATATGCTAAATAATAAAGAACTGACCCCATACCTAACTACAAGGAGTTTTCTGTCTAGGAGGCACACATTCAATAGAAAGATATACAAGTCCATAAAGTTCCAAAGTAAGTTAAGGGCACAGATGATAAGTCATATTTATATACAACACTTGAAGGCCTACGAAGTACTTTCCTAAAAATAAGGGTGTTGTATAGTATTCTGTAGGAATGAAGGCTGAGAGAGACTCACTGATTTCCCCTGGTTCATACAGCTAGTAAGTATCAGAGCCAGGGTTCAAATGTAGCCCTCCCCTGACTCCAGGTCCCCCATTACATTATACCTCATTGTATCAAGCATCTAGTTGGGTGTGGGGGGAGTTTAAAGACTGGTTGGGCTTAAAGAAAGAAAGATTCCTGAAGAATGATGGTCCTTAAACTATGAGCTAAAAAAAAGGGGAGGGGAGTGTGGAGAACACAAATCAGTGAATTATGAAAGGGAGGCTTTTTTTCTAGGGATTTGGAATAGTCTGTGGGGGAAAAACAAACAAAATTGGAAGCAGGACTATGTCTTATGTTCAGGTGCCTCCATTTTCTTCCATCTAGATAGTGTGTCTAACAAATACATCCTAGCTCTGACATTTATTAGCTGTGTGAACTTGGACAAGTCATTTAACCTTATTTTCCATTAAAACTCAGTTTCCTCTTCTGGTAATAAGGATGAGAATGCTTTTGCTACCCAACTTACATGGTTGTTGTGGGAGGAAGTATTGTAATATAAATGTGAATTATTATTAGGACTAGTAAGAAAAAAGGGATTCTTATTTGAGACCAAAAAGAAAGTGATGCCCCAAAGGAACAGGAGAATAAAGAATAAATAGGTTGGGTAATAGAAACCCTCTGATTAGTTCCCTATATGGATATTTCCTCTGGATTATTAAGAAGTAAAATCCCACAAGGTGCAGAAAATTCAGGATATTACTAAGAATTCCCTTCCTTAAGATGACCATCATTTGGGGATGGCTAAACAAGTTGTAGCATATGATTGTGATGGAATACTACTGTGCTATAAGAAATGATGAGTTGAGTTTAGGGGCGGCTAGGTGGCGCAGAGCACTGGCCCTGGAATCAGAAGGACCTGAGTTCAGATCCGGCCTCAGACACTTAATGCACACACAAACAAAAACCTAGCCGTGTGACCTTGGGCAAGTTACTCAACCCCAAGTGCCCTCCAAAAAAAAGCAAAAAAAAAAAAAATTGATGAGTTGAATGGTTTCAGAAATACCTGAAAGACTTACATGAACTGAGGCAAAGTGAAGTGAGCAGAACCAGGAGAACATTGTACACAGTAACAGCAACAGTGTAATCAACTGATTCTGATCAATACAATGATCTAAGACTGTTAAGGAGGGCTTATGATGAAAAATATTATCCACCTCCAGAGAAATGGAGTCTAAATGCAGATTGAGGCATAATTTTTTCACTTTATTTTTCTTGGTTTGGTTTTTTGGGGTTTTTTTGCAACTTGGTTAATTTGGAAATATGTTTTGCATGGTTTCATATGTATAATTGATATCACATTTATTGACTTCTTAATGGATAGGAGAGGGATGAAAGGGAAGGAAAGAATTTGGAATTGATTTTTTTAAAGGAGTGTTTAAAATAAATAAATATTATTTAATTTTTTTTAAATTTAAGAATTTCCTTCCCCTGCCCATTCCTCTTCTGTTAGTCCTAGCAATGAGGGGTGGGTATGGATTAAAATTCCTTTCACTCTAAACTAAAAAAATGATATAGGGACAGACTCTTAAGGGACAATCTTGAAACCAGGAGAGTGGGATGGGACTGGAAGTTATTAAAAGCCCAGGTGAACCACCTAGGGGAATGAAATAGAAAATGATCTGTCTGCCACTGGCCTTTTATAGATCAGAGACAGCAAATGGCACATTGTCTGCTTACTTCAAGCCATAATGAAGATGGAGAGCAAAGCCTTCCTGTCATCTCTGGGAGTCAGGACAGAACTAATGAGGAAGGGGCAAGAGGAAATGTCACAGTATCAACCTGGGGTTCAGTTGTTGAGGCCTGCTTTCCCCAGAGGAAGCTCACCAAGCCATAGACAGCTGTTTGGGCTTCTGGGAAAGAGAAGCAGCTTGGACAGACTTAAGCTCAGACCCTCTTCTGTGACCCATCAGATATACAGATCCCTTAGCATGATATTCTGAATTGTTCTAAAGAAAAAAATAGATTGCTTCTCTATCTAGCACTGCATCCTGTAGTGTTTAAGTTAAATAGGCTTGGGTTTCTCTCTAGGATGGAGATTATGGCTTCTTTCCCATAACAACAACAGTAATAATAGCCAGCATTTATATAGTGCATTAAGATTTACAAAATGCTTTGCAAATATTATCTCATTTTATCTTCCCAACAACTCTGGGAGGTAGGTGCTATTATTATCCACACTTTACAGAAAAAGAAATTGAGGCAGGCAGGAGTTAAAGGATTTGCCCACTGTCCCACAGCTAGGAAGTATTTGAAGCTGGATTTGAATCCGTATCTTCCTGACTTCAGGTATAGCATTCTATTGACTATACCAACTAGCTGGCTCTAGTAAAGAAGGCTACTGAGGTATTGTCCCCAAACTGGGTGAAACCTCCTCTGAACATGCCAGGACACCAGCCAGATGCCAGGCAATGGGGACAGCTTTCAAGAATTCAAGTTGCTGCTTCCCCCTTTCTGTAAGAAAAGTTTTCTCCCAGGACACCAAGAAATTGTCCCGCTGCTAATAGGCAAGCACAGAACTTGTTTAGACCATAATAAAAATGTTTAGAAAAATAAGATCATCTACTATGATCCTCTCATTTCCCATAGGTAAGAACAGTGAACCAGAAATAGTCACCAAGTCAGGCTGGGCATGGAATCCTGCAATTTGTTCAAACTATCAATACAAAGTTTAAAAAAACAAACTACCTTGACCTTACCCTCCAGGGAAAAGGAGTAGCCCTCGACTTCCCTCTTCTAACTCCCTCCTCCTCTGTATCAGATTGGAGGTCATGACAACACCCTTGAAAAAAAAAAAAACACAGTTTTCACACAGTTCCCTTCTGCCAGATTCCTTAAATGCGGAGGCTACACCTAGTTGCTTTAATGGCATCCCATCTTTCAGAAGCCACATTATTGCTATTCCTGCCACCTTCCCCTGACTTTCAATTTTTGATCCCGAAACCTTTGTCAGGAAACTTAATACCTAACAAGGTGTGTGAGGCCCTCAGAATGACATTTGCAACTGGAAATTGTTTGAACAGAAGCCAGGCAGTAGAAATGGAAATAGACTTTTACTGTGATTGAATTCATTAGTGACACATTCTCTGATTGCTTTGTATTTTTTTTTTAACACCCTGCTTTCAAAGTTACCGTTTGAGATGCTGAGATGTTTTATCCTGCACCATGGAACTGTTTTAGAGTTGTTTTTTTCCCCACCCTTTTAAAAAGCAAAAAACAACAAATCCTGTGTTGTGTTATCTCTGCCTCAAGTGGAATGGACAGAAAGCTGCAGAGATATTGACAAATTAAATTACCTGGTTGCTTATGGGTCTCCAGGGTTTCCCGGACTGTCACTTTCCCAGCCTGATCAGCCTCCCTGGAAAATACCTCAGGGTTCTGAGTCATTTTTGTTGGCAAATGCTGTGCCTCAGGGTGGTCCATTAAGCCTTTGTTGAAGGGACTCACACAGGCCACTCCAGAAATCATTCAGCAAATATTTACACAATGCCATACCCCAAATAAATAGGCCAGCTACAGAAGCGGATTGATCACCCCACTTGCCTTGTGCAAACAGTCTTTTCTTGCTCTGATGAAAGAACTCACAATAAATACAAATAAGAAGGAAAGAAAGAAAAAGTCTTGCCAGAGAGAGTGTTGCGTCCTGCCCAGAGTGCTAATATCAGCATCGAGAAAATAAGCCGAGTAGCTAACCAAGAAGCACAAATCACAAATAGTGTTTCTTTGTGACACTGAAATGAAGAGAATGCTTCTTCGTTGTTTCTAAGTGAAGAAAATGGGTTATTGTTCAATAAACATGGCTGTAACTTTCTGGATATTAAATGTTCTTCCTGATCCTACTGGTCTTTGGACTGCTTTGCTCCCACATTCCCCCAATAAAGAAATCTGACAGCAAGTGACCCTCAGTTCTTTCAGGGGATAATCTATCATCCATTTGGTGGATTATTCAGGTCCTCTGCCTCTTTCTGTGTCTTCAGCCCCCTTTGAGGGAGGAAGAGAATTGAAAAGGATGCAAACTCAAATATGTCTATCTTGCTTTTTTTAGCAGTTCAATTCTGAGTAACAGTCGTGGTACAATGAGGCTAGAAGGGTCCTTAGTGAGCATCCAGACCAGACCCTCTTATTTTATAGATAAGGAGGCAACAGCCAAGGAACCGAAATGATTCCCTCTAGATCACGCGGCAAATTAGTGACAGATCTGTTCCTCACAGCCAGGTTTCCTGATTTGCTGTCCTATGCTCTTTGAACAAGACAGTGTTGTAGAGAAAGTAGTTTGACCTAAATAGCTCAAATGTGCTCATCTGTGGAACACAAATGTCCATGTTCCATCCAACCACCCCTCCCTGCCTCTTACAAATAATCAAGAGGAGATTGTACCTTGTTGTTTTTGCTGAATATTTCTTGAGTAGCTACAGTGCTATAAGGAAGATACATGTGTCATGATACCTTCCTTCATGGGACTGATATTCTAAGATGGAAAAAAAAAATATATATATACACACAGCACATAGGAATATTTATACATACATAAACACCACACACACACACACACACACACGTCTATGTCCCTGGTTTGTGAAATTGGGGAAATAACTGGCTTTCTGAGGGTTTACTGGTTTGGGATAATATGAATGGGGTAATATGAATCCCAGAGAAACTATATCAAGGTAACTTTTCCAAAGCTCGGGTGAAATTGGTGGAAAAACTTGGGTGGATCTTTCCCTGGTTATACTCTCAAAGAGGCCTGTTATAGCCAAGCCAGTTCAAGAAATATCCACATGGTAACCCATGGGCATCTAGGATAGAACAGTAGATCTAGAGTCAGGATGACTCATCTTCATGATTTCAAATCTGGCCTCAGACACTTATTAATTACATGACCTGGGCAAGTCAGTTAACCCTGTTTGCCTTAGTTTCCTCATCTGGAGAAGGAAATGGAGTCAGGAAGAGTTAGACACAATGGGGACCCCAGTGGGATCACAAAGAGTTAGACACAATTGAAAATGGTTCAATAACAACAAATGGGGGAGGGGGAGGGGAGAGTTTGTTAGGTACCATAGTTAAGTAGCCTGGGTCACAATTAGGACCAGAGAGAGCCAGTGGGGGTGCAAAGAAACCAAGTGGATGAGCATCCTGCTCTCATATAAACAACCTCCAAAAGTTTAGGATTACAAAATTTTAGAGTCATAAAAGGACCTTAGTGGTCAGAAATCAGAAAACTGAGATGCAGGAAAGGAAACTGACTTTTAAGCATCTAGACTGGTGGAGATGTCCCTTATCAGGTGGCCTTTGTCAAGAGAGTCACCACCCTCACATCAAAGACCCACTCCTTAGGGTCTGCAAAATAAATGGAAAACAGAGTATGTCAAGATGCATCAAGACAGTGCCGAGAGCCCAGATCACAAGGTTACCTGTTGGTAGAATTGACCCTTGACAGTTCTGAAGTAGGTTGATTTGCAATCTCCCTTTTAAGTGCCTTCTTGCTTTCTATGCCCTCCATTCCTGATACCCCCAAACCTTGGCTCTGGCCTTTTCAAATACCTCTTCCATTATCCTTCACTTTCGGTACTGAAACCTATTCACTTTCAAATTCTTTCATAGGTATGTAATTACTCCACTTTTAAAGGATCATAGAATTTTCAAGCCATGCTTCTTGCTACCTATGTGATCTTGGGCATGCCACTTAATTTATGTGGGCCTCAGTTTCCTCATCTGTAAATGAAGAGAATCTCTAAATTCCCTTCTGGTTTTAAATCTGTTTGGATCTGGGAAGAATTGTAGAGATCATCTAGTTCATTCTCTCACTTTAAGAAACTGAGTTGTGATGAGTTGACTTGCCCAAGGTCACAACCGCTAATAAATAGCAAACCTGAGATTGATCTACCCACTCTCTCCACAAGGCATCCCTGCTGTGAGGTTCTGCAACCAAATTATATAATTATACTTTCTCTCTATCAGAAACTGTTCAATGTTTGCGATAGCAATATGAAAAAAACCTAACTCATTCAGAATGACTGGGGGAAAGCTTGTATTGTAGAATATTTACGTTCCTTGCCTACATGAACACTTCTTGGAAAATAGATGAACTAAGCTTTGCTTAGTAGTGTGCCAGAGGGGACCAGTTTTCGTGAATAGATAAGAACAATCTGTAATTAGCATATCAATTATCTCTAAATAAATGGATAGTTCCAAAATACTTGAGGGTGCTTGAAAAGTTTGTTCTTTCAGCAGGAAAAAAAATTGCCCCCCCCCCATCTTGTTTTTACTGTTTATTTGATTAGCTCAGTTCTTCACTAGAGGTGCAGAAGTCACTGTCAGCCCTTTTCTGGATCCCAGAATTTTGAATTGCTATAGAAGAAATTCATAAGATCTCCTAGTTCTCTCACCTATATTTCTGTACTGATCTTCTGTCTTTATTTGGTAATGTGAATCTCCTCGATTTATCGGTTCATGAAGGCACTGTGTCCAGCTAATTATCTGAGCAATGTCTAAGATCAACCCAAGTGTGATAGATGTGATGATGAAAACATTGCTAAATGAGACAAGATTCTAATGACCCCAGCAGCGACCCACAACCTCAAAAGGAATGGAGTGGGGGGGAGGAATATCCGACTCAACTTGCCCTAAACAGCTTCAGTATTAATGGAAATTTTAATGAAAAACTAAGCCCTGATTAGGTTGCAGTGCAGAATTCCCACATCACACTGAGCCTGGTTAATTTCCCCAGTGCCAGGGGCGAGTGCGTGCACACACACATACCAAGTGACATTTGCATAGTGTCAGGGAGGCAAATTCCCTGGCTCCCCAGACCAGGAACCCTGCAGAACCCTTTTCCCATGCCCAGCCTGATACTCTGCCTTTTACAAAAGGGGGTGGAGGGCACAGGAAGAGGGGACTCTCCTCCTTCGATCTAGGGACAGCCGTGAAATGGAAAAAACACTGGAGTTGTATGCAGTTTCCATATTCAAGCACTGGCTTTGTCACCAACTATGTCTGTGTGGCATGGGACATCTCTCTTGGCCTCAGCTTCCTCATCTGTAAAATGTAGTGATTGAGCTGCGATCAACGGTGCTTAACCTGGAATCTATGAACCTTTCTTTAATATTTTGATAATTGTATTTCAATATAAATGGTTTCCTTTGCAATCCTATGTAGCTTGAGTATTTATAAACATTCTTCTGAAAAGGGGTCCATAGGCTTCAACTGACAGGCAATTGGGGACCAGAGCACAAGAGGTTAAGACCCCCTTGGACTAAATGATCTCTAAGGTTCATTTCAGCTTTAAAGCTATGGTCTTATAAATGTAAGCCCTGGTTCTAGAAAAGCCAGTCCTTCCCTCCCTCCTCCAGTATCTTTTCTTTCTCTGAGGTCTGAAGGAAATCTAGGGAGATCTAGACAAAACACTGGAATGCCCTCTTCTGCCTTTGGCCATTCAAATATTAGAAAAACCCAAGGCCCTCCCTCCTGGATGATATCACTCCTAATTTCATTGCCTTGGCTGCTCCCACTCTAATCCCTGGGGAAAGGGCAGGCCCTGACACTTCCTGGGGGTGCTGTGTAAGCATCAGTCAGCTGCTACTCACCAAGCTTCCCAGGAAGCAACACATGTGCTCCCAAAAGACAATGTAATTGTAACAAGCATATCCATCCTTTCCCTCACAGTGGAAAACCGGCAACTCCCTCCCCAGGGAGAGAACCAGGAGGTGTGTGAGAGAAGAAGCCTGCGTCTCAGTGGCATTAAAACAAACCAGCTGTGTGAGGGCCTCTTTTCCCCAGGGGCCATCCCCCTGTCCTGATAACTCACCCAGAAATGGGCCCAACTCTTGACATTTTGTTCTTTTCAGTGTACTATCAGGAATCTGCTCTTTTCCCAGTTTTTCATAAAACTGTACAGGTATCAGGAAACTTAGAAATCATTTAATCCACCCCCCAATTTCACACATGAGGGAAATGAGGCCCAGAGAGGTTAAGGGATTTGTCCAAATTCACACAGTTGGTAAACAGAAGAACTGTTCCCACAAAGAAGTGGGAAAACCAAAGAACTAGGAATAAGAAATGGATTCAAATAGAGAAAGAGCCGGTATTGGAATCATATCTTGGTTGAACTTCCAACCTTGATATTTATTGACTGACCCTGAGCAAGTCCCCTAACCTCTCAATGCTGCAGTTTGCTCATCTGTAAAAAGTGAGGGGTACCCCTATGCCTGACATTCCATCTCCTCCCTCTGTGACGAGGCCTTTCCTTATTTTTCCCCCACTTGTTAGTTCTGCTCACACCCAATTACTTGTATTTGTATTTACTTGCCAGAGAATTTGTCCTCACCTCTTCTGTCCACTGCCATTGAGGAGGCCTCCTTGAGGGTAGGGGCCCAAGTCAGTTTATGATTCTATACCCCCAGTGGCCATATAAGCTCCTTGACAGACAAATGATGACAATAATACTTTCCATACTTACCTCATAGGACTCTTGTAGGGAAAGTATTTCATAACCTTAAAGCACTGTATAAAGGCAAAGTGCTATTATTCTGAGCTATAAAAATGAAATTTGCTATTATTATTTGGAACTTGGGCTGTACTTACTTGGGATTGGAGTGGGAGAGAGAGAGTAAAGAGAAATAACTTGGAAGTCAAATTAACCCTATACTTGGGAAGTCAAAGAAGTGGGAGCAGAGAATCCACTTTAGGGTGAGGTAATAAACTGGGTCATTTCCTATTTTTCTCAGCTCTGTGTTCTTCACTACTTATCTCAAACAGGGGCTCAGCTTTGAAGTTATAGATGGAGTTTCCCCACGCCTCTAATGTTCTCTGAGGTACTTATATTCTCTTTGATAATCAATCAGATTTCCCAAAGATAAATGCTTGTTGGTCACTTACCCCCACTCTGTTGATGGTATTTTCATCACAGATATGTGTGTTCCTTTTGATCTGTCTCTAATGGAAGATGGCCAGGGGTCTCTTCTTCCTCTACAGCCTATGAATAGAATACCAGGGGACCAAGAAACTACATACAGATTTAAGGCTACAAATCTGAGAACAACTTTTCCCTCTCAGACTGAGGAAGTAGGGAATCCTTAGTGGAAAACCAAAAAAAGTCATTATCTTCTCAAGTAGTCTCTCTTGTATCTATTTCTCTTACATTCTGTATACCGGCTGCTACATAGCACAGTGGATAAAGTATAGAACCTGGAATCAGGAAGACCCCAGTTCAAATTTGACTAAACTAACTCTGTGATCCTGAGTCATTTAAACTCTGTCTGCCTCAGTTTCCCCATCTATAAAATGGGGATAATAATAGCACCTACCTCCCAGGGTTGTTGTTGTGAAGATCAGATATCTGTAAGAGTTTAGCACACTGCTCAGCACATAATAGGTGATTAATAAATGTTTGTTCCCTTGCCCTTCTGTTCCTTCTCTTTTTTTTTTCCTACACTCCTTCCCCACTGCCTACCCTCCCATTTCCTGGCCTGATGTGCTATACTAAAGGAAGAGTACATTTCCCAAGAAGATGTTGGATTCTCAGTCTTGCAAATTGGCCCAGAGTTTCAAGGAAGCCCTCATTCCCACAGCCCATCAAAGATGACCTAGAACCCCATTCAAAGTTGCAGCCACTTGGCCATCAATCACAGAACACTGTAACTATTACCATCCATCTGTCCCTCTGGTTTAGACTAGGCTGAGAATAAGGGCTGAGGAAAGTCACTCAAGTAGACAAAGGACTCTCTTCCTGAAAGGGGCCCCATAACCATAGACAAGCCACCTGCAGAAGGAGCCCCCAGATATTGGTTCTTCTGTGATTAGAAAAGGCATGCCCCCCATCAGTCATCTCCCCCAAGATGTCCAAATGGTTGGGGCAGAACATGGCATCTTAGGATCTCTGAGCTCCAGTCTACCTCACATGCCCCTCCTGCTGCAAATGGCCAGCAAGATGTTACTCATGTCATGTGGCAATAGTGCGTTCTACCCTCCCCCCTCCTCCATGTGATAGACTTTTTCAGGCCAAACAGCTTTTATGAGGGATCCACAAGAGACAGGATGCTTTGCCAGGTGTCAATTATCCTAAAAGATGGAGTCTCTGTTCTCTGGTCCTTACTAGCTGTGTGAGCCTGGGTAAGTCACTTCACCTTGTTTGCCTCAATTTCCTCATCTGTAAAATGAGCTGGAAAAGGAAATGGCAAACAGCTCTAATATCTTGTAATGGAAATGCAGATTTGAAGATCTTCCCTGCCCCTAGGCCCTTTGATTGGCTTAAGCGACTTTGATTGACTTAAGTGACTCTGAGAACCTTCCTTGATTTGAAAATATACTATGCCCCCTAAAGCGCTGAATGTGGTCACTTGGAGCCTGTGGTAGGAGGCTTGGTTTTCAGGAATGACCACACCTTGATGCTGTGTGATTGGGCAGTGGGTCAAGATGGTGGTTACATTCTCTGAGCCAGGAGAAGACTATATAATCCCTGATTTGAGGCTTTGCTTTGGGGCTCACTTTGAGAAGTGTTGTGTGATTTGACCAGATGAGACTGGGAAGTCGTTGTTGAGAGCCCCCCGGCTTTGAAAACCCAGATGTTGATGCTTCCCTCTCTGGTAACTATGATTTTGATATTGATGATGGTTGGACAGTTTGGAAGCCTATCTGTTTGATCTGTCTGTATACTCTGAAGTTTGGGGTGCTGACCTTTTCCCCCTGAACTAAGTAATGTATGTTTGTTTGATTAAAGTGAGCTTGTTAACCCATTTTGAGCTGCTTTCCTTTTGAAAAGCAGATCTAAGAACCTGTGTTAGCAGCTATCCTGGGAATGTTGGGGTGCTTGCTGCTACATATCTTTGCCAAGAAAACCCTAAATGGGGTAACAGAGAGCCAGGCATGACTCAAATGACTGAACAACAGCAACTTTTCTGTGGAGTTTCTCTCATAATAAAGAAGACAACATCCTGAATGTCCCACTGCTTAGGAAGCAGTCACAGCTGTGGGCTTTATCCACACATGCACACATCTTGGGGGCTTGGGACTTTGGGATCTTTTTTTCACTATTTCACATTCTAGGAAATGTGAAAAGCTTCTGCCAATACACATGGGGATGGGTGGGTAGTTTGTATAAAAACATCTCTCTTTTCTACCTTTCTTCTTATCTTGACTCTTCCAGTCCCTAGCTGTTCCATTTCAAGGCCAAGGACATTCTTGGGCACCCTTAGGTTGCTGGTCAAACTTCTGCTCCCTCACCACTCCTTCACACCTCACCTATTGCATTAGCAAACAGTCTAGGAAACCAAACCCTATCCTTTGTTGAGGCAGCCAGGCAGTTCAGTGGATAGGGCATAGGTCTTGGAATCAAAAAGACCTGAGCTCAAATCCTACCTCACACGTCTACTAATTGTGTGACCCTGGGCAAGTCACTTAACCATTTTAGTATCCTCCTCTGTAATAATAGCACCTATTTTCTAGGATTATTGGAAGGTTCAGGTGAGATCATATTTGTAAAGCATTTTGCAAACTTTAAAGCACTATATAAATGCTGGTTATTATATTAAAATAATCACTATTATTCAGCCTTTACTTACCAAACCTCATCATTCTTAGGCTTCACTCACTCAGCACCAAAGGGAACTATAGAACCAACTCAACGTTCCTTAGGCTAGGTCACTAAGTCAACCTAATATCATCTAGAGCAGGTCATGGAAGACTAACTTCATTTCCTTGTTTTGATAGGCCAGAGAAATGCTATAGACAACACTACAATTTAGATTTTTGCAAAGCATTTGACATCTCTCATGTTGCTTTTATGGACAAGCTAGAACTACTGTGGTATCAAACTCATATAGAAATGGGGACCACTAAACATAACAAAACACATGACAGAAAATCACAAATTAACATTATCTATGCTTCATTGTATTTTTTAATTTATTTTGTCAAATATTTCCCAATTTCACTTAATTCTGCTTCCCACTAGGCCAACGGAGTATGTTGGACACTGCTGGGCTAGATGACAGATGGCATAGTTAGGTGGATTCAGGACTATGGAAAGGATAGAGTCACAAAGAGTCAGATACAGCAGAAACAACTGAACAACACGAACAGTGGGTAGAAAAACAGACTCTGCATTGGGAAGACCTGAGTTTGAATTCAGACACTAATTGGGTGATCCCTGGGTAAGTCACTTACCCTCTTTCAACCTCAGTTTCCTCATCTATAAAATGGAGACAATGATAGCCTATCACAGGATTGTTGGGAGGATCAAATCAGATGTTGTCTGTACAGTGATTTGAAAACTTTAATGCACTATGTAAATGTTAAATATTTTTATTATATCAAGATCCAAAAAGTAAACTCCAACAGAAAAATGTCGACCTGTAATTTTCTAGTAGAGGGATTCTAAGGATCAGTCCTTGGGCCTGTGATGTTAGCAATTTTTTCAATTCCTTGAATATTCATAGGATAAATTTAGAGCTAGAAAGGCCCTCAGAGGCCATCAAGTGCAATTCCCTTATTTTATATATGAGGAAACTGAGGCAAAGAGAGACAATATAATGACTAGCCCAAGGTCACATAGGTAGAAAATAACAGAGCTGGGATCTGAACCCAGATCCTTTGACCCCCAAAATAGTGCTCTTTCCACTATATCAAACTGAAAGATGTTCTTGACAGACTAAACAGGTGGATCGTTTGGTTATCTGTATAGCATCCACAGGACGTTTTTATATTGCCTTCTCACATAGCCTAACAGATGTTAGCTAAATTGACAAAAAAACCTTAACATATAATTAGGCAGGCAAATCTGCTGCTTTTTGTGGGGAAAAAAAACTCATAAAATAACCTTAAAACCTTATAGGATGCATGCCAAAGCAAAACAGTTGGAATTTTTTTTGATAGTCTGCTATTTGGGATTACATACACCGTTGCTCTCCACTGTAATAATAATGATACAGGTTTATGTTTGTATAACCTATTTAAAATTTACAAAGCCTTTTTGCATCCATTTGATCTTTTTTTTTTAGTTCTTTTACATTTCTTTTTTTTTAACTAAACAAATGCTTTATTAACTTCTGGTTTACATAATTCATTTCCACCAAATTTTGAGTTACAATTTTTCCCCCATTTTTTCCCTACCCACCACCCCAGAATAGCAGTCCCACTAGATATTCCCTCATCCAATCTGCTCTCTCCCATATCTTCTCCCATACCCCCATCAACTTTGCCATTAGGGCAAGGTGAATCTCTGAGCCCCAATGCCTGGACATCTTATGAAACATTTAATTTTAAAACTTCGATTTTCAGATCCATTCCCTTCCTCCCTTGTCACCCACTCCCTCTGAGAAGATAAGCAATTCACTATGTGTTGTACATGTATAGCTATGCATAACATTACCATAGTAGATATATTGTAAAAGACTGCTTATATTTCCCTCCCACCCATTTCACCTCCCACCTGGTCCATTCCCTACTTGATCCTGTCCCTCTTTGTAGTGGGTACTTCCAACCTCCCCTCCCCCCAGAATGCTCTCCCCTCCATGCTTCCCCTTCTCATCCCCCTTTCCCCTACTCTCCTGCAGGGTGAGATATCCCATTTAGTATGTATGTGATTCTCTCCTTGAGCCAACTTCAATGAAAATTTTTTTTTTTTTGCTTTTTTGCCTTCCTGTTCTTCCCCTCCCCTGCAACTACTTCCCCTTGCCTCTTCTACATGAGATAGTTTTCCCTACCCTGTCTCTCTCCATCTCCTCTTGCCACTTTCCTCTCTCACCTCTTGACTTCACCCCTTAAGAATCATCCCTTCCCATCAAATTCAACCTGTGCGCTCTACCCATGTATATCTGTAAACATATGCCCATATACCCTTCTTCAATTATTTTCATAATGTGAAAGGTTTCATCAGACACAGTTATTGTTTTTCCATGTAGGAATGTAAACAGTTCAACTTTGATAAGTTCCTTTTGATTTCTTTTCCTTGATTACCTACTCAAGCATCTCTTGCTTCTTGTGTCTGAATGTCAAATTTTCTATTCAACTCTGGTTTTTTCCTCAAGAATGCTTGAAAGTCCTCTATTCCACTGAATGAACATATTTTCCCCTGAAACAAAATACTCAGTTTTGCTGGGTAGGTGACCCTTGGGTTCATTCCCAGTTCTTTTGCCCTCTGGAATATCATATTCCATGCCCTTCGATCCCTCAGTGTAGAAGCTGCCAGGTCCTGGGCTATTCTGATTGTGTTTCCACAATATTGAAATTGTTTCTTCCTGGCTGCTTGTAGTATTTTCTCCTTGATCTGGGGATTCTGGAACCTGGCTATAATATTCCTAGGAGTTTTCTTTTTGGGATCTTTTTCAGGAGGTGATCTGTGGATTCTTTCAACCTCTATTTCCCCCTCTGGGTCTAACACATCAGGGCAATTTTCCTTGAGAATTTCTTGAAGGATGATTTCTAGGTTCTTTCTTTGATCATGGCTTTCAGGTAGTCCAATAATTTTTAAATTATCTCTCCTGGATCTATTTTCCAGGTCAGTGGTTTTTCCCATGAGATATTTCACATTGCCTTCTATTCTTTCATTTGTCTGGATCTGTTTAACAGCATCTTGATTTCTCATAAAGTCACTATTTTCCATTTGCTCCAGTCTAACTCTGAGGGAATGAATCTCCTCATTGAGCTTTTGAGATTCTTTTTCCATCTGGCAAATTTGGCTTTTTAAGGCATTCTTCTCCTCATTGCCTTTCTGGGCCTCTTTTGCCATTTGAGTTAGTCTATTTTTTAAGGTGTTGTTTTCCTCAGTCAGGCTGTTGACTGTCATTTCATACTTTTCTTGCATCTTTCTCATTTCTCTTCCCAATTTTTCCCCCACTTCTCTTATCTGTTTCTTAAGGTCCTCTATGGCCTGTAGCCAGCTTGTATTTTCATTTGGGGCTTTTGGTGCAGGAGTTCTGACCTCACAGTCCTCCTCCATGCTTTGAGCCTTGCCTAGGCATATTGCCACTTAATTACTTGATTTTGGGGCTTGTTGCCACAGTAGGACTCTGCCACCAGACAGGAGAGCTTCCGTCCCAAACATGGGGTCTTCACAACTTCCACCAGTTGGGTGGCCTCTGTAAAGCCTCCACCTGCTCTGGCAAATTGGATACCCACCCCAAACTTCCCCCCCAGACCACAATCCAGATCCAGGCAGTTTAAAGCAAGAGCGATTAACCCCCAGACTGATTGCTGGATCTCCCTAGAGTTCGCAGACCAGAAGCTAGAGCTGCCACTGACACTGCAAAATGGCTTCTGTGCCACGTTTCTTCAGCAGCTTTTTGCCCCCAGAGGAAGAAGCTAACATGTTCCCCAAATACTGGTCCCAAAGTCCATAGGGCACTAACCTCTCACTTTGTCCTAGGCATATCTGTGCTGATAATTCTGGAATCACAACAGCTGCTGGTGTTCTGGGGTCTCTCCAGCCGGCAGCTGGCCCGGCTGCCCTAGGGCTAAAACCGTGGCTCAAGCAGGCCTGAGCTCAGCTCCCAGAGTGCTTCACTGTCGGTTCCCAGTGGGCTGTGCTGCCAGTTCCCAGCGCTCTGTGCTGCCTGCTCTCAGAGCGCTGCACTGGCCGATCCCTGCAGGGCTGCTGGGTTCTCCTCAGCGGGAGGTTAGTTTCTCTGTGTAGTTCTGTGGGTGCTGGGGCTCCAGAAGTTGTTCAGAGTCCCCTTTTACATTATTTGGAAGTTTTGTGGGGCAGAGCACCTTGGAAGTGCTGTTTCTACTCCGCCATCTTGGCTCCACCCCTCCATTTGATCTTCATAATAACCTTATGAGGGAAATACGATAGGAAGGCTAATTATTATGTCCATTTTCCAGAAGAGAGAAATCATGCTCAGAAGTTAAGTGACTTGCACAAGATCACACAGGCAGTAAGAAGTAAAAATGTAGACTTGAAAATGGGTTTCTTGCCTTCAAGTTT
This sequence comes from Gymnobelideus leadbeateri, assembly GCA_011680675.1. NCBI lineage: Eukaryota > Metazoa > Chordata > Mammalia > Diprotodontia > Petauridae > Gymnobelideus > Gymnobelideus leadbeateri. The sequence continues at coordinate 386,887 of WOXC01006844.1, forward strand.
AGTGACCTGGCCACAACAATGGGTTGGCTAATCAAGAATCAACTATGTATAAGGCCTCATCCCTAATGAAAAGGGAAGTCATCTCTTAAGTTAGTAAGAATAACAACAATAAACACTCACATTTCTACAGCACTTCAAGGTTTACAAAACCCTGTGCTCTCAACAACCTGGTAGTACAAATATCACCCCCCTTTTACAGATGAAGACATTGATGGAAGCTTAGAGGTATTATGAACTGTAGTAAAGTTAGTGAATGTCTTTTCAGGGAGAATATAGACCAATGACTAGAAAGGTAAATGAAACCTCAGATCACTGGCACCCCTGAACCTTCAGCCTCTGATAGTCTTTGGAATTTAACTGGTGCTTCTATGGAATACTCCACAGCACAGGCTCAGACCCTCACTCTTTCTTTGAGGCTATTTACAAATCATCAAATGATACCTTTTCCTTGAGGGACTAAGGAATAAGCAGAAGTAAAGAACACAATTAAGAGAATCTAGGGCACTAATCTTCATGCTGCTTCTGACTGGCATTTTGAAGGAAGATAAGACTTTGCACTTTTCAGATCCTCAGTTTCCCCATGAATCTCTATTTTTTTCCTGTATGTAACTGACATGGTGCACCCATTTGGCTGTAAAAAAGCAGGGTAGGACCAACTCTAAGAAGACTGAGTAGATGCCTAGGGATGGCAGGACACCAGCCAGAGTTTTCAGGGAACTTAGGCCACTACTATTCCCTTTCCCAAAATGTTCCCCCAAAAGTACAGCTCCCCCCACAAGCCTTTTGCCCAATTTGACCTTTAGGGAAGTCTTACCTCAACACCATCCCCTCTTCTTCATAGAGGGATTCTGAAGTCCCTTCATTTCTCTTGGACTTGATTTCTCCAGCATTGATATTTCAGTAGATTCCTATATGAAAAAGTAAATATTAAGCAACCAGGATGGTGAGAAGACTGAAACAAGGCCATATGAGGACAGCTCAAGGAAATGAGGTAGTTAACATGAAAAGGGAATTAAGGATAAGAATGAAAAAATGAATGAAAAAGCATTTAGTAAACACTACTTCCAAAAGTTGTGCTAAGCACTGAGGATGTAGATGGAAGAAACAAGACAGTTCCTACTCTCAGGGAATTCTTACTCTCTAATTGAGGAAGACACACATAAAAGAATGTTTGGCCATAGGGCTGAGGGAAAGAGCCAGAACTCCTAAGGATTCAGCACCAAGGCAGATGGCCAGGTGCTAAGGTCCACTGATTATGTCTGTAGGTCAGACGATAGTGCCAGAGGTCTTCAGGGGATAGAGGAAGGGTAGAATGGTAAGACTCAGGGCATCTTAGGCTGCAAGATGAGGGCAGATGGTAAAGTCCAGATGATCTTGCATCTCACTTGAAGAGGTAGAGTTGGTGACCCCTATCTAACCTAAACCCTCTGAGGAGTCACACAGCCTGGATGGACTCTGGGAAACCTAAACCACTGTTGATTTTTTTTCCCCCATTCTTTATTTGTATCTCCAACATCTAGCACAGTGCTTTATACATTGAGAGGACCTAATAAAGTTGCCAGATTGGATTGGATTGGATTGGATTGGATTGCCCTCGAGGGCAAAAATAGAAGCAATGAATGCATAGAAGTCACCTAGGCAAATTTTAGTTGAAGATAAGAGAAATGCTTCCTAACTACTAGAACTATACAAATAACAAATGGGCAAAGGTCTTCAACGGGAGTCTGGAGACTCCTTGTCTGGAATATTGCAGAATGGATTCTTACTCAGGTACACGTTGGACTAGATGGTCTCTGCCATCCCCTCCAACTCTGAGATTCTGTGATTCTATAAAATGGAAAAAAACAGACCTGAATCTGACATGTGTCAAACTAAAATCTTTTGAGGAAAGGCAGCATCTAAGTCAACCCTTAGAGTTAAATATTCTCCTCTACGTCCTTGCAGGCAAAAGAAGGAATTTGGTTTTCTAAGAGGAGGTTCAGAGGAGAGCAATTAGCCAGCTAATTGGCCGTCCTAAATGGTTTCCTTTGGGGGCCTTGGTAGAAAGCCTGCTGGCTTATTCTCTCTGGGAGAGAAAGCTTGTTTTTGACCGGAGGTCAGCCTCACTAACCAGGTACCTAAAATTGAGGCTGTCACTTTGGACAACTTCACAGATCCAAAGATCACGCTAGGCAAAGTAGCAAAGCCAATTAATGATTTCTAAATTGGTATTCCAAAATATGCATGAGGAATCATAGTCACATAAAGGGGGCTTATTCACATAGGAGGTGCTCATGTTCCTGGGTAATCCAAATCCCTTAATATAAAATGAATGGGGCCTTGCCCAGGGAAGGGAAAAGGAAGAAAGACCCTAGCCCAGAGAGGACAGAAAGGAGGTTCTGTCGATACAAGTACCTGGAGAGAACTAGTCCTAACAAGATTTAAATTCCTTTCTGTAAAACTTCCCAGTTAGTAATTAAAGTCTATATAGGAATGTCAGGCTGGTGAGGTATAAAAGATCAATAGGTTAAATACTTTATGTTCCTTAATCAGGTACTTAGCACAAATCAGACATTACCTTAAGGGGGGTATTAGGTTAAAGGGAAACAGGTGTTGACCCTGCCTCATAGAGATGACAGCATATCAGGAAAATTCATCCTTGAGTCACCTCCAGTGGTAAGAAGCATGGGATCACATATATCATGAGTATTTTTTTCTGCCCTTTTTTGGGTTCCTTGGCATCCCTTTCTTGTAGATATTCTAGTTCCACCTGGAGCCCCTGCCTGGGCTTCTGATCACTGAGGGTTCACCATAAGTTCTCCTGCTCCCCAGCCATCTTCATGCCCTTCTTTCTATCTCTCGATATGACTTTCCTGAATAAAACGCCCCTTTCTGGTCTCCTCTCCCCTATATGGGTTGTCCTGCCCTATTAGAAGGGCTTTCTGGCTTTTTTATTCATTTCTCTAGCACTTAACGCAGTACCTGGCACATCATTGTTCACTCATTTTTTCAGTCGTTTCAGACTTCGTGGGCTCATTTGGGGTTTTCTTGGCAAGGATACTAGAGAGGTTTGCCATTTCCTTCTTCAGCTCATTTTATAGATGAGAAAACAGAGACAAACAAGGTTAACTGACTTGCCCAGGGTCACACAGCTAGTAAGTATCTAAGGTCAGATTTGAATTTAAGAAGAGGAGTCTTACTGACTCCAGGCCCAGCACTCTATCCACTGTGCTACCTAGCTGCCCACCTGTCCCATAGTAAGCTCTTAATGTTTTTTTTTTCATTCATCCAATTCAGAAAGAACTTTAGAAGACATCTCTTCCAAACTCTGCATTTTATAGATATGGAAATTGAGGCCCAGAGAGGTTAAATTGCTTGTCCAAAGTTATGCATGGCATTTGAAGAGTAATAGGGGTATCTGACCACACTGGTGTCCTTGCTGATTTCTCAACAATGTCTGAATGGTTTAGGATTATAGGGTTCCCCTATAAGCTGATGTTTCCATGGTCTCGACCAGAAGTTCCCAAATTCATTTGGCCTACCACTCCCCTTTAAAAAAAAATATTTAGCACTCCTGGAAATCTACTTTCTTTAACCCTTTGAAAATTTTTTTGAAATTTGCATCATTTCAAAAAATATTTTAAATGATCAATCTTAAATTTAATAATTTATTGTAAATTATTAGGTTTTTTCCTACATTGAAATTCTGATGACACAATATTGCATCATATAACCATATAATATCTTATTGTAAACAAGTCATTACCTGCACATATTCCTGCCAATATATGCTAGACTTCCCAACAATGTGCAACACACTCATCTGCCAACATAAGCTTGTTAAGACCTATTAGCAAACTTGACTATTGATCAGTTATAACTTGCATTTTGTATGTTTATTTGGAAAATAATGTAATCACTATGACTTTAACTCTGTTACACAATAGATGAAACATGTACATATGATTTTTCAAGATTTTCTTCTTTTCTCTTCTTTCCTTATACTTCTACCACCCCCTTATTTTTTTGTGATGCCCCCAATTGCACCCAAGGCTACTATTTCCCACCCCCCCCATCATTCCAGCACACCCCAGAGGGTAGTATCACCCATGGTCTGGACTGAGAAAAATGGAGACTATGGTTTTTCCAGTCCCTAAAGGTGTATTTCCCTAAGAAAATGAAAAATTGAAGCGGTAACCTATCCATATAATCCTTTGCATCCCAGCTTTCTCAACTCCAAATTCAAACCACTACTTATATTATCTCCAGGTAAAAATCTTTTAGGTTGCAATAGATATCTTTATCTCTCTGACAAGTTAAGCAGTGAAGTGTTACATCCCCATAGTAATTCACATTTATATAACATATAAGACACTTTTCTTAACAAGAATGATTAATAATTAATAATAATAACTAACATATAGTGCGTGTATGTGAGGTACTATGACAAGCACTCTACAATTACTATTTCATTTGATCCTTACAAGCCTGGGAGGTAGACACTATTATTATCCACATTTTATAGATTAAGAAACTAAGGCTAATGGAGTTAAGTGACTTGACCCTGCAAGGTAGGTAGTACATAGATCAAGTTCTTTTTAAGGATGATGACAATGAGTCGCAAAGAAATTAAGTGATTTTCCCAGAGTCACACAACTAAGATCACAGATTTAGGCATGTAAGGGATTTCAGAAATCATCTAACAACCCCTTCATTTTACAGATGAGGAAACTGAGACATGAAGAAGTTAAATGGTTTGCCTAAGTATGCCATGGTCAGAGTTAGGAGGAATTTGAGTCCAAGTTATCCGAATCCAAATCCAACTTTCTTCCCTCTGCATCATTCTGCCTTTCACTAACATCCAGGATGGGATTCTGACTTAGTGCTCCTGACTCCTAGGTCTCCTGGGCTTTCCCCACTCTGTCATATTTCCTCTTTGCACCATATTACACTGTCCATCTCCTCTTTCCACTCTGGCCTTAGGAATCCAGTCAAAGGCAAAGGATTATTCTTAATTATGTTATAAACCAATGCGATGGACACCATTAGTCTTGCTTTGTAGCTAAAGAAATTGAGGCTCAGACCAGTCAAATGAAGTTAGCAATGTGACTGAGTAAATCAGAAATAAATCCAGGATGAGAACCCAGGCAGCCTGATTCCCAGACCACACCTCTTGGCAGGAGGCTCTGCTGGATAGGGTGCAACCTTAATAAGATGTCCTCTAGGCAGACTGGCACTCCTGGCTCGGAAATGACAATTATGTTTTGAAAATTGCAGATCCGCCCCCTCCACAAAGTGGCTTCAAGTCTGAAGAGTGATAACACAGTTGCTTCCTTCCCTTGGTAGGAAGTAAAACAACATGAAGAGGAGGGGGAATAGCTTTTGACTTGACAAGTGAAATGATTTTAACCTTCCAAATTCAATGGTTTGAGGGGAGGGCAGGAGGGAAGAGGCAGGCGTGAAAGCTTCAGCAAGTCAGAGTTTTCAGGGAAACAAAGAAGGCTTTTGTCAGAGGACATGGCTGTGTAAACCCAACTTGAATTCAAGCAGTTACCACCTTGGCAGGTCTCTCTGCCTTTGCAAGCTGGTGACCCAATTCTGAGAGATCCTGCTCATATTATTTTTCAGATAAAAGCAAGCAAAGGGAAAAGCTCGCCTGGATGAGACTTTGACACAAGGAAAAATTATCCTGACTAAAATGACTAATCCTCTTTCCCCCCTACCTTTCTCTCTCCCTTTCACAGATCTTTACTACAGCTGCCAAATCACCCGCCACCCATCCAAATAGGCAGACAGATGTGCTTCTTCCACCTGTCTACATTCAGGACTGTCTACATGCCCAGAGCAGGCAGCCTTTGTCCAGCCTGAGATCTGGGAATACCTCTCCATGCTGTCTCTCATTCTAAATTCAAATCACGAGGGCCCTTCTTGTTTGGGTTTTTTTTTTTTTTTTTGCTTTAAAAAGATAATGGGTGAGCATCTGCCAATGAACCTCTACAGACCCTGGTCTGCCACATGTCAGGACCACATCAGTGTCTAAGAAGAGGGGGAAAAATAACACCTTTAAAGACATGAAGTTCCAAGAACCATTTAAAGAGAGAAAATAAAAACTTACCTCAAATAGCCTAGAATAGAAAGTAGAAAGTGGCTCTCAACTCTATTTGGTTAAGTCTACATGGACCTTGACCCCAAGGAGTATTGAGGTATCATAGCACCTGACCTTCAGATAGAGTTCCTGCTGGTCAGCAGTGAGAAGGAAGAGCACCTATGTTCTACCTATTGCCAGATAGGAGGTGAGGGGCACATTTAACTGACAGAACCATAACTAGCTAACAGGGTTTTATTGCAAGGTGCCAATATTCCTTGAAGTGTGGACTGGGCACCCTTCCTCCTTGGAAGGCATTCTTCTTTTGGTAGAAGACTTGGTTCCATGGCATGGGGATCACTCCTCTTCCTCCTCAGAGTGACCACTGGCCCCATCCCTGACCTGACCATTCTCTACTGCCCCATACTACTTTGTACCACAACTACCTTTAGCCACCACCATTCACAGGGTCTCTTTACTATGGTGTGTCTACCCCCAGGCTTCAAAGAGGTATTGGCGTCTCTTCTTCTCACCCCAAGTTGAACTGTAATCTGTCCTTCCACCAGTACTCCCCCTGCCTCCAAACTCTTTTTATCTAAGATGAAATAATACCTCATACAGTTCTGTTCCCCGAACAAAAAGATAGCACTAACTTCTCATCTCATGAAAATTGCTTGCAATGAGTTCCCCCACCATGGAATTTCCTTCCCTGAAGGATCTTCTCAAATAGGACAGACCTACTTCTATTTTGGGTAACTTAGAGACAATCCCGTTTAGAGGCAAGGATATGGGTGAGTTGATCAGAAGTCCCTTTCAGCTCCAGGCGTCTCGTTGTCTTGGTTACTTCCTCCAGTACTCATAGTTGTAGTCACAGTCATGGTCCTCATGGTATTCACAGCAGGAAATGGAATAGCACAGTTTAGACATTTAGATGGCAATATGATCTTATTCATTTATCCAGTTATTCATTCGGGAGTTTCTCCAGTGCAAATCGCTAACCTCAAATCATGTCCACAGTAATAATGGCACTCCATAAATGTTACCCTATCCTCCCAGCATGCTGGACCTTCTCTTATCCTTACCCCCATGACTAGTCCATCCCTTTTTCTGGTTTTACATTTTTTTTGGAGGGGGTAAGGCAAGGCAATTGGGGTTAAGTGACTTGCCCAAGGTCACACAGATAGTGTCAAGTGTCTGAGGCCAGATTTGAACTCAGGTCCTCCTGACTCCAGGGTCAGTGCTCTATTCACTATGCCACCTAGTTGCCCCTGTTTTTACATTTCTTCTTGTTTTAAATGCAACAAGAACATCCATTTTTATATGGTTCAGTTCCCCCAAGAGTGTCAACTCTTTGGTTTTGGAGCAAAGATCATATGTCAAGAGTAACAATAGTCAAATTAATGTTTTTAGGCGTCTAAAACCTATGTAATTCTTAGCACTTTCTGCCTACTTATCTGATGCCACTCTTGGTGTCTCTGGAGCCAGAAGATGAGAGAATATCCTCATAGTAAAGGTGAACAACAGTGTCAAAAGCTAAAGAGAAGACAAGGAGAATTAGAACTGAAAGAAACTACTATTAGACTTGGCAATTAGGTCATTGGTGACCTTCAAGAGAGCAGTTTCAGTAGAGTAATGGAGGCAGGAGCCCAATTACAAGGAAAGAGAGTGGGTAATGAAGCATTAAGTACAGAAAACTTCAAGAAATTTCACAGTGAATAGGGAGGAGAGAGGTGGAATGATAGCCAGACAATCTAAAAAGACGAAAGGAAGGCTTTTCTAGGATTGGAGATCTCTAAGAATGTCTATAGGAAGAAGGGGAAAAAACTAATTGCTCCTCCAAAGAGACTGACAGTGCAAGAGAGACAGGGGATAACTAGTGGAGCAAGGTCATGGAAGAGCAAAGAAGGAATGGGATCAAGGTTATCTGTAGAGGGATCATCCTTGGGTATTAGGGACATCTCTTTTTTCTGTGATTGGAAGAGAGGGTGAGTATCAAGTGGAGAAGGGAAATTAAGGAAATTCTCATCAGATAATGTCTATCTTTTCAATAAAGTAGGGGGCTGGAAAATCTACTATAAATATAGGACACGAGAGTATGAATGATGAGATGTGAGAAGGGGGTCCAGACAGTTGCTAATCCTACTAGAAGCTAGGGTAAAAATCCGCACTGCCCCTTGCCTGTGTGTATTCTAGTGCCCCCTTCTCTACATTCATCAGCCATCTTATAAGTTCCATGAAATGGTATCAGTTCAACCTAGAGAGACACGTGAGGCTCTGATCCCCAGTCTCCCCACCTCCTCGTTAGTCAGATAATGTCTTCTTTCTTTCCCTTGGGGTGTTGCCAGAGCATAGCTGTGCTGTTCCTTCATCCTACAGTATTCGTGTATTCTAGCTTCTGCTGGGGTACAGGAGAGTCCTCCAAATGATCCGTGGGCTCATTTGTTCTCATCTTCATGCTTACAGTACACCAGCATCTGGAGTTTTGTTTCTAGCATATGTTGCCTTGCATTTGCATGGTGCTTCACACTTTTCAAGGCACTGTTACAGTCATCATTTCATTTGCTCTTCCCTATATCTCTATGATGCTGGTTGGTGGCATCATGAATAGAATGCTTGGCTTGGAAGTTAGGGAGATGGGATCCATAAGGTCTAAGTTCAAATCTGCCTCATTTACTAGCTGTGTACGACTTTGGGGAAATGGGTCGGCCTCAGTTTCCTCATCTGTGAAATGGGAATGACAAAAATAACACCTATATCCTAGGGTTGTTATAAGGGTCATACAAGATGATACAAGCAGGGGTGGCTAGGTGGCACAGTGAGTAGAGTGCCAGCCCTGGAGTCAGAAGGACCTGAGTTTGGATCCGGCCTCAGACACTTAACACACACAAACAAAAAAACCTAGCCATGTGATCTTGGGCAAGTTACTTAACCCCAACTGCCCTCCAAAAAGCTTAAAAAAAATAATACAAGCAAAGGACTTTGCAAACCTTAGAGTATTATATCAATGTTAGCTATTATTTTCCTACTCACAGATAAGGAAACTAGCGTGGAAAGCATGGTCATTCTCATGACTAGTGAGTGACTAGGATCTGGGTCTCAGCCCCTAACTCAGTGTTCTTCCCACCACCACATGCTGTGTATATCTGTAACATTCACATAACCGAAATATTCCATTTGGAATAATTACCTCATTGGCATAGCATGGGAAGTGCCATTTCTCAAATTCCTCATTCTGACAGCTGTCAGAGCAGAAGTACTCTATATTGAGTAAAGGGGAACTGGTATTTTGGCTGGTGAAAAATCTTTAGGTTCATTAAACATAGACAGCGTTTGGGCATGGCAAGTGGAAACAGGTGAGATATCTGGCACATAGAATCTCTTCCCAAAGTGAGGGGGTCCACATGCAGCCAGCAAGTGTTTATTTAGTGCCTGTGATGTGTCAAAAAAAAAAAAGAGGTAAAACAGTCCCTTAAGGAACTTAACGTTCTAACAGGGGAGGCAATGTGTGCATAGCTAAGTACATACGTAGTGTAAATAAAATGAATATACGTCGATTTAGGGAAGGAGCATATTCGCAACTTCATTTGAACTGAGTCCTGATACAAGGGATTCTGAGACACTGAGGTGACAAGGGAGATCATTCCACACATATAGGGGATAGCCAGTGTCAAGGCACCAGGATGGTGCAGAATAGCACGTAAGTCAGTATGTCTGGACTATAGAGTAAGTAGAAGGAAAAAATATAAAAGAAGACTGTGAAGGAAAGATCATAGGATCATAGGAAACTAAGACCCAGAGAAATAAATACCTGTGGTCACATAGAAAGTAAATGGCATGATCAGGATTTGAGTTGTTCAGCCTTCCATGCTCCCATTTCACTGTGCCAGCTAGGAAAAGATTTTGGTGCCAAAGAGAATAATATGGAGCCAGTGGCATTCACTGAGTGCGAGGCAGAGAGATGACATGGTCAAGCCTGCACTTTCGGAAAATCACTTCAGCAGTTGTGTGGAGGATGGACTGGAGGAGGGAGAGGCTGAGGTAGGAATAACAAATCAGAAGCTATGGAGCTAGCTCAGGTTAGAGTGATGAGATCCCAAACCAGGGTGGCGACTGTGAGAGGAGTAGAGGAAAGAGATGAGAAACATTCAAAAGAAAGAAATGACAAGATCTGGCAACTGATTAGAAATGTGAGATGAGAGAGAGAGAGAGAGAGAGAGGAGTCAAGGGTGATGCTGATGGAGAGAATCTGAATGTCTGGACAATCACTATAGAAAGTCACTTTTGTTATTGTTGTTTAGTCATGTCTGACTCTTTGTGAGCACATTTGGGGTTTTCTTGGCAAAGATACTGGAGTAGTTTTCCATTTCCTTCTCCCGCTCATCTTAACGTATGAGGAAACTGAGGCAAACAGGGTTAAGTGACTTGATAGGGTCACACATCTTGTAAGTGTCTGAGGCTGAATTTGAACTCACAAAGATGAGTCTTCTTGACTCTAGGCCTGACACTCTATCTACTGTACCACCTAGCTGCCCCTTAGTAAGTCACTATGAAAGCCTAAAAACCCCGGGGCTACATTGCATGTACAATAATAATTACATTACTTGTGTGTACTTGGAAGTCACTGCACCTTTCCAGGCCTCAGTTTCCTAGAAAATAAGGAAATTTGGCTAACTGGTGTCCCTTCCAAAACTAAACCTAAGATTCTAACTCGTGGTCACATAAGGCATTGAGATTTACAAAGTACTTTCCTTGAAAAAAGAAAAAAATTACCCATGAGGAAAATGCTACAAGGATGAGTTCCCTCATTTTACATTGAAGAAACTAAGGAGAAAAGAGGTGGAGTAATTTTCCCAACATCACACAGCTAACAAGTTTCAGGGGTGGGATTTTTACACAGGGCTTCCTGGGTCAGAGTTCAGTGTTCTTTCCACTATGCTCTTCCAGCTTTAAATCCTATGATTTGATTTTTAAAAAAAGAGGTAGAATGTGCCCATTAATGCCCTGCTCAGAGACTCTAGACCTTTCCACCTCTGAGTGGCACAAGGTGGGCAGCCATCACTGTTCTCTCCCCACAGTTGGCACAGTACCTTGATAACCAGGTCTTTGGGGACCTGTTTTCAGTAACCTCCCTTAATTTCATGGGGGTATCAGAAAGAGAGTGGTTGTCCCATACTACCCCAAACCAAAATCGAAGAACTGTGGATCACATGGAGCCATCTCCATAACTTCACATTTATTGGGTTCCATATCGTCTAATCATGTCCAACTAGTTAGCTTATTATGAAGAAGGAATGAAAGCAAATGGTACATGAATAAGTTGTGAGACTTCGTATAGAATTCATACCCCCCCCCAATACACACAAGTTGATTAAGTTCATTATGCATCTATAATCAAACCTGATGAATCCTCCAGATAATTCAGGGGTAATTATACATAAGCTATGGACATTTTTTAAATGCTACCAAATAAAGGGATTTATCCTAAAGATTCTAATTTTACCTACCTCCTCAAGTTGGTCTGTGGATCAAATGAGATATTTGTAAAGCACTTAACACAGTTTCTCCCATATAGGTGCTTAATAAATACTTTTTTCCTTCCTTGCTTCATCCCTTCCATCTTTTCTTCCTTCCTTCTTTCTTTCCTTCCTACTTCAGAAGAACTGGCACCCACTTTGTCAATGCTTATAAAATTCAACCACTAAAGAAATCATATTAACTTTGCATTCCCTGTTATGCTACCCACCAGTACATTCAAAACAGAGCCATGATCCTTTGAAATAATCCTCTTTCCAGTATTGTATATAGCTTATCTGTGACTAAACATCACATAAAGCTAAAATCCCACCTTCTACAGAAAGGGTTTTTCAATTCCCCTCAATGCAAGGGGTTTCCCTAGGTTGAGTATCTCCAACTTATCCTGTTAATGTCTTGTCTGTACACAGTTGTTTTTATAGTCTCCCCCATTAGACTGTGAGCTCCTTGAGACAGGGGACAACTGTCTTTTGAATCCCAGTGCTTAGCATAGAGCCTGGCACATAGTGGGCATTTAATAAATGCTTATTGACTTTCTGACTGAAGGATACAGTTTGGAGTGAATAACCTCATTGGTGCTGCCATTTCTAGATCCCTTTGACCAAACAGCTCTCAGGCCAGAAATACTCTATGTTGAGTAAAAATGACCTGGACTTATATCCAAAACAGAGCTTTTTTCTCCCATTAACCTTATTCTTTTCTCTTGTATCGTGTTTTGGAAAACCACCTTGATGAAAGCCGTGGTTGCATAGAATAAAGAAGGCATAGAGCACAACTTGTACCTGGCCCAAGGACCTTTGTGAATTTAGTCATTAAGAAATGATAGCTAACTCCAAGAATGTGAAGGATTTTTATGAGGAAAAAAGAGTAAACTCACTCTGTCAGTTCTCAGAGAGCAGAACTAGAGCCAACGAATAAAAGTTACAGGGCAAAAGACATGAAGTCAATATGGGAAAAAAAACTTTCTAACAATTAGAAGTGTGCAAAAATAAAATGAGCTACCTAGGGAATTAATTTTCTACCACTGAAAGTCTTCGAGTGAAGGCTTATTGTGGATGTCTGAATGATTTAGACTTGATAACCATTGAAGTCCATGTCAGTTAGGATGTGTTCTCAGTTACCACAGTCGTTCCAAGGAAGATGTGATAGCAAAAGTCACCAATCAGCCACCATAGGCCACATTCTAACTTGAGCCTAAAGCCCTTAGAGATGGGAATTCTTTCTGTTTGTATCTCCAGCACAGTGCCAGGTAAAGATGGAGATTTCTTCATAAACACTGTTGAATGGTGATGACAGTGAGGTCTCAGCTGAGCTTGCCTGTAGAAGTGTCTTATGCTTAGACAACGTGGTAGCTTGTTTGTTCAGTGTTTGGAAGCTGAGAAATACTTTCTAAGGGCTTAAGTGTCATCATGTTACTAAATTGCAGTAGGAATAAAAATTCAGTTTAAACTATTGAGGATCATTAAACTCTCTTCTGAATCTGATGCTAAAATTGAAATAATTGGTCGGTCGATGGTGCAACATGGAATATGACTATATTGGTTTACAGAGAAAAGTGTTAGTTCAATATGGAGAATGGAAAAGAAAGGGGCAGATAGAGGAGATTCTTTTTTTTTCCAGATTGCTGCTCTATTGAAATTCCAATCAACAGCAAGAATCATAATTAAAAATACCAGAAAAACCAATCTGAAGTTACAGGAAAACAAATGGATTTTGTAATTAGGCAAGAGTTTAAAGTCCAATAGATTTTCAAAGGTGTACTCAAATTCCCCTCCTGGAGGTCAACCACAGACCGGTGCAGGAAAAGTATTAAGCAAGGGCAAAACAATTAACAACAATAATAGATCGAGTCACAGCCCAAGAACAAAGATACCTTTTAAATGAAAATCATTACTCACATGCTCTGGAGGAAAAGCCCAGGCTGGTTTGACATTGTTTCCATGATGCCAGCAGTGACTCACCAGGTGATCACATCTCTAACCTAAGGATGCCAAGGCTGACCTGCAGGCCACTGGGGTGGGTTAATTGGCTGCTGTTTGTAAGGCATTATTGCCATGCTGAGTATTATTATTTTAATAAAAGAGGATCATGAAAATGTCTCTGGTGGTAATTCACGAAGAACCATTTTAAGGACGAGAGTACTCATATATCATTCTGAGCACCGTCTATGTGTTTGAGTATCAACAAAAATTTACTGTTTAAACATAAATCTGCAGAAGAAGTTGAAGTTAATTAAAAAGGTTTAACAGCGTAAGCATTAGTATTGGTCCCGACCCTCTATAGCATGGAAGAGGGGGAAATAACACAGCCAAGCAAGGAGGAAGTAGATTGGATGTGAGCAACTGGTGAATTAAATGTTGTCTGAGGAATAGCAGGGTGCCATAGTAGACAGCGCCCTGGGTTTTGGAGTCAGAGAACCTGAGTTCCAATCCAGACAAGCACCATGGCCTTAAGAGGCATCATTTCACCTCTCCAAAATGAGGGAGCCAGATTAGATGATCTCTAAAGCCCCATGCACTTATGAATATCATGATAAAAAAATGCTAGCACTTTTAAGTTCTACAAAGCACTTTACATGTGTTAATTTCATTAGTTCCTCACAACAACCCTATGAGGTAGGAGCTGTTATTATCCCAATTTTGTAGATGAGGAAAGTGAAGCTGAGAGATTTCAAATGACTTGCCCAGGTTCATACAGCTAGTAAGTGCCTGAGGCAGGATTTGAACTCAGGTCTTCCAGACTCCCAAGTCCAGGGTACTATCTAATATACTACCATAAATTATGACAAATCCTAAGATGTAAGGATAGATACTATCCAAATAGGTCCCATCTCCAAAAAGAAGTCTCTGCTAGAGATATGTGTGTGTGTGTTAATTAAAGACCAAAAGGACTACACTGAATTACAGAATTACATTGCATTGCACTCGGTCTGTGGTGGTTCTGTCAAGAAGTACATAGGAGGACACCTGCCAAACTCTACAGACCTGTTCGTATTCAACATAGTGATTTACATGAGAGATCATACAGAAATCATCGTAAGGATCCAAAGCCACAACTGGATCAAAGCTACAACCCCTGGCAAATTAAAATCTGGGCTATTTCCCTGGCTCTGTATTTCCTACCATAGTACCTAAATGTCTCGGCCTGACATTCAAGGTCAAAGCCTAGTACTGAAAACCCACCCTACCTATTCCATCCTATCTCCCACGGCCACCACCTAGTGCACGACCTTTACTGTAGTCAGGCACCCATCCTTATTGTCATTCAACGCACAAGATTCCTCCTGACCTGTGGGAAAGTAACTCTTTACATAGTATTAGGAAAAATTATACTATTAGCTAATTTTATTCTTTATATTGGATATGTAACAATTGGAAGATTTTTGAAGAACAGCTATTAGGAAGATAAGGGTGGAATGGAAAGACTGAATAAGCTCTCTAACCAAAAAGGAGACAATGAGTGGGGATCACTTATTACCAGAACTGTGATCATTAATGGATGTGTCTGTCAATGATCTGTCAAATAAGTTAGGAACTAAAGGAATCTCTCCTTCTAGAAACAGGAATGTAGTGGGAAATTCAACAGGAATATAGGCTTTGATCCCCCAGAAGTTCATCTGGCTGTGGTCCCTCCCTGAAAGTGGGAATGGATAAGATGAGCTCAAGATAAAGACTGGTCAGGATCTCTGCCAACCCCATAGAAAACATTTTGTCTAGCCACTCACATGCATTTTCACTACACTCTCCTCCCACCCCCACAACATTTATTTTATTTCCTTTTCCTTCATCCATGCTAAAGAAGCCCCAAACTAATGTTGATAGATAGACTGTTAGACCTTCTTAATTAACTTCTTCTCCCACAGATTTATGTGTGAACAGTAAAATTTTATTGATACTCAAATAGATAGACCCTCTGTTCTTAGTGGCCTACGCCTTCCTTCACATTGCTTCCCCAACTTGGAACTGTTCTCTCTATTTACAAGTTCCTTTCTCAAACTCCTACTCATTTTTCTAGGGTCATCTCAAGTCCCATCTCCTACACAAAATTCCCCTGACTACTCCAGCCCACCCTGATTTTCCTCTTCTCTAGATTTCTGTAATATTTTAAATCTGTACCACACAAAGTAATCGTTATATTCTGTCCCAAAGGGATAGGGACTAGACCTGTTATGTCATTGAGATAGGAAACTCTCAAAGACATTTCCTTCATCAATACAGATCAGCATCTTTTCCACAACTATTTAAGTCGTCAGTTGCCTAGAGCCCTGAGAGATTAAGTGACAATCAGGTTACTCAGGTTGGAACTTTGAACTCAGGTCATCCTGCCTGTAAGACTGACCCTCTATCCCTATATTGTCCCCTATATTGTCCTATTTTGTTCTTTGTTTCATGCATCAGTTTCCTCATGGTACCACACTGCTCAGTGTGGTATCACCTCCCCATCAGCCTTTCTTTGGCATTTAATTGTCTTAATAACCTGGCCCTTTCTTACCTTTCCAGCCTTCTTACACCTTACTTCCCTCCACACATACACTCTTTAATCCACCTGTACAGAGTGAGGCTAATGGCTTCAAGCAACTCTGCCTCATTAAATCCAATTCACTCAAAAGTCAAGACATGATATTATTGGTCCTCTTCAAGAATGAAGGACAAACAACAACAACACAGGCCTCCCTGTAGTTCCTCTACTGCAACACTCCCATCTCTGGCCTTTGCATTGTCTGTTCCCCAGGCCTTCAGTGTTCCACCCTGCCCCCAGCCTCTTGGTTTCTCTGGCTTCCTTCAAGACTCATCCCAAATCCTGCCTTCTGAAGGAGGCCTTTCCTGGGGCTCTGCACACCCCACCAGCTGCTAATGTTTTTTTTTTTTCTTTTAGATCAGATTTCAAACAAAAACAAATACTCTTTTATTTCCCTCTTCAACTTAGTGCCCCCATTTAAAAAAAAAGAAACATAACTCATAACAATTATGCATCAGCAAACAAAACAAATCTCCATGTTGTTTACATCCAAAAATGTATGTGTCATTCTATGCCTTAAATCCATCACCTCTCTGTGAGGAGGTGATATTTATGAGTCCTCTGAAATTACAATTGGTCATTGCATTTATCAGGGTTCTTAAGTCTTTCGATGTCATTAGTTTTTATGCTTGTTGTTATTATATATATATATATATATGTATATACATATATACATATATATGTATATATTATTCTCCTTGACTGGTCCTGATTACTTTATTTTGTATTGAAACTTCAGGTCTTCCCAGGATCCATTGAAACCAACCCCTTTGTCATCCTTTGTCATTTATAATATCACAAAAATATTCCATTATATTCATATACCTTAAGTTTTCAGCCATTCCCTACCAGATGGTCATCCTATCCTCAGTTTCTAGTTGTCGCCACAAAAAAGAACAGCTATAAATATTTCTGGACTTTTGGATCCTTTCCTCTTTCTCTGATCTCTTTGGAGGATAGGCCTAGTAGCAGTATCACTGAGTCAAAGGGGATACCTCATTTAGTGACTGTGGAGGCATATATCCTGTGTATCTTGTATGTACCTAGTCATCTAGGCTAGTAGAGGGTATGGTGAATAGAGTTCGGGGCCTGGAGACAGGAAAAACCTAAATTCAACCTTAAACACTTACTAGCTATGTGATGTCAAGCAAATAACCTGTCTGCCTTAGTTTCCTCATATAGAAAATGGGGCTAATAACAGCCCCTACCTCCCAGGATCATTTTGAGGCTAAAATGAGATCATATGCATTGAGATTTGCAAACCTCGAAGTACAATATAAATGATAGCTGTAATTATGTACATGTTGTATCCTCCATTAGAATATATACTCCTTGAGGGCAGGAATTTTTTTCTCCTTTCTTTGTGTCCCCCATGCTTAGCATGGACTGGGCAAATAGTAGGCACTTAATAAATGCTTGTTGACTGACCTCTCAACTGGACTGCAAATTCCAGGAGGGCAAGGACTATGTTTTAATACTCCTACTACCTCCAGAACAATTCTGGACACACAAGAGAAACTTAATAAATGTTTATTGCATGGCTAATAAGCAAAAAGCTCTGTTCATACTTGTATTCAAACTGAGTCAATTTGAACCTTTTCTCTCAAACATGGAGCTTAGGAGTTTGTACTGACTGAGCCTGAATATTCAGACTTCGAGAACACAAGGAATCCAGAGGGGTCATATAGTCTATCCCCCAAGCTCTAGGGAAACCAGAGAAACTATTTCTAAGCCACTTTAATTGTAGATTATTATTACTAATATCAGCTTAAATTTGCTTTCTAATATCTACAAGTGCTTTCTCATTCATTCCTATAAGGTTTTTATTGGAAAAAAAAGTGTTGGGCTTTTTTTTTTCCTGGAGTGATACACAATAGCAGGCCTTGAAACCATTCCATATTATAATAATCTCACCACCATTCTCAAGTCTTTAAAAAAAAAGACTCATATACCCTCACTCTCACCAAGGGGAAAGAGTAAGTGTGATAGCAAAAGGGCATTTGTAGCTCTAATACAAATCCATTGTACTCTGTCCTGCAGACAACATCTGGAGTGTTGGGGGCAGCTCTGGGCATCCCATTTGAAAGAGGGCCTTAACGAGCTAGAAAATACCAGGGGAGACAGAGACTAAATGGTGAATGGAATGTAAATCATACTTTATGAGAATTGAAGGAATTGTGGATGCTTATTCTGGAGAAGACTTAAGGGGATACTAACTGTTCTAAAAACAACTTTTCTAAAGTATTTGAAGGGCATTAAATTCATGTTGCCTGATCCAGAAGATAGACCTAAGAACAATGGGAGAAAGTTGTGGAAAGGCAGCTTTAGGCCTCCATGGGAGTGCTCTTTCACTGGAGGTCTTCAAGCAGAGCCTGGGAATGTGTTACACTCCCTCCTAAAAGGATCCAGAGCAAAGTTCTATCTGAAGTCTCAGAGAGAGGGTTGTTACTCTTGAGTGTGCGAGGTACTGAGGGAAGGTCAGGTTCATGGTAAAAATGATATGGTCTTTAAAGGATGGGTTAGGCATCAGGCATGCTGGGTCAGACATGGGTCAGTCAAATCACAGAATCTACAGGGGTGGGGAACCTGTACTCTTGAGACCACATGTGCCCTCTAGGTCCTTAAATGTGGCCCTTTGACTGAATCCAAACTTCACAGAACAAATCCCCTTAATAAAAGGATTTGTTCTATAAAACTTAAACTCAGATAAAAGGCTGCACCCAAGGACTAGGAGGCCACAGGCTCCCCACCCCTGGGATGGGTAGAAATTTAGCAGATGAATAATAGAGAGGGTGGACATCTAGATGTGAGTCTGAGTAAAGGTGTATAGATAAGAAAATGGAGGATGAGTTGAGCTATAGTCTAATCTGTCAACATTAAGAGATAGAATAAAGGAAGTAATACAGGATAATGCTCGAAATGTAGGTTGGTACTCGATTGTGAAGGATATTGAATTCCAGGCAGGTGTTTCAACTTCACAGACAAGAGCGAGCCACTGAAAAATTTTGAGCGAAGGAATCTCCCAAACAGATCTCCATATACGATTCTCCTCCAGCCCTAGTCCTGCCTGTATCTTCCATTAGACAAGTAAACACACATTGCTCTGACACTAGACTGCATCCTTGCTTATAACAATACAGTCTTTCCTCGGCATATTACTGAGCTGTTGACCGCTTTCCTTTTCAATCATACGCTATTTACCTTTCAAAGGCCTCTTTATTGCTCATCCCCTGAAATCCTGGCTTGAAAATGTTTGCGGCCCAAGGAAATCATACTTGTTTTTCTTGGACTGGGAACTTGTGTAGTAAAGGTCGGGGAGGGAGGAGAGAGGAGGAGATGGAGAAGAGAGGGCGATGCACAGTTAACATCTCTGAAAGTGCTTTGGTGGGGGTGGTCAGCAGCATAGCCATCTTTCACAGAGTTGCAATTTTCATTCTCTCCTTATCCTTATAGGGTCCTGGTGTAATCTCAATGCTGTCTCCCAGGAAGGCATCACCAAGCACAGGCAAAACCTAAAATATTTACAGGGAAACTTGGCATAAGAAGTGCCCCTTGCCGGTTTCAGAAGAAGGAACAGTGGGAGCAAATCACAGGATCTACAGGGGTTTATGCAGGCAAGGGGTATGAAGCCAAGGCTGGGAGGCAGTAAAGCTCATATCAAAATACTGTTATTTAACATGATAACAAGATTGCTGGGGTTCTCCTTCCATCAGTAAATTCAGGAAATCTACCCCCTTTCAAGGGAAAATTTAGTGAAGGTGTTTCTATATCCAAAGCCCAGCAAACAACAGTACTGCCTAACAAGGGAGTGATTTAGACTTTGGTAGGTCATGGATCTCATCTACAACAGTACTTCCTCCAGGGGTGGAGATCACAACCCTTCCATGCCTCCAACTCTCATTTGACTCTTGACCATGTTCTTTCTATAAATCCTCCATGTATGAGTCATCCAAGATTCTGGGGCCTTCTTCTAAATGTTGGCATGGCATGGATGGTTGGGGGAATTCATGAGAAGCTGTCCCTTGGCCTCACTATAAAACCAACTTGCCTTTTTTCCTGTCATATGCTTCTTTGATGACATTATTTCTAAAAGGCTTCTCCTTTGCTATTCATAGGATCCCATGTTCAGAGCTGAAATGGACCTTAGAAATCAGAGAAGATTCATAGATCTAGAACATGTTCTCGCTACTCCCAGAAAGCTATAATGTGATTTCCATATTTTTTCCATTCCTACATTCCATATGGTTCTAGGAGGCTTTGTCCCAAGCCCTTGACAACTCCATAGAATCCATTTAATGGGAAAGGAAGGAGTCAAAAGTAATTGGGAAAGAGATCTAACCAGGGGTAGGGAAAAATATTCAGGCTCTGCCACATCCTAAGAAGTCAAGAAGGAACAAATATACCATCCTGCAAGGTCTTATAGAGAGAGGGTTTAGCCTTTGAATGACTTGCTCTGTTCACAGGTTAGGACTTCTTTTGCTGACCAATAGATGGGGGAATAATCTCCCAATTTCCTATCACTAGTCATACCAAAGTAATCTTCCTTTTCTCTCAAATGCTTATAAGCCCCAAGGCCATCGATATGTAACCCAGGGCAAAGATATTATGACTAAGGGAATATAGATTTGTGATGTTCAATGCAACAATAGGAGGAAAAAACTGGTGGTCTTTAAAGGGCCTCCCAATTCAGTCCTAAAGGAAAGACCTTGGCTGAGCATCTCTTTTAGAAGATGCTCCCCTCCACCAATGAAAACAACCCCTGCCCTCAAGGAGTTTATATTCTGCATACATAAAGCAACAGAGAATGACAAGATAATGATACAAATACTTTCTTTCACCCAGAAGGGGAAGAATCATATGCACATTTATATCAACAGTTAACATCAATGAATGAAGTCTGTGACTCCAAAAGGAATTCCACCAACCTCTGCCTTTGGGCTTATCCAACCTAGTCATGATTTGAATATTAGTGGATGGCTGAGACATGCTCACTTTATATTACAATAAACAGTTCCCTTTGTCTGCTTTGGGGTAAAACCTCACAGGCCCCTAACCTCTATGAGCACCCAAAACTGGGCATCTCCCTGAACTGAGCTGGCTTTTTTTATGTATCCCCATGCCAGCCAAAATAGGGACTCATGAAGATAACAATGAAATAGAGAGCTCACATACCTTGTCTCCTTTTTGTATTGGTGGGTATGACCACCAAAAAGCACAGGTCTGAATTATGCAGTTCTCTCTCTCTCTCTCTCTCTCTCTCTCTCTCTCTCTCTCTCTCTCTCTCCCTCTCTCTCTGTGTCTCTCTCTGTCTCTGTCTCTGTGTCTCTCTCTGTTTCTCTCTCTGTCTCTCCCCCTTCTCTCTCTGTCTCTCTGTCTCTGTCTCTCTCTGTTTCTCTCTCTGTCTCTCCCCCTTCTCTCTCTGTCTCTCTCTGTCTCTCTCTGTCTCTCTCTCTCTGTCTCTGTCTCTCTCTGTTTCTCTGTGTCTCTCTGTCTCTGCCTCTCTCTCTGTCTCTCTCTCTGTCTCTCTCTCTCTCTGTGTGTCTGTCTGTCTCTCTCTCTCTCTCTCTCTCTCTCTCTCACACACACACACACACACACACACACACACACACACACACACACACACACACACACTCAGTAAACTCCACTGGCTCCCTATGACCTCCAAGAGCAAATACAAAATGTTCTGTTTGGCATATAAAGCTTTTTATAACCTAACCCCTTCCTGCCTTGCCTGCCTTCTTACATCTCACTCCCCAATACATTTTCTTTGATCCAATGAAACTGGCCTCCTGGCTGTTTCACGAGAGACACTTCATCTCTCAGTCCCAGCATTATCTCTGGCTATCCCTCATGCCTCTTCTCCCTTCTCCGCTCTGACTACTGACCTTCCTGGCTTCCTTTAAGTCTGAACTAAAATCCCACCTTTTACAGGAAGCCTCCCCCAATCCCCCTTGACTCCACTGCCTTCCCTCTATTAATTATTTCCTATTTATCCTGTGTATAGCTCGCTTTGTATATATTTGTTTGCTTGTTGGATCCTCCATTAGATTATAAGCTCCTTGAGGGTAGGAACTGTCTTTTGCTTCTTTTTGTATCCCTAGTATTTAACACAGCACTTGACACATAGTAGGCACTTAATAAATGCTTATCGATTGATTGTATTCTATCCCAACAATAATAGCATACTCTCTATAATGAGGCTAACCATAAGGCCTACAGCTAAGTAAGCTTAGTGTGAGGTTTTATCTATGTCTGTCACAAGCAGCATAAGCATTTAAGGCAAATGAGTGTTGTACAAACTCTTAGGTGTTAGAGGCTATATCAGCCTGACTGCAGAGCACTCACAGTAAAAATTTCCTGAAGCAAACAGCCTAGAAGCTGATGTTGTGGAGCCCATTAAGTTCCATAGATTTCTGTATGTTATGTAGGGGGGAAGCAGATTGGGATCCATTTGATACCTAATCTGAACTGACAGTCTTTATGTTTGTTTCAGGTGAAAATGTTTTTCAGTTCCAGTAAATGAATGGGGGGGAGGGGCATGCTGGGAAAGGTGGATTTCCACAAACCCAAGCTCCGGCCCCATAATTCCCTCTACCTCTGTCCATTCCTGGAATGGAGGATATAGGGTTCAATTTGAGACAATTTCTCCTCCACAAATGGGAAAGGGCCTTTCTGAAGCTTCTTGGTAACAGAATAGGTTTGATGGACTCAAAAAAAAGTCTCCCCTGCCTTCTTTTAGAACTGAATGTGGGTAGAAATAAAACTGCAACATGGTTAGGGAAGGTGGAGGTGGGGGGGGGGGGATTAATTGTCTTCTCTCGGTGCATTCATTTCATATTCATTCTCACAGTGCTGATCATAATGAATTTATTTAGCATTCATGTGGATGTCCCATCCTGTTCCTCCATAGATATTTTACTGTAATTTAGCATAAGTTAATGGATATCTATATTAAAGTGTTCCCAATTAAGCAAGTGGCCCCTCTGTTCCACAGGCCAGATTGGAATGGATGGCCATGAAGAGTAAGCAAACTCTGTCGACTTCATTGCCAGCCAAGGAGGTCAAACCTGAAATGAGTTTAGCTCCATCTTGTCTCTACTTCACAAGAATCCCGGTGGCTCAAAAATAACTTTGTAATTGACTGATCCAGACACATGAGTTGGAAAGTGGGTGATTGATGGGCCCAATATATTTGAACAAAATCAACACCAGAGAGAATACTAATTACACAAATCAAACCAGCAAGCCCAGAAGAGGATGGCAAGATAGAGTCAGGATTAGCTGGACACGTTCTCCAGTTTGCAGAGTTCTGAGACTCTTAGGAGACTGTCCTGGGATGCAACTGTTTGTTGTTTAGAATTTGCCTTCTGAAACATTCTTGGATTAGAAACAGCCACATCAGAAATGGCTTATTGGGCTCAGTAGAGGTTACTTTTAAAGGCTTAAGGGATTGGATTCCATTAAAAAAATTCACAAAACTTTTAAATGAATTTTGGTCAAGCAAAGAGGCTTTTTTGTTCTTTTAAGTCCTTGTGTAAGAAGAACAAAGAAAAGATTAAAATTTTCTGACAGAAATACAAGTAGCTCCCTAGACCTTCATGGACAACAGGATAGATTCTGTCAATAAATAAACACATGTATGCATATACCCATATGCATACACATGTATGCATATACCCATATACACACATGTATGTACATATGTTGGTATACATTTGTATATATGTGTGTTTATGTGTGTATATACATGTATGTATGTATCTGTGTGTAGGTATATAAGCATGTACATATATATGTATACATATATGTGTGTGTGTTCTTTGACTGAAAGGTCAGAACTTTTTTAGAAAAGCTTCCTTGGGTAAAGATTGGTCCTTCCAGAGCTTAAGCCCCCATATCCATTAGTACAGAAGAATTGATTGGTGCTGGCGGACAGCTGGAGACTGAGCTGGCAAAGTTTCAGAAATTCAACAGCACACCAAGGACTGCATTCCAGGGACTAAGAGGTATCATGAGGACAAACAGAGACCACACCTCATTTTGATAATGCATCTGGGTCTTCTGCTGTCATCCTGGTAACTAAGGAAACTAAGTGGAGCGGGAGAAGTGCAGCACAAGTAATTTCATCGCCATCCCAGCATGCCAGGTTAGCATGCAGCTGGGGCATTTAAGAAGGGAGGGCAGGGGCAGCTAGGTGGTGCAGTGAATACAGCACTGGCCCTGGAGTCAGGAGGACCTGAGTTCAAATATGGCCTCAGACATTCAACACTTACTAGCGTTGTGACCTTGGGCAAGTCACTTAACCCAACTGCCCTGCCTTCCCTCCTCCAAAAAAAAAAAAAAAAAACCCAAAAACAAGAAGGGAGGGCAGTTGTTACAAGCCAGGAGACATGATGAGCAATAAGAAAGACTGTATGATGTAGTAGATAAAGGATTGGCCTTGGAACCTGAAGACCTGATCCCTCCATCTTACACAAACTGACTATGTGACCCAGGGCAAGTCATTTAACCTCTCAATGCTCTGGAAATACTTTTGTTGCCTTTGGGAAGACATGATTTAGGAGCAGAGATAGGAGCTGAGATAATCAAGTCTTTAATACAAGGAATAGAACCACTATGAGTAACCCAGTGAGCCTTTCTTTATGAAGATGTTTTTCAGTATCCTAAAAAGCGGTGAGGGTGTGGATTGTAATGCATTTGTGTCTCTTTAGTCTTACCCCAAAATGATTCCATTGTTTCTACTACTGAAATTACAAAAATCAAGTGTGGGACAGTTTAAAACCTAAGTTGCCTGTGAAAGTAATTTGAGATTCTGCCCCATCCCTCTAGAATTGTGTTCTTCAAATGTGATCTTCAAACATTATATCACTGACCTGGGCTAATACTTAAGGCTGGGTAATGTTTTGATTGCTTCCCTAAGTGATGAAGAGGAAGACTTGGGTCCAGATCCCCACTCTGATATATATTCCCTGTGAGGCCTTTTACAAATTTATTTCATTTTTCTGGACCTCAGTTTCCTCATCTGTAAAAATGAAAGGATTAGACTCAACCCTCCCAGTTCTGAATCGTATCTGTTGCTGTGGTTCTTGGATTTAGAACTAGAAGGGCCCCTGAGAGGCCATTTAGTCGAGTCTCCACATTTACATATAGAAAACTGAGACCTTGAGATACTAAATTCCTTGCTCAGTGTCACAAAAGCATCAGGGGTATTTGAACTCAAGCCCCCTGACTACATAGTTAGGTTTGGGGTTTTGGGGGTGCTTGTTGCTATTGTTTTCCCCCCAGTGTACCACATGCCTCCAGCTTCTTTCCCTGAATTTCTCCTTCCTACAGCCTTCACTCTGCATTTGGTTCTCCCTAATTATATGAATGGCTTACCCAGATAAATGAGTGGAGTGACTAGTATGTGCTCCTTTTCTTGGACTATTTAGCCCATCTTTGTGCACCAAGCAAAATATCCGTTGCTTTACCTAACTGCTGTATCTTACTGCCATGTCCATTGTATCATGGTCCCATTGTGCCATGCGGACATACACAGTGTCTTATTGTATCTTGTAGTCACAGACCCAGTCCATGGGCACTTCACTTCTTCCAGGCCAGGTACAGGTTCAGAAATGTGGAATATGTAAAATGTCACATGGTATTTGGCCTATCTCTTAAGATGCAAGGAGGGCTGGTCAGGGAGGAAGCAATGTGCATGGGTTGCAGAGAGGCAGACTTGGACTCCATTATGGAAGGGGCTTCCTAGCAATAAGAACTGTACAAGGGTGAGAAGGCTATCCCTAAAAGCACTGGGGCCTCTGACATTGGAGGTCTTCAAGGGAAGGCAGTAATGAAGGACATTTTGGGCCAGGCATGGGTTGAACTGGACAATCTCTAAAATTCTTCCCTACTCAGTTTCTGGGGTTCTGTGAAGAGGATTCTTTTTTTCAGCAAGAAGCAGTCAGGTGACAGACAAGTTATGAAACTCTCTTCTTGAAGACCATGAATAATAGGAGGGATCTCCCCCACCCTCCACTGCAATATGTCCAGTACTTTGTAGATCATGTATGGTAGAGGGATTACCTGAGTGATGGGAATTCTTTCAGTTCTCAGATAAGCCAGGCCTGAACCCCCAAGCAAAATCAGGCTTTTGGTTCAACAGAGGAGTCAAACAAATCTTCCTTGGGGCAAAGGGGGAGGAGAGGAGGAGTCCCCACAAAGCTCTGATCAGGTGAAGACTCTAGCAATTCCAAAGTTGGGGCATAGGGCTAACAGAGGCTAGCATTTGTACTTGGGAAGGAGGGACTTACGAAGCAGGATTGTTTTACTGAAATTCTGTTAACAGGTGATTGCATTCTCTGGGCCTCCTTCTAGCTGTTTGAAACACTGGTGGGAACTCCAGGAGAATGGAAGTCTGTCTTTGAGGTTAGAATTCATCTCCCACCCACAGATGATACACAGCCTGAGGGGAAAGACGTGCATGGCTCACACGGTTTCCTTCTCAGGAAGGCTGTCTGTCAGTGGCCCTGGTGATTTGAAGGCCCATCTGAAGCTAAGACATAGCAAGAGCAATCTGATAGAGTTCTGAATGACTAAGGCGACAGTGAAGCTGTTATGGGCAGAGAGGAATGAGGGGCACTGGAGAGGAAACTACATATTAGGAACTGGAGGCACACAAGCCAAAGGGACAAATAAGAAGAAAGTAGACAAGGGAAGATACTGTTTGCAGCCACATTTCGAACAGACAGAACAGGAGAAATGAGAAGAGGTGGGGGTGGGGACTCTGATACAGAGGAAGCTGCATCATTAACTGATGTGACATTGCTAGTGCTAATTACTGGGGGGTTCTTCCCAGCTACTCCAACGGCAGCCCATATGGAGACTAGAGCGAGAACAAGAGCGGCCAAGTTCTGTTTTATTTCCTGTGTACTCCCCCCATAAGAGTAGAAACTCCAGCCCTCAGCATTGGAACAGGCAGCCAGCTTTTACTAGCACAGCTTTCCTTCTTTCCTCCTTTTTACAAGTCTGTGCTTTATTGGATTTACTTGAGGGGAAAGAAACACCCATACCAGGAGATGGGAAAGGGTGACCTACAGGGCCATAGCTTTAGTACAAGAAAAGACCTTAGAGGCTGTGGGGTCTGACTCCCTCATTTTATAAATGAGGAAACTGAGACTTGCCCAAGGTCATGCAGATGATGAAGGAGGCAGCATGTGAGCCCAGGTAATCTTAGCCCACTGTACTTTACTGCCTCTGGGTTCCCTGGAACCCAGGCTCACTCAAGTCCCACCACCCAAAGAAGCCTTTCTCCATTATTCCTGTGCCCATTTATCACTCCCTTCTCTGAACTCCCATGCCATATACAGTCTATCCCACCTAACTGATGCCTTTGATTATATATCTGCTGATTGATTGGTGAGAATCTGCTTCACAGGCCAAGGTCTGGCAAACTGCCTCTGAGCAAGCCTCTGCTTGCTATCAATTTAGTTTGTTGGTTCAAAGAAATCTACCTTCAAGGGGGCATGTATTGATGCAAAGTTGGCTTGGGAAAAGTGACTTCTGCTTAATGATCCCACTGAGAACCATAGAGTGGATGGAAATACAAGCACATCATCCATGCTGGCCTAGAAATAATATACTTACTTAATTGAGTACATTTATACTACATAGGATGCATGAAGGAGTTGGCCAGTTACAAAAGGAATTATACTAACATAGGCAAAGTAAAGCAAGATGAAAAAAGCAAGATGTAGAACTTCAGAGGTCGTTCTATCCCAAAGTTATATGGAGAGTAGGATGGATGGGGTTTTGCTCCAAGCTCAGACTCTATGAAGAGTGCTTTTTTCCTCATTTGGGGAACCACCATCATTATTACACCTTAAATCTCTCCAGGTACAGTGACCTATATCCCTGGGGAGTAAGCTGGGGATAGGAAGAGTCAGGTCCTAAAAGAGGATGAAAGAGCCTAGCAGAATATGAGGGAGATGGCTTCTGGGAAGCCCTGTGCCAATCCATTAAGGTCAAACTATCTTCTGTGTAAGCCTCTGCCCCTCTCACCCCCATCCATCATGAGTATCACCATCAGATTAAAAAAAGTTCCTGGAAAAAACTCTTCCTTTTATCTACTTTCCCAAGGGGCTTTGCTTATGACACCAGCTTATACTGTATACACAGGCTGTAGGCAAGCCAGACTCCCCAGAAAAACAAAAACTAATTTTTTCCACAGAAATGGCCCAGTGGAGAAAGTCAAACCAAATCACCAGAGCAAGACAGAGGAGGGTTCCCAGATGATTGTGATTCTTCCTCAAGAATAATCCATATGATGTAGAAACAGTCTATTCTGTTATAGAAAGAACTAAAAAGTTCTGCTTGAATAGTTAGAGACAGTGGGAGCAGGAACTTGATTGGGCCATGTGAAAAGAGGCCCTAGTGGAATACCTGTTACTGGATAGTCTGTAGATAAGATGTCAACCTCTGGATAGTCTGTGTAAACAAAGGTGTTGGGATGCACTAATGGGTAGTGGGAAAGGAGGAAAATAGAGTGCTTAAACTCATGGCAGCTAAGGAAAATAGATGAAATGAAAAGTTTGGATCTTGAATGTCAAGAAAAGCAAATGGGGTAGAAAGGAGAATCAATGAATTATTTCAATGAATTGGGGTCATGGGCTGTTGCAGCTGCTTTGCGGAACTTAGAGGTTTTCACCAAAAAAGCCAATAATGTTATAATTAACCAACAAACATCTGTTAAGTTCCTAACACGTGTGTAAGTAATGTTAAGTATGATGCTAGGTCTTGGAGACACAGAAACAAGACTTGGGGAAATGGTCCTTAGCCTCAAAGAGCTCGTTTTCTATCTGTAAGCAATATGTTTTGTTATTGTATGCCCATTTTATTTCACAGGTAGGAACTGCTTAATTTTAGACACCTGGGGACCTGAAAAGGGGAGATGGAATAAAGGAAGAGAGGACAAGGCTACAACCAGGATCACGGTCACTTAGAAAGACAAAAATACCAATTCAAATAGCTTCCTTCTGAGATTATCTGTCATTTATACCATCTATAGCTTTTTTATTGTTTAGCCATTCCACTCATGTCCAACTCTCTGTGCTCCCATTTGGGGTTTTCTTGGAAGATATATAGGAGGGGTTTGCTGTTTCCTTCTCCAGCTCATTTTACAGATGAGGAAGTGAGACAACAGGGTTAAGTGACTTGCCCAGGGTCACACAGCTAGTTAAGTGTCTGAGGTTGAATTTAAACTCAGAAAAATAATTCTTCCTTA
Source organism: Gymnobelideus leadbeateri (assembly GCA_011680675.1). Taxonomy (NCBI): domain Eukaryota; kingdom Metazoa; phylum Chordata; class Mammalia; order Diprotodontia; family Petauridae; genus Gymnobelideus; species Gymnobelideus leadbeateri. The sequence continues at coordinate 416,265 of WOXC01006844.1, forward strand.
TTCTAAACCCAGTGCTCCATCCACTGTACCACCTAGCTGCCCAGAGCTAAAGCTTGTGTGCTTATAATTATCCCCATGTTGTCTTCCCTATGAGCATATGAGTTCTGTGAGAATAGGGATGACATTTTTGCCTTTCGTTGTGTCCCCAACACTTATATGCCAGTACCTTAATAAATGCTTGTTGACTGAATAGCTGATTGGCCATTGGATGTGCCAGGGATCCAGCCTTGGTTGAGATGCTCTTTAGATTTAGCAGTAAGAGAGGTGCTGTTCTGTCTTGGCCACCAGGATGATGACAGGCTCTTGACTACTCCTTCATTTTTTCAGGGCTGGGACACAGGAACTGTCTCATACAACAGAGTCTTCATCAGTGTAGAATAAGACCAAGTGTTTTATAGAGAGAAGACAGGATCTTACTCAAATTAACCTGACTAGTTAGTTTCCCCTGACAGGTGTCAATTGTAATAGCATCCACACTAGCACACAGGGTGGGCTGCTAGCACAGGTTCTTTGATCTGCTTTGCTAAAGGAAAGATGATTTTTAAAGGGGTCAACAATCTTGCTTTAATTCCAGAAAAGTGGAAAATACAAGCAGAGAAATTAGCACAAGATTCAACAGACAGGGCTCCTACTGTCTGAACAAAGTGATACAACCACCTACATACACCACCAGACCAGGAGAGCACAAACCTCTAAGTAGTTGAAGGTTTGGGGGTTTTTTTTTGGGGGGGTGTCTTTTTTTTTTTGGAAGGGGGAAGGCAGGGCAATTGTGGTTAAATGATTTGCCCAAGGTCATACAACTATTGAAAGGTTTTTAACAAATAGCTACTCAGAGTCCTGTCCAGGGAATCAAAAGGTCTTTCTCATAAGCAAAACCCCAACACAAAATCTCAACCTCCCAGTATATATAGTTTTCATCTAATGACTCAGAGCCAGAAAGCATCATAACTCTTTTGACTCAGTGCTTAATTAGCTTAGTACCAAAAGGTGTGAAAGCCTTCCTACAAACAAGCCCCCCCCCCCCACCCTAAGCAAGCTCCTCCTTACTCAAGTTCCTCCCCCAATGGGCTCTATGTGACTCGGGATGTATCTATTAATATTGGGACAGGGAAGATCTTCCTATTCCTTTAACATTACAATTGTCAAGGAAAATGAAAATTTCTAGCAATAAAATTTCAAGGTTTGGGGAGTCTAAAGGAAGTACCGGGTCTTTGAAGAACAACCAAAATGAGTTCTGAACTTCAATGTTCTCATCTGTAAAATAGGGATAAGAATTGTTTAATATCCACACCTCACATGTTTATTGTGAAATCAATACTTTGTAAACCTTATAGCAATATATGCTTCTCAGTTCCCTGGGCAACTAGGTGTCAATATCATGCATTGGGAAAGGAAGTTCCTCACCAAGGGGCTCCCTAGACCGGTGAAATAACAGGTCCTGTACAGAAGAAAAAAAGACTTTTTTAAACAACTACAGTTGTTAGACTCCAGACAGTGTTGGCTGAGCACTTTCATATCTATTCCCCATCCCTGGGTGTCTTGGACAGACCACTTGGCCACTTCCTACCCTGTCTCTGCTTTACCTCATATGGAGAAATCAACCTGAGCACGGGAGAGAAGGGGAAGTGGGGGGAAAGGGAGCAAGAGATGAGCAGAGACAAGAAATTGAGCATTTCAGTGCTGAAAGAAAGGCAAGGGGAGGAAGGGAAGGTAGTCTGTATTATTGCCAATGTGTCAGTCACAATTACTCACCAGCGAGAAAAGTAATAAAGTTACATTATTCACACATTACTTGGAACAAGCTTTTCAATGCTGGCTTCCTCTGAGCCAAATATTGTGATAATTCTAGAGATCATAACTTAATTGAACAATGAATTAATAATCTCACATGTGGACATTTTCCTTTTCTGCATGTGAACTCAAAAGCCTAAGGTTTTTCATCGATTCTCCTAGATGTAGTAGTCAGCTCATAAGCTAAATTCACTACAGTTCCTTAACCCTGAAGAGCTTAATAGAGTGTGAAGGAGAGGGGTTTCTGGGAGATCCCTGTGCCAATGCATTGAGGTCAAATTGTCCTTGTCCTGAGTAGTACAGTCACCATCCCAGGGCACTAGGCCCATAAGTAGAGTCTTGAGAGAGAACTCCAGTCCATGGGGAGATCCTTAAGGTAGGGGCTTCTCACATCTAGAGCATCATCAGAAAAGGGACTCCCTAATTCTTGGATGATAGAAGCAGGATCTGGTATATGGATAGTTTATACCACTGAGGACCAGGCAGGTGTAGGGGAAGTGGTGAGAGGCTGTGAAGATTCAAAGACCATGTAGTCTGTTAGTCAGAAGCCATGTAATCCACATGTCTCATTCTGCAAGTGAAGAAATGGAAACCCAGAGTAAAGTGATTTACCCAAGATCCCAGTGGGCAGGAACTGTACAAGGAGGGATCTGACCCCAAAACTCCTGACGCAAAGATATTGTCCCTTCCCAAATAACCTTGAACCAAGGTATCATTGATTGAACATGACATAATGATACACACATGTGATGATATAAGCATTTCCTGTTTGCCTTGGCAGATAGTACTGAGGCTGTTTGGGGGATCCAGCTACATCCTCTGCTCCATCCCTGTGTGATACCCATCTGCTCAGACCCCTAACCCCCTTTACATCCTTTCCCTGAATACAGATGAAGGCATAGGGTCATAGACTGACAGCTGAAAGGGACTTGGAACATCATCTGTTCCAGAAAACTGAGGCCCCAAGAAATTAAATGATATGCCCAAGGTGACAGAGCTAGGATTTGAACTCACATACTCTGGTTCCATATGTAGGACTCTGCCCACTGTATAATATGGAATATCTTAAGGATAGAGGGATCTGATCCTTGTTTTCTTCTTCACTGTCATCCTCATAGCTATTACCCTCTCATATGGAAGGGAGAGGAAGAGGAAGGGGGAGAGAGAAAAAAGGAAAAGGAAGGAAAGGAGGGAGGGAGGGAGGAAGGAAGGAAGGAAGGAAGGAAGGAAGGAAGGAAGGAAGGAAGGAAGGAAGGAAGGAAAGGAGTCTTAACAGACATAAGTGGAAGGACTTTCTAGGCACAATGTGCAGCTTTTTGCCTTGATAGTGTCAGCAGGGGGAGGTCAGACTGAGGTGCTATAACAAGGTTAATTGCCACCATAAAGTTCAATGTCAAGGAGTCCAACTGAAGCCATCAAGCAGCCAATAGCAATGGCCCAGTTACCTAGTTGTGCTCAGAAACACAAAGCTCTCAAGTGAAACCAATGCTTCAAAGAGGAGGAAAGGTCAACAGCTCAGAAGAGCAGACTCTATACCTAAGATTGGAAACCTTGAGGATCTGTCAGGAGGGGTAGGAAATTCAGGAAAGGGGTAGAGACAGGAAGGCAGATCTCCATCAGGAAGAAGATTTAGATATAGAAGGGAACTTGGACCTAACCTAATCCAATACCCACTTTACCATCTGTAACCTGGATCCAGAAAAATTGAAGTGATTGACCCAACATCTTAGAGCAATATGTCCAAACTAGCATCTTCTGATTCCAAGATCCATTTCTCTTTCCACCACACCCTACTGCTTCCTACTGATTCATACCTTTTCTCCCTCCCTCTACCTTAGGGAAACAAAATGCCAAGAGCCACCCTGCATCAGGAGGTCTTGGGTAGAATGCCTCCCCACCTGGCCAGTCCAGGTTTGTTTTACAACACAACATATATCTCCTGAGCCCCTATGCTGTGATTCTCATAGGGCTCATGGCTACTGGTTATTTATGAGTCTTTCTCTTCAGGAGTTAGTCTTTCTTGTCACTTAACATCTATCTGCATGGATTCATCCACAAAGATACATGCATAGGTACATATACTCACTACACTGCCTCTCTATAGCCACCCATCAAAAAAATCCCACACAACGGTCCTATTGCATTAAAACCACCTCACCCCACCCCAACTCCCCTCTACTCAGCAACTTAATCAAAGAGAATATAGAAGAGGTAGCCTTTGTACAGTCCCAGCCTGGGAGTCAGAAATCCCCTTCATTAAAAAGAGAATGGGGTTGGGAGGGAGGAGAGATGGAAGGAGGAAGGAGGGGAAAAGTAAAGATTAAAAAAGTGGTAGCTTTTTAATTAAAGTCCATATTCAGCATTGAATGGCCAGTTGTTGCTGGAATCCTTCATTAGGATGTGCCCTTTAAATGTGCATTATCAAAGATTTACAAATTCTCTGGGGTTGACACGCCCACTACATTAGAAGAGATTCCCTATGACTGTCAAACGATTTCATGGCATGTGCAGTTGTTCAGGTATTCCACAGGATGACCCCAGTCAGATGGATAGAGAAGCATGAAGGAGGTGGGGGATGGTTGGTTCAAAGAGCAGCCTGGAAGAGGCATGGAAACTCCAGAACAGCTTTCCAACACAGCATGTCCCAAAAGTCTTATGCAAAAAACCAGGATCAGATCCATCTCTCCTTGAGACATATAGGATGACACAGTAGGAAGATTCCCACATCAAGAGTCAGGGGTTCTGGGTTCAAATCCCAATTCTGTCACCTTGGGCAAGTCATTTAATTTCTCTGGGCTTCAGTTTCCTGGCCTGGATGATGTTTCCAGTCCTTTTCAGCTCTCAATCTATGAGCTATTAAAGCTTTAAATTGCACTGAGGCTCTCGGAGCACCTTGTTTAAGAAGAACAGATGGCAACTATTTTTCCATCTGTGCTGAGAATAGAGAGGCCCTAATCACAGCTTTGCTGCTATTATACTGTATGACCTTGGGCAAGTCATAATACCCTCTCAGACCTCAGTTTCCTTTTCTGTAAAAAGTTTTAGGCTAGGCATAGTCATGCATGCTATCATCACAGCCCCTGGGGAAGGGTGGGGAAGACTGAAGTTGGTGAATTGAGTGAGTTCAGGAGTACTAAGCCACAATAAGCTCAATATGATCCAGTATTTGCACTGATACCAGGGAGTAGAAGGTCACCAGGACACCTAAGGAGGAGTGAACCAGCCCAGATCAGAAAAACAAAGCAGGTTATAGTTTCAGTGCTGATCATTACTGGGATCAGACCCATGAATAACCAGTGAACTTCCAGCCTGAGCAAGATAGGGAGCCCCAGTCCCAAAAAAATAGTAGTAGTAATGGTAGTAGTAGTACTAGTATTAGTACTAATACTAACTAATTAGTGCTAATACTAATTAGTGCTAATACTAATACTAGTGCTAGTAGTAGTAGTACTAGTAGTGATGGTGAAGTAGTAATATTCATAGTCATAGTAATGATAATAGTAATAAAGAGTTTCTGTAAAGATGATCTCGTAGGTCCCTTCCAAATCTCAGATTCAAGACATAAAAAGAGACTTCTGGAACATGCAAGGGATGTCTTCGAACTAGCATTTTATCATTTTAATAGTTGGCAGTATTGCTCAACTAGGTGGGCAGCTAGGTGGCACAATGCATAGAGTATGAGGCCTGGAGGCAGGAAGATTCATTTTACTGAGCTCAGATCTGTCCTCAGACCCTTACTAGCTATGTGACCCTACACAAATCACTTAACCCTCTTTGCCTCAGTTTCCTTATCTGTAAGATGAAGAAGGACATAGCAAATCACACCATTGTCTTTGCAAAAAAAAAAAGCAAAACTGAGTCACAAAGAGTTGGACACAACCAAACAACAACAATAAAGTATTACTTAATTATTAAAGATTTATTGCAAATAATTTGCTATGACTCTGTTAAATACATCTGTCTCTTAAATCTTCCTTGGTATTGTAAGAATTTGGTGTTATCTGTTTGAATAATATGCTTTAAAATCATGCCATATGTAGATTTTTTATATGTAATTTCATCCTTCCTGCCCCCTGCATCCTCTATGATCTAGCTCAGGGTGGGGAGTCTGCAGCCTCGATGATACATGTGGCCCTCTAGGGCCTCAAATGTGGCCCTCTGACTGAATCCAAAGTTTCTGTCAAAGGGCCACACTTGAGGACCTAAAGGGCCACGTGTGGCCTTGAGGCCACAGGTTCCCCACCCCTGATAAAGCTAAACTCTTTGTTGCTCATAGTTGCCCTGCCCTGTGTCTTTGCTTGTACTGTTCCCTCTGCCTGAAATATCCTTTTTCTCCCTCAACTTTGCTTGTTAAATTCCTACAATACAGGATGTAGATAATAAGTTCCCTGAGGACATATGGAATTCATGCCATAGGAGTCGTGTTGTAGATGACAGAACCCAGAGCTGGGAATCAGAGATGGGGGTCTAGTCCTGACTCCAGCACTTATTAGCTACATAACTCTTACAAATTCATTTGGCCTCTCTGGACCTCAGTTTCCTCATCTGGAAAGTAAGGGGATTAGAACAGAGGGCTCTAAGGTCCCTTTCTGTTTAAAAGTTGGGGAAGTCTTTGAGCTTAAAGGAGTAAGACCACTTCCAGCTTGGGGTGAACAGACTGAAGCTCTGTTGGGGTAGGGACATATGAACTAGACCTCCAAGGATAGGTAGGGAGAAAAGGAAAAAGCACTGTAGAGAGGGACAATGGCATGAATGACACCTAACAATATTAATAGGAGTAGTAATAGTAGTAGTAGTAGTAGTAGTAGTAGTAGTAGTAGTAGCAGCAGCAGCAGCAGCAGTGATAATGGTGGTAGTTGGAATAGTGTGAGGCAGCATGTTATAGTAAATAGGAAGCTGGCCTCGAAGTCAAGAAGACTGGGTTCAAAATTCCTCTCTGATACAAGCTGTGTGACATTGGACATGTCACTTAAGCTTCTCAGCACCCCAGACCAGTCTCTAAGACTATAAATTACAGAGTATTTGCCGATATTCATTGGTAAAGGGAGTTTCCTCACCAGGAGTTTCTTAACCTAATAAGAGGCCTAGTTGCTAAAAATAAAAATTATTCACAAGGGGATAGGAGTGTGTTCAGGAGATGTTGTATGGAAGAGCTTTGGTGGAATGAAGGGTATTCCTATACATGTATTATCATAATGCTACTTTAAATTTATATCATATTTTACTTTTTTAAAAAGAACTTTCACATACATTTTCTCCAACAGTACTCACGGCCATCAACATCCTGGTAGAGAGAAAACAGGGCAGGCATGACCACCATTTGACAAGGGAGGAAACTGAGGCTCAGAAGAGTTGTAATTTACCCAGGTTCAAAGAGTTTGGTAGTGGTGAAACTAGAACAGAAAACTAGTCTCCAGACTTCCTGTGAAGTTGGAGTTTCATTCTAACTCCACCATCATGTTTACACCTTTAGACACTGTTTGAGAAGGAGATTGTGATGTTCTCTGAAAGCCCACAGTCACTGGTGAAAGCAGCAGTTTCTCCCAAAGCCCCCTGCTCTTCCTCTCTGCTCCTCCACCCCACCACCTCCCAAATTTCTCTTTATACCTTGATGCCAAATACCATCTTGATTCTCCCTACCTAATGAGGCAAGCCAGCCCCACACTGGGTCCCAGTGACAGCTGCTAGGAACATGTTTACTAAAGCCAACTGCTGGACCTGACAAGACGTGTTAATTAGGATATGATGTACCATGGTATGACACATCGGCCGCATGGCAGCAGAACTGGCAGCGTCAGTCACTGCAGGGCTGGGGAGCCTGCCATGACATTCTTAATTAAAGAGATCCATGTTCCCATTGCCAGGTGACAGCGCCAGACCCAGCAAGGGCACTGCCATTGGAATTCCCAAGGAGGGTTGTCCTGCAGCCAGTCTGGGGGAGCTGGAGGGTAAGGCTGAACTCTGGGGCAGGCCTTCCCTCACCCTTCCTGAACAACGGTAAATGCTGGTGATAGGATTTAGAGCCCATGCTATGGCAGAGAGTAAGGCCCATTGTGAACATGAGATCTTAGATCTATAGATAATAAGGGACCTCAGAGTCCACTTACGTCAGTCTTCTCATTTTATAAATAAGGAAACTGAAACCCGGAAGGGCTTAATACTTGCCCAGGAACATTCAGGTGGTAAGCATTGAAGGAGGAATTGGAGCCCAGATCTTAACACTAGAGTCAATGTTCTCTCCACTTTTTTATGCTGCCTCCAGATGCCGAGGGGAACCCTTCCTGCCATATACATCTTTCTCCATAGCCCCATGCCTGAGGTCATTGTTGTTCAGTTGTTTCAATTCGTGACCCCATTCAGGGTTTTCCTGGCAAAGATACAGGAGTGGTTTGCCATTTCCTTCTCCAGGTCATTTTACAGATGAGGAAACTGAGGCAAACAGGGTTAAGTGACTTGCCCAGGGTCACACAATCATTAAGTATCTGAGGCCAGATTTGAACCCAAGTCTTCCTGACTGCAGGCCAGGAGCTCTATCCACTGAACCAGCTCCATCCCTAAAGATTCCCCTCAAAATAAAGTGAGGGACCTTTCCAGTAGCAGAAAGGATCAATTGTGCTCTCAAGGGAGACCTCTGGGTGACCTCTGGGAAATACATCCAGTGGCCTGACATTCTTTAGCTTTGCTCAGACTGCTTTAAGGAAGTTATTTCATCTTGTCTTCAGTGGACAGACAATAGGACATGTGTCTAAGACTTACCCCGGGGTCATAATCCTTTCTCCAAGTCTCTGGGCTTTGACTTCCAGGAGGGGTTGTTTCAATCCCAATCCTTCAGGTATTATAATGTCCGTGATTGTACCTGGGGTTTAGATTGTGAAAACCTTGACAGTAGAACCCAATACATCCAACTCAGTCTGTCCAACAACTTCTGGCTTCCTATTTGATAATGGTGACAATGGCCCAAATTCTCAATAATGGTTTTTCTGAAGAATTTGTGAACCATTTAAGAAATGAAGTCACTGCATCCCTGGTACATAAGAACCATTAGGAGATGTCTGCAAAGTGGGGTAGGGGTGTCGAAGAGTAGAGTCAGTTTCCACAAAGTCTGTAGGGCAAGAGTCGTCAAGCTCTTGAGATAGAGGAAGGAAAATTATTCCCAATTCATCTCTGGACATCAGTTTCTTCAGCTGTTCAAACTGGGGAGAGGGTAGACCAGATGGTGTCTAAGATGCCTTCTAACCTTAACCAATCTCTGATTCTATGATAGGCTCTCCACAGTTCCAGACACATCGATAGGGAAATCTAAAGGATATAATGAGTTCTTTGAGGATAGGGGCCATTTTCCTTATTATCTTTTCTCTCTAGTCCATCACATGATGCATAGTAGACAATTAATCATATACAAGACCAGACAACAACAATGAGTCTTGCCTAAAAACCAGATTTAATTTCTCTCTCCCAGTCTGCTTCCCCCAGTGATTTATCATTATAAGTGGTTAAGGCCTATAGGTTGCATTAGATGACCTGTAAGGTCCAGCTCTGAGATCCTGTGATTCTTCACCTGTGACTTCCTTCTTCAGTTGGTCTTGTTCCTTTTGCCCATCTGCATCCAGCTGGATGGGGAGGCTTAGTCTCTTTGGACTATAGTCTCTTTGGACTATTTCCTAAAGCAGAACATCATTCCTGAACCCATTAGTGAGGGCATTGCTGGCTGAGAACAAGAACATCTGACTGGGCCACTCAGCTGACACTCTACACCATCCCATTCTGGCAAGACCACCAAGAAAAGCTGGCCAGTGGAGCCAGTCTCCCTGCAGGCCAAAATCCCAAGCTGTAGCCTGGGCTGCCTGACTTACCAGGCACACATCAGCACAGATCAGTGAAATGAGATGACTCCTTCTCCATAAAGGTTCTACTCTGCTCTGAAGGAGGTGACCCTTGGACCCTAGGGTGTCTATGTGTGATGCACATACCTCTTCTCCCAAACAAATGTTCCCATCTACCCCTCAGCACAGGAACCTAAGCTTTGCCTTACTATCCAGCATCACCAGGACCCTGAGAGGCCTGAAGTTTTGCTGTTGCAATAAACCAGGAAGTTGCATTCCTGGCTCACAAACATTCACCAGCTCCAGAGAAAATCAGTTCATTGTAGCTCCACCAGCCCTCCTCCAGGCCCCCAAGGAACATAGGATTTATTTTGTTTGAATTAAATGATTTATTTAAAACAACATCAAGCATCAATACCACTGCCTACATTTGCTTAGTAACCATTTACATTTAAATTAATTAATTTCGATGCATAATGTATCATAACAATTTTTCATTCAAACCTTCAAAGTTTTCATCAGTATTCTTTTTTTCCATTTGTTCTTGCTTACTTTCCCTCTGATATAACTATAATTAGCATGCATTCCATTCTCTGTTTCAGGAGCTTATTTTTTGTTATCGTTGTTTTGCTTTATTTCATAAAGAAAATCTTTCCAGATTTTTTTTGCATTCATCATACTCTTTGCTTTTAAGCATGATGGTATTTTATTATTATTACTTTATTATATCATGATTTGTTTGACCATTCCCCTATTCTTAGGACATTTGGGAAATTTTCTTTTTTTTAATTATGTATAATACTGCTTTTTAAAAATTCTGTGAACAGAAAGCTGGATATATAAGATCAATTCCCAACAATGGAATTATTGGGTCAAAAGTTACTATTGTTTTGTAATTTTTGTTGTGTACTGCCAGGGTGCTCTTGAAAGAGATTTTGCAAGTTTGCAATGTAATGAATGAGTGTCCAGATTTCTCTACAACCCTCTAGTATTGTTTCAAATTTTTATTTCCAACTAATTTAAACCTCTTTGATTATTAGTAAGGTCAAAGGTCTTTTTTCTAGTATTTGTTAACAAGGTGCATTTCCTCTTTTGAGAAATTTGTTCATATCCTTTAACCATTTGTCCATTGTGGACTGGAAATTATCATGATTTTCAATAGTTCCTTATCTATTTTAGGTGTCTTTTTTTTTTTGCTTTTTGGAGGGCAATTGGGTTTAAGTATCTTGCCCAAGGTCACACGGCTAGGTTTTTTGTTTGTATGTGCATTAAGTGTCCGAGGCCAGATCCAAACTCAGGTCTTTCTGACTCCAGGGCTGGCGCTCTACTCACTGCACCACCTAGCCGCCCCTAGGTGTCATTTTTTATCCATCATATTTGCCATAGGTATTTTCTCAATCTGCTAGTTTCCTTTTTTGCTATACCTGTATTGTTTTTTCTTGTACGTTATCTTTTCACATATTCAAGCCCTAGCTTGTCCTTGATAATTCCTATTTGTTAGTTTTTTTTAATCTTTCTCATAACTCAAAGAAATCCTTAACCCATTTTCTTCCATCTTCTAAATATTTTTTACTGTTTAAGTCTCTTAATGGACCAGAGGATTTGGAATTGGGAGGGACTTTATATATCATCTAATCTAAGGCCTTTGGCCTTCATTCTATAGATGAGGCCTGGAGAGCTTAAGTGACTTGCCTGAGGTTTCAAGGTATAGAGAACTTATTTGAGAGACTTGTGATTCCTGATACCACATTGTTTCAACAATACCATATTAACTCTTATTTCTAAAACATAACCTCAAAACATTCCCTTTTAAGGGACTCTACAAGCCTTTAGGCACAATGCAGATGTCAGATGACCCCTTCCACTGCCCCAGTCTTAATACAGTCTCTCATTAAACATATAAAAGCAAATGTAAGCTATTATAGAACAAAAGGTTGGTAGGCTACTGCCTGAGGACCAAATCCAGACTGCCTGTTTGGTTTTTAACATTTTTAATATTGTATTTAAATCAAATATAGTATTGTATTTAAATTCAATTAAATTCAATTTGAATTCAATATAATATTGTACTTAAATTAAATATAATATTGTATTTAAATTAAATACAATATTTTAAAATGTAAAAACCATTCTTAGCTCATAGGCCATATAAAAACTTGGGGGGCTAGATTGGCCCTTGGGCCATAGTTTGCTGACCCCTGACCTAAACTATTACAATAGCTTTCTAACAGGTCTTCCAAACTTTATTCTCTTCTGCCCACCCAATTAATCTTTCATATCACTAACCTGAATAATCTTCATCACATACATACCTACATATATATATATATATATATATATATATACATATTTGATCATGTCATTGCCCTGCTCAAAAATCAAATGATTACCTATCAAATGAGGGTCAAACTCCTTTGCTTGACATTCAAGACCCTCTATAATTTGGTTCTGCCATCCCTTTCTATCCTTATTTCATATTACTCTCCCTCCTTACAACCGGTCCAGTAAACATTTAAAAAGAGCCTACCATGTGCCAGGTACTGTATAAGCCCAGGAGATCCAAAAGAAAAAGACAGTCCCTGTTCTCAGGGAGCTCACAGTCTAATGGAGAAGGGAATATGCACACTACGTACATAAATACATACATGCCTACATACACACACACATACACAGGAGAAATCAAAGATAATCAAAAGAAAGAACTAGAACTAAAAACTAGAACTGAAGGAGATTGGCAAAGCCTTCTTGCAGAAGATGGGATTTTTGTCTTCTGACTTATCCACAACTATAGTGCCTTCCTACACACAGCCCTCACTAAACTACTCTAAGGATTGCAGGAGAGAATATGTTCAGTGTTCCAGAAGCCTTAAAATGCTATGTAAATGTCAGCTACTATTATTATTATTAGTCTGCAGAGATGTGTGTGGTAGGGAAGGGAAAGATCCACACTGATTTTCAAAACAATTAACGGTCAACAATGCAAATTCTCACGATGTTGAGCTGGAAAAGACCTTAGAAATCATTCCATTTCACAAATGGGGAAACTGAGGCCCTACCAGGATGAAGGCATATACAAGATGATATAGGTACTAAGTGGTGGAACCAGTCTCCAAACTCAGGTCTCTTATGTAAAAGTCTAACATTGTGTCCACTGTATTGTATTTCCTTTCTAATGCAAAGTTCTGATCTTGCCATTTTCATGTTCAGCAACTTTCAGTGTCCCACCCCACCCTGTTGCCCCTGAGATCACGGTCAAACTCTCTGGCTTGGCATTGAAGACACTTCACAATCTGGCTCTCACCTACTTTTTTCTAGCCCACATTCATGCTCCTTGACACTCTTGGCTCCTGCCAAGCTGGGCAGGTGACCCTCTCCCAAATTATCCCTTATCTTCTCCCTTCCATGCCACCCCACAACCCTCCATGCCTAGAATACCATTCCTTCTGTTTCCATCCTTTAAGGGCCTATTGAGGAGCCATGAATGAACCTTTCCTTGATTACTTTTAGCTAGAGTTATCATGCGTCCTCAGAGCTCTCATAGCATATTGATTGTGCCTAAATATTATGATTATTGTTGTGGTTTTTGTGTCCTTGTATTATCTCCCTTAATGAAAGTTAAGCTCCCCAGGGGAGCTTCTGAGGCACAGGACTTACAGTTGTTGGTGACATTTTTGTGATGTCAGTAGTTGTAAAGGATGAGCTAAGGAAGTTCAGCCAATTGTCATTTCTACACTCCCAGCGCACACACACACACACACACACACACACACACACACACACACACTCCAACCTCCGACCTCTGGTGGCAAAGCACAGAATACCCTATGATAAGTATAATAGTAAGCATTGTATAGCACCTTAAGCTCTGTAAAGTTACAAACAACAATTCTGGACAATTAGGTATTCTTATTATCTTTATTACACAGGTGAGGAAACAGAAGCAGAAGTTAAGTGCTCCAACTCACAAAGTTCATGTGTCTGAATCAAGATTTGAACTCAGGTCTTCCCGACTAACTCCAGGTCCAGATCCAGCATTCCATCCATTGTACTCCCAGGCTGCCTGCTATACAGTACCAGGTCAATGTGGAGATACCTAACAGGGCAGTCCTGCTCTCTACAGGTCCACCTGTGTAGTCAAGCAGCCTGAGGTTGTCTGGCTTCTATGTTGTGACAAGCATTATTGATGCTAAGGAATTACGCAGCTCTTTGAAAAATCCCAGCCACAATATTTGTCTCCATTAACATCCATGGCAGCACTTCAGGGAATCAATATGATACTTAACACTGAATTACACAACACAGTCAACCAGCCAACCCTTCCTGGGTCTGACCTGTCAGGCGAATGCTCCAGAGGATTGTCAAGTCCCATTGTGCCAACATCAAGCCTCCAAGATAGGGTGTGTAAAGAAGCACTCCTGCTTTCTTTTTCAACAACAAAAATCCAAGTATATAATATGCATTTGTTTACCTACTGTGACTGGACAACTAATTCTCTGTCTTTCCAACCATCATTACTTCTTAAGTACCTAATGGTGTCTTGGCTGTCTTCTGGCAGAAATGATTCATGTTTTACTTTCTAAAAATGATCTGGGGTTTTGTTTCTTCCTGGCAGAAATCAGAAGAGGGTTAAAAAAAAAGAGGTTCAGCAAGAATGAAAGGTAATTCAGGCCACAAAAATCTGTCTCTCTGTCTCTGTCTCTATCTCTCCTCTCTCCTCTCTCTCCTTCTCCTCCTCTTCCCCCCCTCTTTGTCCTCCCCCCTCCTCCTCCTCCTCCTCCTCCTCCTCCTCCTCCTCCTCCTCCTCCTTCTCTGGGTGGTCTTATTCTCACTTTAATCTCATTCTAATTAATTTGGCCCCAAATGCCATCTTCCTTTGGGAGGGACTCTTCTCTTCCTCCAGGTATCATGAGATCATAGGCTGAGAGCTAGAATGGATCTAAGAGGTCATCCAGTCCAACCCCCTCACTTTACAAATAGGAAAACTGAGAGCTGAAGTGACTTCCCCAAAGTCACTCAGATAGTAAATGGCAGAGGCACGATACAAACTCAGGTCCTCCAGCACCAAATCCCCCTGCAACATAACCTCCAAGCACAGAGCCACATCATCCTGCAATAGAGTGAGCGCCATCCCTTCCAGGCCAAACGTACAGAAACTACATTACAAATGGTCTTCCAAGCAGACTAAGAGAGAACCAGAAATAAGCTTGGTGCTATCTTTCCCTCTGGCTCTAGGATCCATGGCATAAATAAGGACGTAGAAGGCAGCTGGTGGCATAATGGCCTGGGGATGAGAAGTCTCATCTTCATGAGTTCAAATCTGGCCTCAGACACTTACTACGTGTGTGACTCTGGACAAGTCACTTAACCTTGTCTGAGAAACTCAACTCAGTTTCTTCATCTATAAAATGTAGATAGTAATAGCACCAGCATTGTTGAGATAACTGGAAAGCATTTAGCACAGCACCTGCTACATAGTAAGTGTTATAAAAATGTAGGCTATTATTTAATATTAGATATATAGAAATATAGATATATAAACTAAGTACTCTACTGTGAGAGTGTGAGATCCTTGCTGGCAGAAATTTTTGTCCTTGTATCCCTAGCACTTGGCACAATGCCCAAAACATAGTAGGCACTTGATAAATACTTATTAAAGGGGTGGCTAGGTGGCCCAGTGAACAGAACACGAGCCCTGAAGTCAGGAGGACCTGAGTTCAAACCCAGCCTCAGACACTTAACACTTACTAGCCATGTGACCTTGGGTGAGTCACAACCCCAATTGCCCTGCCTTCCCCCCTCCAAAAAGTAAAAATAAATAAGTAAATACTTATTGATCTATTGATGGACTGGAAGCCAGGAGTCCAATTAAGAGATTGTTATAATAGACCAGAAGAGAAGTGATGAGGGAAGATGGTGAGTGAATGTGCGACTAGGGGGAGAAGCGAACCAAACAGATGTGAAAGATGGTGCATGGGTAGAATCAACAAGAATTGGCAACTGATTGGAAGGGGTTGGTAAAGATGGAAAGTGATACACAAATCCCAAGAAGGACAATCAGTAGCAAAGTGTTCTTTTGGCATCTGTTCCTAGAGCTGTGTCTCGGTTATGCTACGGAATTTCTCATGCCCCTTTTCTGCTGGCCCACTGGATGGGTTCACATGCAAGTCTCTATTCACCAAACAGCTGGAGACTACAATGGGGGTGATGCTGTGCAATTTAACTTCCCTCTGCCTCAGAAGCAGAATGTAACAGCCAACCCCAGGGACTGTTATCTCCACACCCTACCAAAAAAAATTATGTCTGACAGCAGCCCAAAATGAACATTTTTCACCCAAATGAAAGCCACACTGGACAAGATAATTATCTTCATAAGGTCTGCAAAACATGACGATATATCTCATTTTATAAAGCCCATTAAGGTTGGAATTTAATGCAAAGCACTAAAACAAATCTAAAAATATAAGGTAATACAGTAAAAATCAATAGGGATTATTAGGAGTAAAGTGTTAGATCTGAGGCAATAAAGCCTTCGCCATCCAAGAAAACAATGTTCTAGTAAAACTATAATAAATGACTATAGTTTAATCACTTGGTAAATAACTTGGTATTTCTATGAGTTTTATAGTGTCGCAGTAAAAAAAAAAAAGTGCACATTAAGGATTCATCCGAGACGGTTCTCATGAAGAGCGCATCACAGAGTAGTGTCATTTTGGCAATTTACGCTTTTAAATAATAGTATATTATTTTCTACATGGATCCACTTTTTAAGCTTTTCACATGCTTTTAAGATATCACTTACCATTAGGCTATCACTCTGCAGACTCTCAAGGCTTTGAACACACAAAATTACATTACTCAGGACTATCTCCCACTCCATAGCACAGGCAAACACTTAGGAATTCCTGGAGGAACTCAATTTTCCTAATAACTCTTCCTTAGTTGAGTCCTAATTGCAAGATATGGGTACATTGGATTACAAGACTGGAGCTCCTATCACATGATATTCTCATCACCTATTTAATAACCCAAATCAAAAGAGGTGTCTTCACCCCCCCCCCACAGTCGTTCAGAATCGTCAAATGAAGATAAACTCTTGATTTAAGTAGCTGCTTCTTAGCAGTAATTAACATGTACATCAAATGCCTTTTTTTTTAAGTTTGATATGGTGCTGGAATTTAAGCTCTGATGAAGGTGCCAAAATTAACTGCAATGGGAAATGCATCATAATTTTTAGGATGACTTTGTCTTCTGCATTAGCTAATATCCAAGTTCCTTACTTGACTCTATGCCTCAGCTGTTGAAAAAGTTGATCAGGTACAAAGGTCTATGAACACAGCAGCGGGAGAAAGTCCTCTGGTCTCACTCCCATTTCTTCATGGCAGAAGCACAGTACAGCAGAAAAATTATTGAATTTGGAGTCAAAGGACCTAGACTAAAATCCCACCTTTGTCTCTAATTACCTGGGGACCCTGGGCAAGTCATCTGACCAGTCTGGATCTCAGATTCCTAATCTGTAAAGTAAATGTGGTTGGATGAGATTCCCCTCTAAGGTGAGTTTTGGCTCTAAATGTATGACTTACGAATCCCCTTTTTCCCCAATGTTCCCTATCCCACCTCACTACACTCAACTTATTTCTTCCTCAGGGAATGGATGGTTTTCAAAAAAGTAGACAGTGTTCAAGGTAGGTTGCAGAGCTGGAGATCTTGAGGAAAGGGAGACATGTTGTCTAGTAAAGCTTCTTTCCCTGTTATATCCAAAATCCTTGTAGTTAACTCCTTCTTTGAGAAGAAGTTAGGGGTAAGGCCCAGATCCCAGGAACAGTCCATCCCACAACACCCTGTTCTAGTCAGAACATGTATGAAGTGGTCTTTTCAGTTTGGTGTACATTTTAAGGGGGCTATCAACAAACTAGAACCGATCTAGAGGAAGGTAACCTGGATAGTGGGAGTCAGTCATTCAACAAGGAGGGACAGTCATTGAAAATGTCTGCAATGGGGAGATGGAATGTGTTATGTGAGGAATGACAGGAGACTGGTGTTGCTGAATCACATAGTGCATGGGAGGGAATAAGGTGTTAAAATACTGGGAAGGTGGGAGGGGCCTAGGCCATAAAGAGCCAACAGAGATGTTGTATTTGATTGTAGACTTTATAGGGAGCTACTAGACTAGGGGAATGACATGGTCATATCTGTACTTTAGGAAGATAAATTTCACAGCTGAGTGGAGAATGGGCAAGAGTGGGGAGAGATTTGAGGCTGGGAGACCAACCAGCAAGCTATTGCAATAGCCCAGGCCTCAGGTAAGAAGGGCCTGCACCAGAGTGGTGGCAGTGTCAGGGGAGAGAAGAGAACATATGAGTGATATGTTACAAAGATAAAATCAACAAACAGATTAGTTATGGGGAGTGAGAGGAAAGAGTCAAGGTTAACACATGGGTGTAAGCCTGGATGACTGGAAAGATGGTGGTATCATCAACATAATAGAAAGGAAGGAAGAGGGGAAGGTTTGAGGGGAAAGATAATGAGTTCAGTGTTGGAAATGTCAAGTGTGAGATGTCTGGAGAACATCCAGTTTAAGAAGTCCAACAGGCAGTTGGAGATGTGGGACTGAGGGTCAGGAGAAAGGTTAGGGATAGATAAAAGATCTGAAAACCAATAGCATAGAAATGATCATTGATCCCATGGGAGCTGATAAGATCAAGCAAAATAGTAGAGAAGGAGAAGGGAAGAGGGCTCAGGACAGAGCCCTAGGGAACCAATGGTTAGTGGGAGTGATTTGAGCCAACATCCAACAAAGGAGACAGAGGAGCAGTCAGACAGTTAGGAGGAGATCTCTGGAAACTAGAGCATATGAGGAAGAGTTGAAGGAAAGGGGACTGCTTCTCCTGGACAAGAGAAAAATAGGAGAAGACAGACAATAGCTGTCTCCAAGTTTTTGATGATGTAGATGAGAGAATAAATATGTTCCTTCTGGCTTCAGGAGGGCAAACTAACAGATAATAAAGAGAAGTTGATTGCAGTTCAATAATAAGAAGCAACTTTCTAGCACATAGAATTGTCTAAGAGAGGAATGGGGTGCTATGGAAAGTGGAGAGCTCCCAATACCCTGGAGGTGTCCCAGCAGGAGTCTGGGTGACCACTCATTGTGGAGGGGGTTGCTACCTGGGAAAGAAGGATGGACTAGATGACCACTGAGGCTCCTTCCACCTCTGAAAATTCTGACTCCTTAATCCAATCAAAATGTTCATATTTTGTCTTTTGGGGGCATTAAAAGCCATTCAGAGGATCTTTTGGTAAGATGTTGATTAAAGCATAGTCCTTGGGATCAGTGAGATTAAAGTCCAGTAGGGGAAATGCTCCAATCTCTCCTTACTCTAATCCAAACTACCTAAGACAGTATGGAGACCCCTACAATAGTCTGGGGCAGGGGAAGAACCAGGGTTTAAGTCAGGGTGGTGGTGGTAGGTCTAGAGACATCATGATGTGATAGGAAAAATACTAGCCTAAGAGCTGGAACTGTTATCTTCAGGAAGTCAATAGCTCCACTATGTCCTGCCCTCAGGCCACCTCTGGAGAGTAATGTTTAGTTCTGAGTGCCTCATATAAGGAATATACACCAACTAGAGGGTGTTGAGAAGATGGCAAATAGCATGGTCAGAAGCCTGCAGACTGTGCTATACAAGGTGTGGTTAAAGGATCTTGGCATGTTTAACCTGGAGAAAAGATAAATTAGGACATATTCGGTGGCTACTTTTATGTATTTGAAGGGCATTCTTGGTCACATGGGTTTGGACTAGGTGACCATAGAGGTTTCTTCTGCCTTTTATCTGTTTTTGTTTGTTTGCTTGCTTTTTGGAGGGGCAATTGGGGTTAAGTAACTTGCCCAAGGTCCCACAGCTACTGTGTATTAAGTGTCTGAGGTCACATTTGAACTCAGGTCCTCCTGACTCCAGAGCCAGTGCTCAATTCACTGCACCACCTAGCCGCCCTTTCTTCTGTCTTTTAGAGCCTGTAATTCTGCAATCTAAGTTCTCATCCCACATCTGCCTCTAGCTTTATGGCCTTGGGACAGTTATTTTTCTCTCTCAGACTCAATTTTCTCATCTGTAAGATGAGCGAGTTTGGTTTACTGGCCTCCAGGGTCCCTCTCAGTTCCCAGGGTTCTAGATCATATGCATATTAGAGATATTGTGGAAATGGAATTGACCAGGCTGGGCAATTGACTAGATGTGAAAGATACAACTTCCTAGTAATCCGAGCTGTCCAGCAGTGAGATGGGGTACTGTGGAAGGGGATGAACTCTCTATGCAACGGAAGTGTTCAAACAGAGGCCGGCTGGGAACTCTGAAGAGATTGCTGCATAGGGTAGCAAAATCATTACCCTGTGTTCCAGCTGAACTGCCGTAGGACATCCCAGAGAGGAAGGAGAGAACCAGTGTTTAACACACTGTGGGCAGTGCTAACAAACTCAAATAGAAACACAGGCCACTAAGCCAAAAGTAAGTATCCCCGCGGGCCACGCATTGACTTAGTTTTGAAATGTAATATTATCTGTGTTTTATTGTACTTTTATTTATTTTGTTAAATATTTCCCAATTACACTTTAATCTGGTTCAGGCTGTACTTGGGAATGCTGCAGACCCAGTGTTTGACATCTCTATTATAGAAGAAGAGATTCTTATAAACCATCCTTATCATTGTCCTATTCTCCCACACATCTGCCCTAACACACACACACACACACACACACACACACACACACACACACACACACACACACACACACACCATTCCAGTTTCAGCTCTGGTGAGGCCTTCACCTTAAAGAAAAGAAAAAAAATAAGGTCATGGCTTTGAGGAAGCTCCACCATTTATAAGAAAGACTATGGCTTCTCCCATTCTTCCACCTCCACCTCCACCCCCTCCTTAACCTACCTCCCCTCCATCTGTTTCATCAAAACTCCATTTCACAATTCCCCTTGTAGCTCTCTCCTAATTGACAGCTCCAGCACTGTAATGTTATTTCCCTGTCTTTAGTACGGGCATCAGATTAATGGAAGATCTGCTTGGAGCATCTTCCTTCCACCTCCCAGCACTCTAATGCCACAACTCCTGAGCTTTGTCTCAAAGCAGTATTGGCACCAAGGCATACTGCAGCTCCAGTGATGGTGCACAAGGGAAGCAGCCTCACACTGCCCTTACTGGGGCTCATCTCACTTGCCTGTTGCTAGAAAGGGAGAAAAGAGAAGCCAGATCACAGAAAGGTGGGAAATGTAGGCATGAGAAAAAGAAAATGAGTGCCTTAACAAACCCCAAAACTTCATGCAGCAGTATTGGATCATATATGGGTCCTTTTCAGGAGGCTTTATTTCAGATGGTAACACTACCCCACATGGGAGTATGCATAAGATCCCAATGCTGGTGTCACATTGTATAAAGGCTGATGGGGGTGGGAGGGAATAGTATATAAGGACTGGGCCTTACTGGACTGGCCACATAGTCTTTTTGTTAGGAATTCAAAACAAAAAAAAAAATCATCTCCCCATAGAAACAATGCCATCCTAAGTGGTTGGGTGTCTTGGCCAGGCCACACAAGCCTCTGTAATGTATATAATGGCTACACATACAATGTTGTTGTTCAGTCATGTCCAAGTCTTTATGATTCCATTCTGGGGTTATCTTGGCAAAAATACTAGAGCGTTTGCCTTATTTCCTTATCCAGTTCATTTGACAGATAAGCGAACTAAGGCAAATAGGGTTAACCGACTTGTTCAGGATCACACAGCTAGTAAGTGTCTGAGACCAGATCTGATCTCAGGAAGATGAATCTTTCTGATTCCAGGCCTAACACTCTATTCCCTGAGCCACTTAGCTGCCCCTCCTTTGCATATACAATGAAAAGCAGTAGAAAACACTAATGTGGCAGTATAGGAATAATCAACATAAATATCAGCTTTTTATGGCTAACCTGCTAGATATTAGGGAACTGTCTGAGGCAGATATAATTTAAGTGACTTGCCTAGGTTCACATAGCTTTTAAGTATAAGAATCAGGATTTGAACTCAGATCTCCCTGGGATCATACCCAGCACCATGCCATGCTGAAGAAGCCATGGGATAAACATATGACTCGAGACAGAAGACTTCGTTACAAACCTGAACTGGCTACTTACTACCTGTATAGCCAAAACACATCCCTATTCTGAACTAATGTATTCCCATCAAGGACACCATCTTCTTCCTAGTCACCCAGGATCACAATTTCAATGTCATCCAATACTCCTCACTCTCACTTACCTCATATATCCATTCAGTTACAAGAGCTTGTTTTTACATCTGTAATATTTCATATATCTATGTCTATCATATCTATCTGTGTGTATGGAGATAGAGATAGAGATGTATCCTTCTCTTCACTCACACAACAACCTATCTAGCTCTAGTCAACAAATCAACTAGCCTTGATTAGGCCTAGGTGCTAGGCATTGTGCTAATGAATTGATGAGTTCAGACAGTTATCACCTCTCAACTGAACGACTGAAATAGCTTCTAATTGGTCTGCCTGGCCCAAGTCCATCTCCACTTCAATCTGTTCTCCATACAACTATCAAAGTGATTTTCCCAACGTGTGGGTCTAGACATGTCACCCCATCTCCCATTCATAAGTTACAGTGGCTCCCTATTAGCTCGAAGATCAAATATAAATTTTTGTTTGGCATTTGAAGCTCTTCACAGTCTGGCTTTCTCCTACCTTCCCAATCTTTTTAACACTTACCTCCCCTCTACGTATTCTTTGGTCCAGCAGCCCAGGCTTCCTGGCTGTTCCTTGTACATGATATGTCATTATCCATCTTCATAACTTTCCACTGTATTTTCCCCATTCTGGAATTATCTGCCTACTCACCTCTGTCCCATGACTTCCTTCAGAACTCAGCTCAAATATGACCTTTTTCTGGAGGACTTTCCTAGTCCCTCCAACTGCTAGAGTCTTTTGCTCTAAAGTTACTTTTTGTCTACTCTGTATGTATCTTGTTTGCACTTATTTATATATAGTATTTGTTGTCCTTCCCTTTAGAATATAAGCTCCCTGAGGGCAGGAACTGTTTCACTTCCATCTTTATATACCCAAAGTTCAGTGAATTGCCTGGAACAGAGTAAGCACTTGTTACATGCTTATTAATTTATTGACTTCTCTCTGGGCCTCAGTTTCTTCATTAGACTAAATGTCCCCTAAGGTCCCTTCCAACACAAAAGCTGAATCCTATGATTTCTTACTTCCATCAACAGAAACTGCATATATGATGGTAACTCCTGAGAGCACCCTCCCCAATCTATGCAGGTGTGCTTGGTATGACTTAGGAAACCCAAAAGGAAAACCAGAAAAACATGGCAGTAACCCCATCCCCCAACCTGCAGCAATGCAGCAAAACTAGTGATTAAACAAAGCAGGAAAGCATGTAATCAAATGAGCTAATTTCCTATTTATCTCGAATGCTGGTTAGAGGAGAAAGTAAGTTTGATTAGGGGAGGTTGAGGAGGAGGCAGCATGGTACAGTAGAAAGAGAAATGGAAGCTGGACTAAAAGACAGGAGATTTAAGTGCTAGTCACTTCACTCCTCTAAGCCTCAGACTTCTTATCCATAAGATGAGAGGGTCAGCCTAAATGATCTCAAAGATTCCTTCTAAGCTCCACCATTTGGGGTAGGTGGAGGATTTTGTGGAGTTTCTGAAGGAGGCTTCCAGGTACTTTCCTAAGTGCTTTTGAGGTTGATGATACCGGTTCTTCATTATTTATAACTTCACTCCCAAATCCAGGGCTTTCCTTGTCTCAGATAACTGCTCTAGTGCTAATATTACTTTTACACTTATTGACCATGATTAGAGTCATTTTGCCACCTCACTAATGGAACAGAGAGAAATAGAGAGAAAGGAAGGAAGGAGAGAGATGTTTCCAGTGCGACCGAACAATACTTAGAAGAGAGAAGGAATGGGGGAACTTAGACAGGATTTCTGTGTATGTGTGAGAAACGGATGCCCTGAGGTGAAATAACCGAATTGTAAATAGGCTGAGGGAAAAGAAGAGCACATTATGTTCCCTAACACCTAATAGGGAAGAAAGGAGGTGGGGGGAAAAGATAATCTGTCAGACACGCCGTTATCATGGCCACCAGAAGGAGCTCAGAACAGTGTGGCTGTTGCCCAAAAAGAAGAAGGGAGCAAGAAACGAGGGGAGGAGAAAGAGGAGAACAATATTGTATGGGCCACAAGCAATATGGGTAGTAGAAATATCATTAGATTTGATGTCTCAGAACCTTGTTCAGATCCTTGCTCTGCTACTGACTACCTGTGTGACTTGTCGCGTTATCTCTCTAGGCCTCAGTTCCTTTACATGAAATGTGGGGTTTAGACTAAGATTGTCTTTCATATCCTTTAAACTCTACGTTTCTAAGCCTATGAAGTAGAATATATGTGAATCATGATGCCTATAGTGAAATTTCATCACTCTGCTCTTTCCCCATCTCTTCCATTTTGGGGTCTTAATCTGTGAGCTTTGGGCAGCACCCGTTATACCCGTGCCACCTTCTCTGGCTTCATCAGGCTGGCTCTCTTTCCTGGTGCTCTGTAGGGGGATATTTAGTGGCTGCTCCATCCTGGGACAAGAAAAGTCTCTGAAAAGCCCTTATCAGATGTAGTCTACAAAGTCCTTTAGAATGCCATCAGGTTGGTAAGCCAAGGAAACTCCTCGGGAGTAGGGATTGTCTCATTATTTGTCTCCCCAGTGCTTGGTACACAGCAGGAGCTGAATAGAGGGTTGCTAATTGACTGATTAATTGATTGATTGATTATTACTGCCATTTTGACACCCATTGACTCAAACCACCAGCAGAGAATACTTTTGCCACAATAGAACTTTTTTTGAAAGCCCCCAGCAAGCAATTTGTTTATCATTGATCCTTTACTAATAAGTGCAAAATTCTTCCCCTGTTTAACACTATTCCGTTTCTACTAGAATATTGCACCTAGATCTGGCATATCTATTTTTTAAATGTAGTGCCTTTTACTGATGCCTTTGTTTTTACACCACAGTTATTTTTAGATAGGATTCCACGTAGCTCCAGAAATGAACTCTGCCTTATAACAGAGAAAGACAGTTAATAACATAAAAGCAACCAAGGCAGTGACCACACTTGACAACGCATGGGACATTGTGCCCCATTAGCCCTCTTCCTTTCTGCCAAGAAGAGGAAGATATATTTTATTGCCTGTTCTCTGGGACCAATATGAGTTATTACATTTACATGGAATGTGTTTCTTTTAGCGTTCTTTTCACTTACAGTGTTATAGTCATTGTGTATATTGTTTTTCTGATTCTGCTCATTTCATTCTGTATCAGTTCCTGCAAATCTGTCTCTCTAAATTCCTCATGTGTCTCACTTCTTACTGCACCCCAGAGTCTGTTACATTCATATGCAGCAGCCTGCTCATGGTCATATCACCTATTGATCTCCCATAGCACTTCAGTTAGACCCTTCCTGTGGTCCTTGAGCACAATAAGTGCTTAATAAATGTCTGTTAAAATTAATTAACCATCCTACCCTGTTTAATGGCTACATGCATACAAAGATCTCAACTCCCCTACTGGATTTCCAGCTTCTTGAAGAAAGGAACGTGTCTTATTCATTCTTGAATCTCCCTCAGAATCCAGCAAAATATCTTGCAAATAATAGGTACTGTATGATTGAATGAATGAATGCATTAATCCTCCCTGGAGTGAGGACAGAGTAAATTATCTCCTGAGATTTCACCCAGGTCTCAGAACCTATCATTCTAGATGCCCAAAGTCTTCCTATTCCCTTTCTCTGGATATATTTTTTTTCTGTGTGTATACATTTACATATGTACGCATGGAAGGGCAGAAGAAAATAAGCATTCATTAAGTGTCTACTATGTGCCAGATACTATGCTAAGTGACTTACAAATATTAATTCATTTGATTTCTCATAACAACACAGGAAGGTAGGTACTATTATTATCCTCATTTTTCAGTTGAAGAAATGAGGCAGATGGAGGTTAAATGACTTGCCCAGGGTCTCGCAGCTAGTAAATGGCTAAGAATGAATTTGTACTCAAGTCTTCCTGACTTTGGGCCCAGTACTCTATTCCCTGCATCACCAGCTACATGGTTCTATATGTGTTGCCTATGAGGGTTATCAGTATTGAGATGGGGAGAAGAATATAGAATCAAGTTGGTCCCTGATCTCCTGGAGGAGACTTTAGAGATCCTCTAGCCCAACCTCCTATTTTAAAGTTGAGGTAACTAGAATACAATGATTTGCCCAAAGTCACATAGCTAGTAAGTGACAGAACCCAAGGACAGAATAGTGGTCTCCTGATCCCAATGTTATCTCCTCCATCATGGACTAGAAGAAAGCACCCAAAGCAGGAGACAACAGTGACAGCTGTGCTATACCTGTCTAGAATGCGGCCAGACTGTGTTCCCTAGTCAAGGATAAGAGGAATCAGCAGCTAATGGAATAGGAAGATGCCCATCCCCTCTTCCCTTCAGCATCAGGCTAAACAGGCCTTGTAGTCAGCCCAAGTGAGAGGCAAAGACTCAACAGCAGTAAAGGAAATGGCACTGGGAGAGAGAGAGAGAGAGAGAGAGAGAGAGAGAGAGAGAGAGAGAGTGTCATTTGGTAAGCTGCACAAAACCACTGATGGCTGTCATCAGGGAAACGAGATTCCACTCTAAAAACAATGAGCCTGCTTTGTGTCTTCTCTTAGCTTATGTCTGCGAAACATAAACTACTTTACCAGCATTGCCTCATCCATCATCCCAGCATCCCAGGACTGGGAAGGAGGGGAGAGGCAGCTACTATCACAACTCCTGGTAGAGACAGAAATTCAATTAAATTTAATTCAAATTCTGCTGAGATCTCTCAGCTTCAGTGTCAAAGGGCCCAGCACAGAAGGCCAGGGATCCTTGCACCCAGCCCAGCACCCAGGACCCCTCCAAACACTTCCCATTCAGCTTTTCCCCTTCTAGTAATAATAACAATGACAGCAGCAGCAAGTTACATCAATTAGCCACTTAGGGTTTCCACAGTGTTTATTTCATAATTTCCCCATAAGGTAGATAGTGTATCCTCATTTCACAGATGGGGAAACTAAGC
This sequence comes from Gymnobelideus leadbeateri, assembly GCA_011680675.1. Lineage (NCBI taxonomy): Eukaryota > Metazoa > Chordata > Mammalia > Diprotodontia > Petauridae > Gymnobelideus > Gymnobelideus leadbeateri. The sequence continues at coordinate 443,052 of WOXC01006844.1, forward strand.
CCCAGAGGAGTTACATGACTTGTTGTTCATCATCACGCAGTCAGTAAATAACATTACCAACTGAGATAATGTATCTGCAGTGCTTGGAAAACTTTAAAATGCTTCTTATTATTATAAAGTCAAGATTTACACTTAAATCTGGATACTTTAAGCCCAGTAAATCAATCAATAAACATCTATTAAATGCCCACTATGTGCCAGGCTCTGTGCTAAGTGCTAGGCACACAAAGAAATGTGAAAGACAGTCCCTCCCCTAGGAGTTCACAATCTAATGGGGGAAACAGCAAGCAAACAAATACATACATACATACATACATACATATATATATATATATATATATATATGCCATATATAGGATAGACACAAAATAATTGAGAGAGTTCAATGTTCTTTCCACTGCCCCCACACTATCCTAAATTGTAGTAGCTATTTGTCTCTCAGTTTCATTCTCCCATCTCCCATCTCTGTGACTGCACAGACAGCTCCCTATGCTTGACAGGAACTCTCCCCACCTCACCTCCTCACCTCCTCTTAAAATCTCTAGTTTCCTTTGCCCAATTCAAGTACCACCTTCTGTGGGAGGCCTTTTCTGATCTCCCAAACTGCTAGTGCTCCCCCTGAAATTATTCTCCATAGGCATTTACTTATGTACATATCATCTCTCCAAATAGAACGGAAGATTCTTAAGGGCAAGCATTGTTTCATTTCTGTCTTTGTATCCCATTCCCTGACATACTGTAGAAGCTTTAAAATGCTGATTGACTGATTTGATCTGACTTGATTGAATCTCCACCACTAAACTGCAAGCTTCTCAAAGGGAGGGTGTATCTTGTTTCATTTTCATATTCCCAATACCTAGCTAAGTTCCTCACATATGATAGGCACTCAGTAAATCTTTGTTGGATTCAAATGAATTCCAGCAATCTTTGCCCAGATGTTTCCAGTCTTTGCTTGAGATGGAATCCTGAAATGCATACATTCTCTCAGCACCAGCTTTTTAGGCAGTATGGAGAAGACAAAAGATGGACAGAATGGAGCACATTTGTGACCCTTCTAATGTAAGACTTTAAAATTCACTGTGCCACACCTCCCTCTCTCTTGGGGAGACTGAATACCCCATGTCAGAGCCCTATACACAAGGGGAGAGTGATGTTCAGTTTCTAGCCAAAGAAATTATACAGCAAAAGAAGCTTGTCGTAAATCAAGAGCCAAAAGCAATTCTTAAAACCAAATTAAAGTCCTGCTGCATACAGCAGTGCTGCTTTAGAAATCAGTCCTTCAGGTTCACTCCCTTGCTAGATAAAGGGGAAGGGGAGGAAAGAGACATTGGTATTAAAATTCCAGAAAAGTAATATGAAATAAATAAGTGATATTTTTCTGGCCAAGATAATGCAAGGTTTTTCGTTCCCAATATGATCAGGCTGCTTTACATTTTAATAAATGCACATTTTGAGAAAATAATATTATTGCTCTGATATTGGGAGATTATTTGTGAACATAAAATATGAGAACTTGTCAGGAAGGCATTTATTTTCTTTTTGTCTTTTTTTTTCTTTTGCCATATTCTTCTGCCTAATGGAAGATGATTGCAAAAATAATTATATCAAACAGTGGCCAAAACACAGAACATAAATGGGAAAAATGAAGGTTATCTGGCATCAGATTGCAAACATGGGGGAGGGGAGGAATGTGTGTTGGAGCTCTGGGAGATAATTGCACATCAATCAGATGATTACAAAGTGGGTGGAAAAAATTAAGACGACTGATTGGCTGCTGAATGTTCTGATCCCAGACGGAAATCAGAACATGGATCGGAACTCATTAGTCAAATTACCCATTTCCTATGCCCATGTGAAAAAAGCTGAGAAACAGCTAGAGTTCTGTGTTTGACAAACTCCAGGAGTGATCTAATCTACCCTGCCAAGTGTCTTACCTTTTTTTTTTACCCCTACCTTTAGTAGGGAACTTTAGTAACACTGCACCACCTTGGCCACAAGGAGTCCAAAGCATTCCACAGACCTTGCCCTCTGACCTTGGTCCCATCTAAAAAAGATAAGAGGGCCCAGAATTGAAGGAATGAACACAAGTGTAATAGCCCCTGGTGTTTTACACTATTCAATACACCGACTCATAGATGTAAAGTTTGAGGGGACCTGGGGCCATCTAATCCAACCTCTCTGTTTTATAAATAAGGAAACTGAGGCCCAAAGACGTTAAGTGATTTGTCCCAGTAAGTAAGAGTTAGAGGTAGGAGCCTGATTTCTAATCCGGTTGCTCTCTCTCCATGGTCCATGCTCCCTCCTAATCAACAAACATTTAAGTCTCTTCTGTGTGTGATAACTAGAATGCTGGACTTGAAGACTAAGTTCAAATCATTTTTCTGACACTTCCTAGATGTTTGACCACAGACAAATCACCTAAACTCTCGGTGTCTCAGACAACATTGACTTATCTGCTAAGTTAGAGATGGGTGGCTAGTTTCTACACAAATAGAGATCGTTTCTATGCAGGCAAATCATTGATATGTGGAAGGCATTGTACTATGCCCAAGATCCATATCATATGTAGTGATCTTTTTCATAAACCATCCACCATGGTGCTATCTATCCACCTTGGCCTCCAGGCTTGAATACACCCTCCTTTGGATTTCCCTGATATTTTGTTTGTCCTTCTCTTACACACTTCTCCCTTTTATGCATACGTATCTTATCCCTACCAATACCTCCATGAAGACCTCTCATTCCTATTAAAACCCACCTTGGCACAGTAGGTGGTGGTTATAGACTTGGAGTCAAGGAAGACTTGGGTTCAGATCCTGCCTCTAATACCTCCTTAGTAGTGGTACTGTGGTCAAGTCACTTAAATTCTAAGTATCTGTTTCCTCATCCATAAAATGAGGATAATAATGTCTGTAGTACTTATCTCCCAGGCAGGCTTCAGATAAGATCGTGTATGTGTGTGTGTGTGTGTGTGTGTACACATATGTATGTGTGTATATATATATATATATATAATTTTGCAAATCTAGAAAAGCTACATAAATGTCCAATATTAATAACAATGAATTGTGTTAGTAGATGCCAAAAAAATAAACAATAGCTGAATGAGGACTGAATCTTTGTCAATTCAACTCACCCCTTTGGACTTCCAAAACTCCTTTGAGTTGGGGCAGCAAGGTAGCGCTGTGGATAGAGTGCCAGGTCTGGAGTCAGGAAGACTCATCTTCCTGAGTTCAAATCTGCCCTCAGACACGTACTAGCTGTGTGACCCTGAGCAAGTCACTTAAACCTGTTTGTCTGTTTTCTCAGCTGTAAAATGAACTGGAGAAGGAAATGGCAAATGACTCTATTATCTTTTCCAAGAAAACCCCAACTGGGGTCATGAAGAGTCAGACACGAATGAACAACAATAACACATCCCAAACAGTTAAAAGTCATCCTTTGAGGGTACAGGCCAGGTCCACTGGACGGCCATTTATTAATCACCACTTGTATCTAAGCCCTGCAACTATGATCGTTTGAAATAAGGTGACAGTGAACATCAAGGGCAGCCTTGAAGGGGAAAAGAAGTCCCAAAAGGGCAACAAGGAGGATGGGGAAAGGAACAGGGCAAGATGATGAAAAGGAAGAGGAAATATCCGTTAGAAATGGAGTGCTAGAATATTTGTGGGTGGACTCTAAGAATTTTAGCCTCAGTCATTTTTTAGCATCTAATGAAGGAGCTTTTGTCTTTTCTTTTTGTCTGTTGACAGTTCCCTTAAATCATTGTCCAGTGCTGGCAAGCAGTAGCCAAAAGGTCAGAGCCAAAGAAGTGACCTCATAGGTCATATCTAGGGACATCTAAGGACAACACTACCCATAAAAAGACATAATATTGTTATGAATGAATGAATCAGTGAATGATAAAGCATTTCTTAAGCATTTACTATGTGCCAAGCTCTGACAAAAACAATCAAAACAGTCTCTGTTCTCAAGCAAAGGGAGAAGGAGAGAGGGAATATGTTCAAAAATTAAGGAAATTCAAACTATATACAAAGTGATTTCCAGAGAAAGAGAGAAGAACCAACACCTGGGGAGTCAGGAAAGCCCTCGTGCAGAAAGTAATGTCTAAGCTGTCCTTCTAAGGAAGCTAAGGGTTTTAAGAGAAAATGGAGGAATCACTACTTTATCTGGCATTAGTAAGTTATTGGAATTCATTATGGCAAAAAGTGAAGCTGGTATAAAACATAAAAGGACTCCAGAAGAGCTTCACTAACATACAGGGGTGATACCTATTATGATAAAGTAACAGGGTGATATTATGGGTCCTTAATACTGTTATAGGAATTAGAAATGTACAGGGCCCAACTCTAACTCTTGAGTTTGCCCTTAAGGAAAGGAACTTTGCCCCCCACAAAGAATCCCTTCATGCCACTGTTGAAGATGGATTTAGAGTAGTAAATAAAGCCCTGATCTAAATTCAGTCCTTTGGAACTCTGAAACCCAGGCCTTCATGTCTCTCCCTAGCATAGGGGATCTGTCTAAACCAGGGGTGGGGATCCTGCAGCCTCAAGGCTACATGTGGCCCTCTAGGTCCTCAAGTGCAGCCTTTGACTGAATCCAAACTTCACAGAACAAGGCCCCTTAATAAAAGATTTGTTCTGTAAAACTTGGAGTTGGTTAAAAGGTTGCACCCAAGGACCTAGAAGGCCACATGTGACCTCAAGGCAGGAGGTTTCCCACCAGTCTGAACTAATGCTGATTTGGGATAATCATGGAAATTACTTAAAAGTCCCCAAGGAAAGAATCAGAGAATCATAGATTCAGAAGTAGAAGGTGTTAGGGATCAACTGTCCAACCTCTCCCCCACCTCCATCTTATGTAGAAGGAAACTGAAACCCTGAGAGGCTAAGTTTCTTGCCTAAAGTCTTCTGATACCAAATCTAGGTCTTATGGGAAATTACACTGTCTGGAAAGACCCTTAATTAGAGTAAAGAAGTTTTTCTTTTCCTACTGAAAGCTCTGATCTCCCAAGCTCAGAATTCCAGCACATTATTGTGGAGGGTAAGTAGTTATCTTTCAGGCAATAGTGTTCTGTCCAGAGTCTTCACTTCTCTCCTTCTCTCTCTTGGAGTGTCTTAGTCACTCACCCCAAAGGGCTCACAGTTACACACATTGGCTTCCTTCCTGGTTTTTGGTAGACTGTTTCATGACTCCCCTCACAGAGATAGTCCACACAAAGCCAGCTTCCCCTCTCCTCTTTCTGCTGGACAAAAGGACTAGGCTAAAACAGGAGGAAGAGAGAATAATGCAAGATTGTAGTTACTTTATAGTCAGCCTAGACCAAAATGGGCCTGTCACTTCAGAGGTTCTATAGGAAAATAACTGAGCAAGTAGCTTTTATTTCTTCATATTCCTTCCTCAGGGTCTGTGCCCATCTCTTTCCCACACCCTTAGAAAGTGTAGGAAGTGCTACCTAAGCTGTTTTTGAAGGGATAGGTCAATCTACAAATCCTTATTAAGTGTCTTCTCTGTCCTAGGTAGGATACAGAGACTATTTAAAAGTCCCTGCCTTCAAAAAGTTTGCATTCTCTTGGGGGAAAAAACATGTACAATGTTGTGTTTGTCCTTTTCTTTTAGTTTGATTGTCATTGAAGTGGATTCTAGATTCTTAGGCATTACAGGTAGAAAGTAGCTGAAACAGCATCTCATTCAACCCTTTCATTTTGCAAGTAAGAAAACTGAGAAATAAAGAATTCAAGTGACTTGCCCAAGGTCATACAGCTAGTAGAAAAGGGAGCCAAACCCAGGTCTTCTGACTTACAGTCCAGAACTCTTTCCATTATTTTAAGCAGCCTCCATCTAAGTCTTTTTAGCTAAATGACTCTGTGGATGAAGCATTGGACTTGAGTTCAAATGTGGCCTCAGATACTCACTAATTGTGTGACTTGGGGCAAGTCACTTAACCTCTGTTTGCCTTAATCTACTGAAGAAGGAAATGGCAAGCCACACCAGTATCTTTACCCAGAAAGCCCCATGGACAGTATGTATAGTCCAGAGGGTCAGGAAGAGTTGGACACAACTGAATAAGAACCTCTAGGGAACTGGCAAACCATTGGCACTGCCATATCTGCCAAATCCTGGCAAACCCAGGCAGGATTACTACTACTCTATCCTAAGTTGAACCTTTTAGAACTTTCTAGCCTCCTTCAAGGGCCACTTCCTACAGGAGATCTATTTTTGTCATTTAGAAAGAGTGTGTATTTTGCTTGTGTCCTCTTCTCCAAATTTATTTAGATATATGTGTGTGGTTTATTTAACTATTGTACATGTTGTTTCCCAAAAAAAACGCAAACTTCTGGAAAACAGGGGGGTTTTATAGTCTCTGTATCCTACCTAGCACAGAGCAGACACTTAATAGGTATTTGTGGATTGACCTATCCCTTCAGGTCTTAGGTAGCACTTCCTACACCAGGCCTTCCCTAATCACTTAAGGTATTAATGAAATGGATGGATAGATGAATGGATGAATGGATGGATGGATGGATGGATGGATGGATGGATGGATGGATGGTTAAATGGATGGATGGATGGTTGGTTGGATGGATGGATGGATGATTGGATGGATGGATGGATGGATGGATGGATGGATGGATGGATGGACGGGTCACTGGACCATGACTGGAAATTTCCCTTACTTCACAGGCAGGGAAGAATTCATAAGTGATAGAAGCAGCATAAACAATATATCATTAAGACAATGTGAGGCCCCAGGAGAAAGGAATGTATTAGCCCTCTTTGACAAGAGACAATGAGTAGACATTAAGGAATTTGCCCAGGGCAACACAGTCTGCAGCAGCCCTCAGTACCTGAGCTCAGACTGGGAGGCTGCAGCTGCCTCAGTCAACCCTGCCAACATAATCTACCCTGACTCCTTGCCCATCATACTCATCTGTGCCCCAGAAGACAAGTTGATACTCACCTAAGGATGAATGGCACTCATTTAAGGGTCCCCTCAATTTAGCACAATTAACTTTAGAGCCAGAGTTGGCAATGGCTTACCCTACCTCTATGGAAGATTTTTCCTTCTCTCAAATATTACCAATTACTTCACAATTCTGTCCTCCACCTCTGCCACTCTGGTCACAGTATATCAGGTACCTACCCCATCAATGACTAATTTATTTATAAAGACCAAATTGTCCACACTGCTCTGGCTCACTTAGCCTGGGAGCCAAGGAATTGAACGTTAAGCTCAGGCATCTTTGCTTTCCCTTCCCATCCCATCCCATCCCATCCCTTCCCAGCCTATCCCATCCCATCATGGAACAATGCTCAGATCCCAAGCAGACAGGTGCTATGCATGGTAATGCAGATGCAATTAGGCCCTAGGAAATTGCAAATCACACAGGCAATTACCAGTTTCCAAGTACACCCAACTATGGGACAGGTTTCCAAAAACTTTGCTGCTGGAGCCTTAGTTTTTCTGCAGGAAAAAAGGGGGAGTTTTCCCATTTGGGCTTCTCTCTTTGGGCTCTCTGCACCTTGGAAAGGCAGTCACTCTAAAAGCCAGGTAGAGGATGGTGTCTTAATGGATCAATACTACTGCTGGGGCCCATTGGTTCAGTGTAATTACTGGGCTCAGAGTAAAATGCTGCATAAAGGAGTGTGGTGATTAACCACCCCATTTAAGGAGAAGAGAAAAGCACTTGCACCTGCTTGGGAAAACAGCAGCACAGCCAGGAATCCATCTGCAGTACCTGAGGAGTACTAGAGGGGACCTAAGGCAGGGTCAGCAGCTGGCCTAATGTGGCTTGATGGTTTGGGGGCTGGAGGAGAAACCATGGGCAGGAAATCCTAAGGGAGAAGCCTTTGAGTGTCATTTCGGGTGTCCAACTAATTAAACAACTTTTGTTATTCCACCCTTAGTTCAAACAGCCTACTGATGGGGCTGGTGATCTGGGGAGGGGGGGAATTGATTTTTCTCTAGTTTGTGTCACTTTTCATTTCTCCCAGACAAGCCTGACACCTTACTACACATATCTAGCATCTAAATTCTGCACAGGCCTGACTCTAACTTGTGTTCTGAGCACTAGAATCAGATAGACCTGGACTCAAATTCTGTTTCTGACTTATTAGCCGTGTGAACCTGGGCAAGTAATTTGCCCTCTGTCCTTATGCAAGCCTCAGGTACTCCTCTATAAAGGGGGAAGGAAGGAGGAGTCATAATATCTGTAGAACCTAACCTACATGGCATTTGTAAGGCTTAAATTCAATTTATGCAAAGTTCTTTGCAAATTTTAGAGTGCTAAATCAATCAGCAAGCATATATTAAACACCTTCTCTGTTCTAGGCACACCCTCAAAGAGTTTACGTTCTAATGAGAGGAATGAGAGTTCAATGTGTATAAGTGTTGTGGTGGGGGCTCTGCCCACCCAAAATTGTTGGGGTTTCATGATGTGTTGTGGTGGAACCATCTCAAAGAATTCAGAGTCAGACCACCTCTAATCCAAGTATAGGCATTTATTGAGATTGACGCTTCTCATGAAGCAGGCTAAGTTCCAAGAGGAACCAGCAACTTCAGAGAAAGCAAGATGGATTTTTATAGGGTAAAGAGGCAATTACATAACAGAAATCATGAGTATTTAAAAGGCTAGGAAGGTTTGTTAATGGATTAGGTGATGGAGGAGGGGTCCCATCTATGGTTTGGTGATCAAACATTCTGGTTGTGCTGCCCTCCAATTGGCTAGCTATTGTGATCCTGTCTGGTCAAGACAGATAGTTAGGTATTGTGGTCCTGTCTTGGGCTAGATGGATGATGTGATTGTGACTGAATACAAGAACACACCTGTTTCTGTGGGAATGGGTGACTAAGTAGAGGCAGTAGCTGGGTTCCCTTCACATGGACACACCTGCTGTTCCTATAGGAACTAAGAGTTCAGGGACACACCTGTTGTTCCAGTGATGCAGTGAGGCATATATGAAGAAGTTAGGACATTGGTTGGGGTGGGGATGGCTAGGTAGGTACCTTGTCCAGTGGGACCAGGCCTGTAATGAAGTTAGAATATTGGGGCTGGGGGCAACTTTATTAAGCTTTCATCATTAGTATATCCAAATACTTAGATTAAACAAATACAAGATCACTGCCATTTATTATTATTACTAAAGACCTGTGTAACTTAATATGGAAAACCTAAAATTTGTTTGATCATCTTTCAGTCATGTTTGATTCTTCCTGACTCCATTTGGAGTTTTCTTGGCAAAGACAGTGGAGTGGTTTGTTATTTCCTTCTCCAGATTATTTGACAGCTGAGGAAACTGAGGCAAACAGGGTGAAGTGACTTGCCTAGGGCACATAGTTAATGTGTCTGAGGCAAGATTTGAACTCAGCAAGAAGAGTCTTCCTGACTCCAGGCCTGAAATTCTATCCACTGCACCCCCTAGATGCCCAACCTAAAATAACACATTTTAATATATCAAAGATCCCTTTTGTCACTGTCTATCCTTCCACTCAAACAGATTGTATGGTCTCTGTAATTTAGTAGATCGTTTCTATAATTGTTGCTCAGAAAAATTCATCATCTTGTGGTCAAAATAGAGATGAGACCTCCCTCACCCAGGATAGCTGGGCAGGTCCTGCCTGAAGTTTTTCCAGCTGGGTGGAACCTATTAGAGTTTGCACTCTCCTTGGATAATATTAAAATAGCCAGGATCACCTACATACCACAATGAAATATTAGAGTGGCACCATATAACACACCAGCTAGGTGGTGCAGTGGATAGAATGTCAGGCCTGGAGTCAGGAAGACTTATTTTCTTGAGTTCAAATCCTACTTCAGACACTTACTAGCTCTGTGTGACCCTGAGCAAGTCACTTAACCTTTTTTTGCCTCAGTTTTCTCAAATGTGAAATGAGCTGGAGAAGGAAATGGCAAACGACTCTGGTATCTTTGCCAAGAAAACCCCAAATGAGGTCAACAAAGACTCAGACACAACTGAAAAATGACTGAACAGTAAGCATAACATACCACACACCCCAACATTTATTAAGCACCTACTATGTGCAGGTCACTATGCTGGCACTGGGAATATAAGCAAAAAATAACAAACAGAAATTTAAAGTAACAAAATAGAAATAACAACATAAGCATATAATAAAATAGCATAAATGTAAAATTATACAATAAAAGTAATTCCTGCTCTCAGGGAGATTACATTCTATTTGTTGGGAAGGTAAAGTGAAGTTGAACAATACATATTCAAATAAACATACTAAAAGGGAATTTGAGGACAGAGACAGCACTAACAACTTCAGGGAACCAGGGAAGGGGCTTAGTGCCTGAGATGAGCCTTGAAGGAAAACAAAGTGCGAGAACCATGGGGACCAGCCATCCTGTGCAAATGCACAGAGGTGGGAAACTACATGTCCCATACAGAGAAGAGCTTGTGGACCAATTCAGCCAGGAGGTAGAGTTCATGAAGCCTATTTGTGCAAAGTAAGACTGGGAAGCCTGTTGAAGCCAAATTGTGGGGCCATAAATGCTAGACAACAAACTTTGTCCTTTCCCTGGAGTCAATAGGGAGCTACCAGATTTTTGAGCAGGGGGATGACATTTTTAAAGCTGTATAATCTCAGGGACCTTCTTTTAAGGAGCCAGAAATACACAACACAGAACATAAATTATAGTTGCATAGACAATTGTAGACTCATTGCCTGGGGTAGAGGAGAAGGCATGGAAGAGCAGAGGGGTGGAGAGGAGACCCTGGGTGCTGCTGAAGTGACCCCTATGGTCAGAACCCACCCAAGCTTGATGGCTTCAGGAAGCATTAACATCAGGGCACGTCAGTCCTCTTTGTTGTGACAGGGCAGCTGTTGTGTCTACTGGGATGGAGATCAGCAGTGCAATCACCAAGACCTATCCAAGCTGCAGAATCCTCTGCAGCTGCCACTTTTTCCACTTAATTTTTAAAAAGGTCAGGTCTAAAACCCTTCACAACCTGGCTCAGGCCAACCTTTCCTAGGATTATTAGACAATACTTCCCTCCGTGCCCTCTTCAGCCCAGCCAAACTGGCCTTCCTGCTGTTACTCACACACTAAGGCTCAGAGAGTTTAAACTATTGGCTCAGGGTCCCCCAACTAGTCAATAATCTTAGCAGAGGACATAATATATGTTAAGGGCTTTGCAAACTTTAAAGTGCTATATCAAAATCATTTATAGCCCATTATATTGAGAGATCCTTGAGGGCAGGAACTGTCTTTTGCCTTTCTTTGTATCCCCAGGATTTAGCACAGTGTCTGGCACATGTTGTCCTCCTCCTCCTCCTCCTCCTTCTCCTCCTCCTGCTCCTCCTCCTCCTCCTCCTTCCTTCTCCTTCCTCCTCCTACTACTCTTCCTCCTCCTCCTCCTTCTCCTCCTTCTCTTCTTCTTCCTCTTCTTCTCCTGCCACCACCACCACCACCACCACCACCACCACCACTACTACTACTACTACTACTACTACTACTACTACTTTTATATTGTTTCAGTAGTGTCTGACTCTTCACAACTCCATTTGAGGTTTTCTTGGAAAAGGCACTGGAATGGTTTGCCATTTCCTTCTCCATCTCATTTTACAAATGAGAAAACTGAGGCAAATAGGGTGAAGTGACTTTGCCCAGGGTCACACAACTAGTAAGTGTCTGAAGCTGGTTTTAAACTCAGGAAGATGAGTCTTCCTCATTCCAGGCCTGGAACTCTATCCCCTAGGCCACCTAGCTACCCCTGGCACATGAGCTTTATAAATGCTTGACTGATTTATTATAAGGCCAAGATCTGAACTTGCATCTTAGAACTCCAAGCCCAGTGTTCTCTCCACTACACCATACTCTTGTATATTGGTCTCATTTTCCCATCCCATCCCTGTATCTTAGCACAGGTTGTCCTCCTGTGCCTAGAATGCACTCCATCCTTACCTCCTGTTAGAATCCCTAGTTTCCTTTGAAGCTCAGCTCAAATACTCCTTCCTGTATGAGGTCTTTTCCAGTCCTCCCAGCTGCTAGGGACTCCCATCCCCATTACTCTGTATTTATTCTGTATATAATTATATATGTATTATCTCCATTCCAGAATATAGGCTCTTTGGGAAAAGGTTCTATTCTGTTCTTTACCTGGCACACAGTAGGATTCTGTTTATATAGAGCCTTAAGGTTTGCTAAAGTGCTTATTATCTCATTTGATTCTCATTGGATCTAATTTGATAAATTAGCTTTGAAGGGCAATGGCCAGACTTCAGCAAATAAGGTCTGTCATTGATTCCCATCCCCTCCCCTTGAGCAAAAACTTCTGAGACTTAGTTTCTCCATCTGAAAAATGGAGATAACCTAAACCCCTCCCAGAAGGGTCAGGAGGATGGACTCAGTTCAATAGGAAGGCCTTACTCAGAGCTCACTGGAAGGTAGGGTAGAAGAGTTTTGTGTCACTGAGGGCAGTGGAAGCCACTTAATGTCTAGGTTAGAGCCTCAGAGAATAATTCACAATACCAGCCAGGGTCCTGTCTGCTTACATGCATAGAGCAGCTCTGGCTCTCAGAGGAGCTGAACCACCTATGGAAAGGCTGCTCCCCCCAGTGGCAGGAGGCGGTCATTATTCGGAACATCGGACAAGCAGGGAAGGGAAGGGAGGGATTCTAGTGTCTGGCTCTCAAGTAAATCTCTGGGTGAATAAGGGAGACCACCGTGCTCTTCCCTCCTCTGACATGGGGAGGTCAGACATGGGCTGACATGTTATGGTCATGACATGGGCTGGTCCAGACCCCGCCCGGATGGCTGCCTTGGGACTCTTTCCTCTTCCTCCTGTAACCACTCTATAAATGAGATCAAGATCTTAGGGCTCCTGGAATGCCAGAGTCACGAAAGTCCCCTAGAGACCATGTAGTCCAGCCCTCTCAGAGCAGGAAATAACAACGAACAAAATAACATTAATAATAGCGACAAACTCACATTTATAGCATTCTGGGGCAGAAATGACAAACACTTAGCCCACCACCTTTGGCAACACTCTCCAGGGTGGCCGAAACTAGACTAAAATGTACATTGGAAAGATTTAACAAAATAAATAAAAATGAAACAGGAGGTAGATAATGTTAATATGTGATTTTTCAAATCAATTCCCAGCCTCCAGGGATCCTTGTGTAGATTTATGAGTTTGATACCCCTGCTCTGAGATTTACAAAGCACTTTTCCCAGAGCAACCCAGTGAAGTAGTAGGAAAGTATAGTAAATCCTATTTTACAGATGAAGAAACTGAGACCCATAGAGCTGACGTGTCTTGTCCATGGTCACCATGGCTGGATGTTACCTTCTAGATGAGCCACCACCTTCCTTGCAGACCAAGTTAGTTCCCTTTTTGGACCCTCATTCCCTCATCTATAAAATAAGAGGTGATGAACTCCAAATGATTCCCAAGATTCTTCCAGCTCTAAGAGTCTGTGATTCTCTCTGGATTTAGGAGATATAACCCTGCCAGAAACCCTAACCAACAAGGCAACACCCATACTGCCAGCAGGCTTCCCACCCCACCACTGATAACACTCCAGAGAACCTTTGACTATTAATAAGCCTTCTGTGACAGGCGCTGCAGTTGATTCACTAGCTGCCTGGGAGAACCCCTCTTAAGTGAATAACTGTTTAATGAAGTAAACATAGAACATGCAATTAATAAGCACAGAAATAGGTTTTGTAGCCGACAGGCAGGTACACCAGAGCTACTTGCTGAAGCAGGAGATCACTTACCTTCCATAACTTGTCTGCTTTTCTTCTCTTCCAACTGGCCTGAGCTGCTTCTGCTTCCTACCCTAGGTGCTTCCTCCTAGCTCCCTTTCCACCTTTGATCAAGCTAAGAGGAAGGAAGGAAGGAAGGAAGGAAGGAAGGAAGGAAGGAAGGAAGGAAGAAAAGGAGGGAGGGGAGGAGGGAAGGAAGAAGGGAGGAAGGAAAGAGGGAAGGGGAAAGAGAGGGAGAGAAGGAAGGAAGGAAGAAGGAAGGGAGGGAGGGAAAAGGGGAGGGAAGGAGAGGAGGAAGGAAGGAGGGGGAGGGAAGGAAGGAAGGAGGGAGAGAAAGAAGGAAAGAAGAGAGGGAGAAAAGGAGGGAGGGAAGGAAGGAAGGAAGGAAAGAAGAAAGGAAGGAAGGAAGGGAGGAAGGAAGGAAGGGAGGGAGGAAGGAAGGGAGGAAGGGAGGAAGAAAGGGAGGGAGAAAGGAAGGGAGGGAGAAGGAAGGAAGGAAGGAAGGAAGGAAGGAAGGGAAGGAGGAAGGAAGGGAGGGAGGGAGAAAGGAAGGAAGGGAGGAAGGAGGGAGGAAGAAAGGAAGGAAGGGAGAGAGGGAGAAAGGAAGGGGGAGGAAGGAAGGAAGGGAGGGAGAGAGGGAGGAAGGGAGGGAGGGAGGGAGGAAGGAAGGAGGTGGGGAGGAAGGAAGGAAGGAAGGAAGGAAGGAAGGAAGGAAGGAAGGAAGGAAGGAAGGAAGGAAGGAAGGAAAATAAATTCGTTACTGTGTATCAGCACAGGAAAAGATGTAAGTCATAGACAGAATGTCAAAAGAATGGCTCTGGCATCTTAAGTATTCCCTTGGAGTGCCCACCCCTCCTTCAAACCTGGATCTGAGTTATACTCCCTAGAAACTCAGACTCAAGCTCTAGGGTCACTACTCAGAGGCAGCTTTGCAATTCTCATTGCACTGAAATTCCAAGGATCACTGTCTGGCACCAAGCCCCCTGAAGTGTGCTAAGATTTCTTGATGAGCTTTTATGCACTGAGATGTAGCTGAGTGCCCCATTCAAAAAATCAGTGAAATAAGGGAATGGGCGCCCCAGGGAACCTACAAAATCCCCTTTCCTAGAGAGTTTTAAGGTAACTCCCTTCCCAAAGGGATAGTTTAGTACCTTACTTCTCAGAGGCAGAGGGATGGATGGAATGACCTCTTAAGGGTCCTTCTACTGCTAGACATCCCTTATTCATCATCAAAAATGGGGAGAACAGGAATAGTCACAGTGTTCATTTGCCTTTCTGCCCCACCTCTAGGGCAAGATGTCTAGGGGCTTGGCATTGCCTTATTAGGATGTCTCTGCTCAGCATCCTTCTCCCACTGTCTCCACCCCCAAGCCCACCTCAGCTCCTAGAATACTTGATGCTCCCCTGCTCTACTCACTACCCCCTGCAGGGATCATAAATGTGCAACTCCAAGCCCAGCATGATGGATATTTATGGCTGGGAATGGCGATGTATTTATTAAGTGAAACCGACAACTTTCATTAACCCAAGTAGACATTATTAAAACGTACGGGTTGTCTCTGGGAAATGAAGTGCCCAACGCAGGCTGTGAGCAGTTTCTACATGCGCCACCTTCCCCACCCCCACCCCCAGTGCCAGCTGGATGTTGGCTGGGCCTCCTGGTCTGCATCTAATCTATCATCTCTTCTAGGGCAGCCTCTGCTCAGTGCCTCCCCACATCCCTACCCAGCAGGCATCCCCTTCATGATGGCTCCTTCCTCCTCCTTCTACATAAAAGATTAAGAGGAAGGAAGGAAGGAAAGAAGGAAAGAAGGAAGGGAGGGAGGGAGGGAGGAAGGAAGGAAGGAAGGAAGGAAGGAAGGAAGGAAGGAAGGAAGGAAGGAAAGAAGGGAAGGAGGGAGGGAGGAAGGAAGGAAGGAAGGGAGGGAGGATGGAAAGCAGGAAGGAAAAAAGGGAGGGAAAATGGAAGGAAGGAAGAAAAGAAGGAAAGGAGGGAGGAAGGATGGAAGGCAGGAAGGAAAGAAGGGAGGGAGGATGGAGGGCAGGAAGGAAAGAAGGGAGGGAGGATGGAAGGAAGGAAGGCAGAGGGCTCAGATGGACTAAGGTCTGGGGATCATGGAAGCCTCCTTATTTGTAAAGTGCTTAACACATAACAGACTCTTAATAAATGCTTATTCCCTTCCCTTTTCCTGACCCTGAAGATATGGCTACCTGCAGATTCCTTGACTAACCACATTAGATAAAACATATTCCACCTGAGGAGACCAATAGCCAATAGTGAAGTGGACACCATATTGAAACTTTGGCTTAGTGGAATCTTGAATTAGCACAAACTAGGGTAAGCTCCTAGAGAGTGTTATCCACAACTTGGTGGTTGGATAGGAATGTGTGGAGGGGAGCAGGAGAGAAAGCTAAAAACGAGAAGAATAGAGTGGAAAGATAGGGCAAAAGTGATAATATGAGCTCCCTGTATTACCTATGAGAAAGACCTTTGCTGATCTACAAGTTTCTATTGATGGAAATTGTTGGTTATTATTACTATGTATGAAGTACTTTTTTTTATTTTGTAAACATTCAGGACTAGGACCAGATATCTAGGAGTATCAAGGATGTGAGCTAAATTAGGAAAGTTAGCAGAGCCAGTCATCTCAGCTGGGAAGGATATGAAACATAATAACAAGATAATAGCTTATAGCCCTGGAGTCAGAAGGACCTGAGTTCAGATCCAGCCTCAGACACTTAACACAAACAAAAACCTAACCGTGTGACCTTGGGCAACTTAACCCCAATTGCCCTCCAAAAAAAAAAAAGCAAAAAAAAAAAAAAAAGATAATAGTTTACATTTCTATAGCAATCTTTTGTGTTTTACCATGCCCTTGATTTCATCCATGTAGGGTTTCTCAGGGAGGAATCCCCCCTATCAATGCAGATCTACAACCTCTGCAACTTATGGTTTTAGATGAGGGCATTGTCTTGGCCTTGAGAGGATAAATGACTTGACCAAAGTCATGCAAGAAGCAGGTCTTGACCCCAGGTCTTACAGCCTCTAAGGCCAGCTCTACATCCACTATCCCATGCTGTTTCTTTATTATTATTATTACTATTATGGTTGTTGTTGTTGTTATTATTATTAAACATTCTCTTTAAATTGAGTTCCAAATTCTCTCCCACCCCTCCTCCACCCACTGAGAAGGCAAGAAAAGTGCCATCAATTATACGTGTGAAATCATACAAAACATTTCCGTATAAGCCATATATCACAAAAATTAAAAAAAATAAAGTGAGAAAATCACACTTCAATTTACACCCAGAATTCACCAGTTTTCTCTTTGGAGGTAGGTAGAATATTTTCATCAGGAATCCTTTGGAATTGCCTTGGAACATTGTATTGATCAGAGTAGCCACGTCTTTCACAGTTGATCATCATTACAATATTGTTGGTAGGGCAGCTGGGTGGCACACTGGATAGAGCACCAGGTCTAAAGTCAAGAAGACTCATCTTCCTAAGTTCAAATCTGACCTCAGATATTCACTAGATACAAGACCTTGGGCAAATCACTTCACCCTATTTGCCTCAATTTCCTCATCTGTAAAATGAGCTGGAAAAGGAAATGGTAGATCACTCCAATATCTTTGCTAAGATAACCCCAAACGGGGTCATGAAGGGTCACAACTGAATAACAGCAATAACATTGCTATTACTGTGCATGATGATCTCCCAGTTCTCACTTCACTTTGCATCAATTCATATAGGTCTTGCCAGTTTTTTTTTCTGAAACCATGATAGTAATTCATCATAATCATATGCCACAACTTGTTCAGCCATTTTCCCACTGATTATCATCCCCTCAATTTCCAACACTTGGCCACCACAAAAAGAGCTGTAATAAATATTTTCATATGTAAAAGTCCTTTTCCTTTGACCTCTTTGGAGTAAGGACCTACTGGTGGTATTGCTGGGTCAAAGGGTATGCACAATTCTATAACCCTTTGGGTATAGTTCCAAACTGTTCTCCAAAATGATTGGACCACTTCACAACTCCATGGCAAGTGAAAGATGAAATAACTGAGGAAACAAAGATTTGAGTTTCTGAGTATTTTGATTTATTAAGCAGTGCATGGCAATCACCCAACCAACTGGGACCAGACCCCCTCAGCTTAGGCCTGGACCCTGAATACAGGGGGATTTGTATACATTAAAAATAATCAAATAAGGCTAATTAATGAAGAGGAAACAAGGATACAAAATTAGGTAATCTGATTTCTAATTTCAGGAAAAATTAGGGGCTTTTCAGGTTGGGAGGGGGAGAATGAACAGGCACACATTCTCCAAAATCAGAAAAAGAGGTGTCTCATTCCGCTTAAGTGTCTATGAGCAATCAAAGGAACATGGAAACAATAATTGATTGATCAGTATGGGTCCAATTTTCAGGTAAGACACATGGATTGCATGAAATGTATAATTGTGAGAAAACTTCCATCAGTCTTTGGGTCTGACTGGGTTTTTGGTCAGCATAACCTATGTCTTTGGCTAAGGATCTTTAAGTAGCAGGTGGAAGTGGTCCAGCCTTCCAACTATGCAGAGCTAGGTTCAAACAATGCAACAAAGTTTTCTCCCAATTCCCATAGTTGAATGAAATTTTCTCATTTGGACTAGATCCATAATTGAATAGAAAGGGAACTGAGTTAACTACAGAAGTCAGTATAGTCTACTCAGTTTACACTACCACTTGCTGCTCCAATCCCCTCAGTTCCCTCAATTTTCCCCTTTATTTCATGGGGGAGTGGGTAGCCCACTCCCCCCACAGATCACTTGTCTATAAGCCAAATCTATAAGGTTTTTTCATATATTCATAAACAGATTTTCATGTTACTGATTAAACTACTTAGAGGGCTTATAATGAACTAATTTTGAGAAGGGAGATTTATGTCACCAAGGTAACCAAGAAAAGATAAACATAAACACCATGAAACAAAAGGCCAAAGCAATGCAATGATGGTAATCGATAGTAATTAACATCGTCTTCTTGTATGCTAGTAACCCACTCCCAATGTCCATTTAATCAGCACATTTTTAGTCCCAGATGTCTTGTGTAGCCATTTAATCCCTGGACATTTGGACATTTCTGGAATAGGCCTCATTCTCAGAGAAGCTCTTAAGGGAGGCTCTGCTCTTCTAGTTCAAATCACTTATAGAAATTCCTAGGAAATTCTGCTAATAACAAAACTTAATACAATTTAATACAATCTCTTAAATTTGGTTCTCAAACCTGAAACTTCAGAGAATTTCAATTTTTATATATACCACTTAGTGTTTCTATCTTTGCTAAAACCCTGTACCTGATATAAGAATCCAAAAAAAAAATTCATGGGTGTCTAACTTGTAAAATGAATCCTTCTGACTTTTAACATCAAACAGATAATTTTGAAAATGGGGAAATAATTTCACTTTCTTTATAATCATCGATGCAATTTACATGTAAAATCCTTACTCCAATTTTGAGAGCTTATTACTAAAACATATTCAAAGCCTGAATTTCCCTACTAGATACCTTTGGAAACCAATAATATTCATATGTATGTATTTTCTTAGAGAAAATGTTCTAATCCCAATGTTTTCTCAAATTTTCCTATTCTATCTAATTAAAAAACTTTTACATTACATCTTTGTCTTATTACTTTTTCTAATTTCCCCTTTAGGACAAGATCATCCCTATATTATAATTTGACCACAAATACATATTAAAATTGTAAGATTCTTTATACTTGCATTCTATTACAGTAACTGAGATGTTCCAATATCAATCTATCCATTAAGATTTAGTATTGTACTTTCAAATCTTCTACTGCTCACCTGCCTTTATGATAGAAATTTGCTATGAAAGGAAAAGTAGGGACATAGTTATAACAAGGTCAAGACATCCCCTGAAGGGTGCAGACTGACCTGATATATCTCATAAAGGGGGAAAAATCCTTAGCTCTCTTTGATCCCAATCATGTGTCATATCTGACAGTCAATTATGTAGTCACAAGGTATTAAAAGCAAGGTTCAGGATTAACCAGGTTGGGGAAATTTCTTGTTAAGAAAGGAAATAGCATAATGAGGAAACTGAATCAAGAGACTCCTATCTCAGGCCATGCCAAGGTCATCCTTTCAACTTTTCCCATCACCCACCTCTAACAGTTCTCAGACTATAGTCTATTATTTCTATTATTGTCTTCATAATAATAATATTATCTTTAAAAAACAAAATATACTTCATTAACGATTTTCAAATATCTATTTTATCACATTCTTTTAAAAGCTCAATCCATAATCTAACAACATCCAAATAAAAAAGAAGTTATTTGTCTAGCAGCATATCTGATACAATGGTCTCTCAAATTTCTCAATATAAGAGAATTTAGAAATGCAATAATAATATACACAATATGAAACAAAACTTATTACTAGTCAGATGACATCAGTTCAGTTGGGTTGCTGCCTATCCTCTGCTACGCTGGCTCTGACCCTCCATACTGTTTCTTGACATAGCACTTTAAAGCTCCCACAATGCCCTCTCTGCAGTAATCCATCAGGTTATAATAGTTATAGTGCAAAGGTTATCTCCATTTTACAGATAAAAATTGAGACTCAGTGAAGTTAAATATTTTGCCTAAGGTCACCTAACTAGTAAATAGCAGAGTTAGAACTCAAGCACAGATCATCTGACGCAAATCCAATGTTCCTTCCACTCTGCCAGGTCTCGCTGTCCTTCTTGTACTAGGTATCCAACTCTGTTAGTGACATAACCACTAACACCTGACTACAAGGGAAGCTTGCTTATGTGATACTGGGTTGTCCTGACTTGTGGTAGTAGTAATAATAGCTAATTAGTTACATGGCATTTTAAGGTTTGAAAAGTTCTTTACATATGTTATTTTACTTGATCCTCACAACAACCCTGGCAGGTAGATGCTATTACTGGACCCATTTTACAGATGAGGAAATTGAAGAAAACAAGAGTTAAGTGACTTGCCCAGGGTCACACAGCTAGTAAGTCAATTGTCTGAGGCTAGATTTGAATCCAGGTCTTCCTGACTCCCAATAGCTCTATTCTCTGCACTACCTAGCTGCCTCATTGTGCCAGCTAGTATCCCGTTACCTGACTACAGGTATCCTTTCCATATTGCAGGGTCTCAAAGCACAACTCACCCATGATGCAGAAGAGCCACATAAAACTTTTTGGCCCTTCCTTCATAGGAGAGTAGATGTCTGAATTTTTTTACTTTTCTTTTACGAGGCATTTACTGTACCTTATTGAAAATTTTGGGTTAAGTATTTGGTCATAGGCTATATTATACAATACTATACACATATTGTATGCATTTCTGAGTTTCTGAACTTTTTTTGGTATCATTTTCTGGGCTTTGCATGTCATCTTTGACTTCCTCAAAACTCCCATTTAATTTTTTATGCCAACGCACAGTGTATTGGAACCACTATGTGGAAAATAGTGATGTGGAAAGAATAACCATAGTTTTTTCAAAGATGTGGAACAAATCATATTATAGTTCCATGGTATATGGAATCCTCATACAAGGAAAATATCAGTATGGGAAACAGCTTTACCATTGCTAATGAAGAAATTGAGACAGAGAGAGATTAAGTGACTTGGCTAAGGTCACACACCTAGTAACTGTCAGGCTGAATTTTAATCCAGGTCTTCCTGACTCTGAGTCCAATACTCTATCCATCATGCCACCTAGCTGCCTGGAGATTGAGCCTACAATATTTCCCCAGCTGTACTGGAAATCATAATGCCATTCTCTTTGTGTGATACCTTTACTACTGAGCCGTCATCAATTGTACATATGCTTTAAGTTGTTGATTCACACTCTTGCCATAAATAACCTTGTGACTAGGACATTTTTGCAGGATAACTGGTTATTATTTGGGATACTACCTGGGTCCATGGAACTGAACAAAGCTAACTGGCCAATAATTCAGTTCAATACCATTCAGTTCAATTCCACAGTTATTAACTGAGTGCCTTCAGTGTGCCCAGTACTAGCCTATGAGGAATCATAAGAGAAGAATCATAGGATGTTATTATTGGAAAGTTAATCTTAGAAATAATCTATTCCAAACAACTTTTTTATAGATAAGTCAATGGGGGCCAAATGAAGTTAAATGAGTCATCTGTGTTTTTCAGGTAGTGTAACCAGACTCCTAGCTCTCATTTCTATTCACTCCATACTGACTGTGTGATGGCTCCACCACCATCACCATCCCCATTCCATTTGGTCTAGATATTTTATTTCAAAACTAAATTCAAGGGGGCGGCTAGGTGGCACAGTGAGTAGAGCGTTGGCCCTGGAGTCAGAAGGACCTGAGTTCAGATCCGGCCTCAGACACTTAATGCACACACAAATAAAAACCTAGCTGTGTGGCCTTGGGCAAGTTACTTAACCCCAATTGCCCTCCAAAAAACCAACCAAAAATCTAAATTCAATATTTAGTTCTTAGAGGAGCATAGCAGCACATAGACAGGAGAGAAGGATTAGACCTGATTCTGCCTCTGAGGCACCCACTACCAAGGATAGGGATTAAGTCAGCTTAACCTGGCCTAGATCTTAACACTTATCAGAGCCTTCCATTCCACTGTTACAATTCAGTTGAGATCTTGTCCAAGACTGTTGTTGTCTATGGCAAAAAAAAATGTCTCCTGGTCATCTCCCTGGACTATTGGGACAAGGTGGGCTGATATTTTCGGTTATCCTAGAAGTGAGCTGCGAGAAGGAAATGGCAAACCATTCCAGAATCTTTGTCAAGAAAACCCCAGAAGGGGGTATGAAGACAGACACAACTGAAAACAAGTAAACCACAAGAAGTGAGCTAGATGTAATACCTTTCTTTCCTTTGGATCTGAGTCTATTCTTTGGCCTAATTACTAGCTGGGAGGAGATTAATAAGGGCATTTTTTTTCTCTTACACTTATCTTCCTGTTTCCCATTAACTAAACACTCCATTTTCATGGAGCCACTTGAGGAGGCTACAGGCAGGAAGAAAGAAAGAAAGGAAGATGATGGAAAACATGAAATGCTATGACCCAATGACAGTAGCAGTTGGAGTGTAATGCTTCTTTAAGGATACACTGTGGAATTGGTTGTCAATGGGGAACAGTGGAAGCTGTATTCATATCAGAGGTGCAAGGGACATACTTGACAGACCCCTCCATATTCCTTGGCTGACCCCCTCTCTTCCTGCCACTTGGACAGCCCAGGAATGCCAAGGCAGAAGAATCAGAAAAGGTAGCCACTACAATGTATGTTCTGTTGGGGGTGGGGGATGGGATAGGGAAGACCAGGAGAGGCAAGGGACTCTTGGATGACTACTAGCAGAGGCAAACAAGTGAAAGCAGCCGCCTACTGTCAGACAGAGTGAATGCCTCATTAACCATCTTGGCATAGTGCACTACTGCAGTTGTTTCAAGGGAGAATGGGTCTTTTACTTTCCTCCCAGGTAGATGTATTCGGAGAGATATAGTGGGAATCAAGGGAAGAGGAGGAATGGAGATGGGCAATTGATGATTACATTTTCCCTCCTTTTTCTTTTTTTAAATATTTTAATTTGTTTATTTTTAGTTTTAAACATTCATTTTCACAAGATTTTGAGTTAAAAATTTTCTCCCCATCGTTCCCCTACTCCCCACCCCAAAATAGCAAGTCTACTTCATACCCCTTCCCCCAATATGCTCTCCCTTATATTTTCTCCCATTCTCCCTCTGACTTTCTAGTAGGGCAAGATAGATTTCTATACCCCAGTGCCTGTATATCTTATTTCCCAGTTGCGTAAAAAAAACAATTTGTTTAACATTTGTTTTAAAAACTTTGATTTCCAGATTCTTTCCCTTCTTCCCTTGTCACCCACCCCCACTGGAAAGATAAGTGATTCAATATAGGTTGTGCATGTGTAGTTATGTGAAACATTTCCATAGTGCATATATTGTGAAAGAATCACTATATTTCTCTCCTTCCTATCCCGCCCCCCACTTGTTCTATTTTCTACTTTGACCCTGTCCCTTTTCAAAAGTGTGTGCTTCTAACTACCCTACCCCCCAATCTGCCCTCCCTTCTGTCATTCCCCCTCTTAGTCCCTTCCCCCCTACTTTCCTATCAGGTAAGATACCCAATTGAGTGCACATGTTATTTCCTCCTTAAGTCAAATTCAATGAGAGTAAGATTGACCCATTCCTTTCCTCTCCATTGTAACAGTTTTTTCTTGCCTCTTTTGTACGAGATAATTTATGCTATTCTATTCCTCCCTATCTCCTTTTCTCATTATATTCCTCTCTCACCTCTTAATCTTATTTTTTAGATATCATCCCTTCATATTCAAGTTGTCCTGTACCCTCTGTCTATGTATACATGTACACATATATACTTATATACACATGTACCCTCCTATATAAACATATATATGTATGTATTCATATATACACATATATATTTCCTTCAACTATCCTCATATTGAAAAAAGTCTCATGAGTTACAATTATCATTTTTCCATGTAGGAATGTAAATAGTTTAACTTTAATAAGTTCCTCATGATTTCTTTTTCCTGTTTACCTTCTCATGCTTCTCTTGCTTCTTGTATTTGAAAGTCAAATTTTCTGTTCAGCTCTGGTTTTTTCATCAAGAATGCTTGAAAGTCCTCTATTTCATGGAATGACCATATTTTCCCCTGAAACATTATACACAGTTTTGCTGGGTAGGTGATTCTTGGTTTTAATCCTAGCTCCTTTCACCTCTGGAATATCATATTCCAACCCCTTTGATCCCTTAAAGTAGGAGCTGCTAGGTCTTGTGTTATCCTGATTGTGTTTCCACAATACTCAAATTGTTTCTTCTTGGCTGCTTGTAATATTTTCTCCTTGACCTGGGAACTCTGGAATTTGTCTATAATATTCCTAGGAGTATTTCTTTTTCAAGACATGCTTGGTGAATTCTTTCGTGGTGATTTGGTGATTTGGTGATTTCTATTTTGCCCTCTGATTCTAGAATATCAGGGCAATTTTCCTTGAGAATTTCTTGAAGTATGATTTCTAGGTTCTTTTTTTGGTCATGGCTTTCAGACAGTCCAATAATTTTAAAATTATCTCTCCTGGATCTATTTTCCAAGTCAGTGGTTTTTCTGATGAGATATTTCACATTGCCTTCTATTTTTTCATTTATTTGGATCTGTTTTATAGTGTCTTGATTTCTCATAAAGTCATTAGCTTCCATTTGCTCCAATCTAATTTTGAAGGAATTTTTCTTTTCAGTGAGTTTTTAAAATCCTTTTCCATCTGGCAAATTCAGCTTTTTAAGTCATTCTTCTCCTCATTGGCTTTTTGGGTCTCTTTTACCATTTGAGTTAATCTATTTTTAAGGCATTATTTTCCTCAGAATTTTTTGGGGTCTCCTTTAGCAAGCTGTTGACTCACTTTCCATGATTTTCTTGTCTCATTCTCATTTCTCTTCCCAATTTTTCCTCCATTTCTCTTACTTGATTTTCAAAATCCTTCTTGAGCACCTCCATTTCCTGTAACTAACTCATATTATTCTTGGAAGCTTTTGATGCAGGAGTTCTGACTTTGTTGTCTTCCTCCCATTCCATGCCTTGATCCTTTTTGTCCCCCAAAAAGGATTCTATGGGCTGATAGTGCCTCCTCTGCTTGCTCATATTGCCAGCCAATTACTTGACTTTTGAGCTCTTTGCCATGGTAGAACTCTGCTTCCAGAGTGGAGAGAGCTATGTCCTAAATCACTGGGGTTTTTGCAAATGTTGTCAGAGGTCTGAGGAGTATGCCCTCTCTACAGATACCACACTGGCACACTGGTGTTTCTCACTGCAGGACCACTGCACAAGACAGCAACCCAGATCCAAGCAGGTTAAAGCAAGAGCTATTACCCTCTGAACGGTTGCTTGGTCCCCCTACAATCTACAGGCTAGGAACTCTGGAGGCAGCCACAGGGCAACAGCTGCAGCTGCCACACCACTGCCACCTCTTGCCCCAGGGGCAGGGGCCAGACCATGCTCTTCCATCACCCAGTTCCACAACAGAGTTCCACACTGACCTTTTACTTTCTCTTTGGCATTTATGGGTTGAGAAGTCTAGAAACTGCCACAACTGCTGGTGATTCACTCTCTTAAAGTCTGTTCTGGCCAGCCTGCTGGTCAGGGCCACCCTGGGGCCAGAACCAAGTGGCTCACAGGGACTGCCCTAGCCAGGCTGCCTTCAGTGGGAGATTTGTTTCTCTTTGTCATGTTGTGGGTTCTGTAGCTCTAAAATTTGTTTAGAGTCATATTTTACAGGTATTGGAGGCAGTTGTAGGGGGAGCTCACAGAATTTCCTGCTTCTACTCCACCCTTCCCTTCTCTTTCTCTCTTTTTGGACTTCATCCTGCTTTCCTTAAGAGCTGCCTCAATCTCCTAGGGATAGACTCAAACTGTCTCTCTCCTATCCCAAAAGAGGTTCACCCAGGCCCTTCATGCCCACTCTCCTCAAACTCCCAAGGAATTGTCTCTTCCCTTCATCATAACCCTTACTGTAGAGAATATATATATATATATCCCAACTTGCTACAAAAGCAAGGCTCCAGGAGAGTCCCAGAGTCTGTATGAGTTCCCACCTCCTTTTTGTCCATAATCAATGTGGATTTATTAGTTTAATCAGAATGTGAGGCAAAGCTTGGAATTCCACCAGTCTAACTCTGGTTTTCTTGGGACTCAGTAATTATGGGATCCAGGAAGAACACCTGTAAAAGTCCTCACCTATTCTTCTGTCTGAGATGGATCTCCTGGTTCTCCTCAGAAAGGAATTCTGCCATCCAGAGGCCCTTTGACTATTAAACTGAAATACCCTTATGCCTTCCTTTGAAAGATTCTAATTTGGCCAGATTTATCTCCAACACCCAGCTACATACAGTAAGCATACAGTAGACACTTAAGAAATAATTGGTAAATTGAACTGAATGTTTTCAGTTCTAGGCACTATACAAGAAAAGTCTAATACTAACTTCATGGAGCTTGTTATTAAGTGCACAAATTATTGGTACAGACATTACCTATGTGCTATAGGAGGCCTCTATGCTAGTCCTCAAGCTCAAACTAAGCAGACCTCAGACTGGCATCCAATTAGCCGATAGGTCACTGAGACCTGCTGAGGTTTTTCACTAACTGGAACCCTGCTGAATCAGGCCCAGAGACGGGATCAGACTCTGACATTCTATTCTGGGCTCTGATCCTATCACTCTCCCTATCTCCATCCTACTGCAAATGTACTTGGCCTAGGCCCCTCACAACATTACCCTCCCAACATGATACCTTATTCCCTGACCAACACCTGATGAAAGCTGAGGCCCAAGAGCCAAAGAAGCCTTCCCTGCCCCCACTGTCCAGAAGAAAAGAGCTCATGGGTAGAGGACAGGTTTCTTTGGGAATATAGGAGTAGAGAACCACATTTTCACAGAATTACACTATAGCCTAACACACCAGAGGAATCTAAACTCTGTAAGATCTAAAGCATTCTGAAGGCCCTGGCCCTCAGCTGGAGCCACCCATGACCCAGCAAACACAATTGGCTTCTCATCTTCAAAGCAGCTCTGCTTGGAGATTCATCAAAAGGAAAACAAAAATACTGTGCACTTAGAGTTACCTGTTCATCCTCACTCGTGGGGATGTTGGAGGGTACACCAATCCTCCTCTCTGTAAACAAACAGTCCCATTCAATTAACTTCTGGATGATACCTATAATACAATGGAGGAAGGCAGCTGCCCCTGTGGCGCTTTGCCAGTCAGGCTTCGTGACTTTGCTAGATGAATCAAAGATGCCTCCCTGTGAGTAAGCACCAGCCCTCCCTCCAGTGACCTCGTTTTATCTTGACCTCTGTTAGTGTCACTTTTCCCTTAAAACTCTAGTCATCAAGAGTTTGGGACATCACATTCTAGGACTAAGACCTCTTCTTTTAATGAAGGGGTTCAGTGTCAAGGTAGGAAAGGAAAAGGGTCCTGGCAGATCAAAGGTGGCCTTGTACTTCCCATTTTTTAATAGTTGATTGCTTCACAAACTTTGAGCTGGGAGAAGAGAGAACATGTTAGACTCATGGAGAGAAAGAGGGAGGAAATCTAAGATGATTCTATGAGAGGAATGAGTCTGCTCCTATCTTTGGGTCTGATTCAGTAGGGTTCCAGTTGGTGAAATCTCAGGAAGTGAGGCCCAGCAAAGTGACCTGGGGGGAGGAAAGCACTGTCTACTAAGTAGTTCACCCAAAACCTTCTGCCTCCACTCCTTCCCCCCAGTGCTAGTATCACACCTTTCAGAGTGAACCATCTGCCACTTTAGGAGAAGGCATAAATCTGAAGGAGAGATGGAATGAAATCCAAAGGGAAAATCGAGAAAGAAGAAAGTTCCATGAGAAGAACCTAGGATTCGAAGATGGGGTTTGAGGGGAAAAGCAAGAGTAGGGCCTTCAAATTTCCAAGGAAGGCAAGAGGTAGCATAAGCTGAACCAAAAGCATCATGTGGCAAGGGCATATTTATAGTGGAAAAGCAAACTTGAGAATATGCTTTGCGTCCCCGCTCTAGGTGCTAAAGAAAAGAGGACTGGCTGAGTTGTGAAATAGAAAGCTCCTGTTTACAGCCATCTATCTCCCATAATTAGCCATTTAGAAAGAAAATAGCCTTCAAATTCAAAGGTAAATTGACTTACATTGGGATAATAACGTTTGATTGAGCACGGAAAGTTCATCTTTAAAGTATGAGAGCAAACAAATTGCTTTTCTTCCCCGGTGCTTGGGTAGGAAACAAGATGAGATTGCAGGTGCTCTGAGAGCTGAGTTGCCATCACCTCAGGGTATTAGCAGGCCCACTGCTCCCGCCACAGAATCAAAGGTGCCCACAACCCAGCTCATTCTCCCTTCACACGTTGTTTTCTGCTCCTTGTTTTGGAGGGTTTTTAAATTATATTGCATCCTATTGATGCAGCAATCAGTTATTATTGTCAACAAGAGCATGAAGAGACATAAATTCCCTCCCTTAGCTAGAAAGACTGGTTCATAAATATATTTTTTTATTGCTTCCTAGATGGGAGAAATTGCTTTGTGTTTTGCCTCTGTGGAACGTCCGGGGGCAAAGGGTTCAGAATTTCGTTTTCAACTATCAGACCCTAGAAGCCAGGATGGTTTCCTGGAGCCTTCAGGCAAACTCTGAGGCACCTGAGTCTGAGGCTGAGGAAAAGGAAGGGAAACTCATTGATTTCTCTCACTCCGAAGGGCAGAAGCTATAGTCCAGCAGTAGAAAACAACCAAAAGAGTCTGATGCTTTTGGCTGGGATAAGGCAACACTGTCTTTTTCTTGCAATCTAACTTAGCTAACAGAAGCCTATTCTTTTTATTTGTTTTTATTTATTTTATTTTTAATTTATGGAATAAAACAAGCATTTTCATAAAATAGCATAATTTTTTAAAAAGATGATTGCACATGAAACTGAAAATCTATTATGTACTATTTGCTATTCCTTTTAAATATCATTAAAGTTATCATGTAATTTCTTCCTTTCCTTTTCTTCCCGTCTCCCCCACCCTAGAGATGGCTACTATTAGACACAAAAATATATATTTATGTACATATATATCTATGTGTGTATATGTAATCATTCTATACATACTTCTATTTATCAGTTCTTTCTCTAGATTCAGATAGCATCCTCCTTCATATGTCCTTTGTTGTTGATTTAGTCACTCAAAGTTGTTCCTAAAATAATATTTCTGTATACTGTATACCGCATTTTCTTGGTTCTACTCATTTCATTCTTTATTTAATGCAATTCTATCCATCATCAAGTTCATCATTTCTTGTAGCACAGTAGTATTCCATCACAGTCATATACCACAACTTGTTCAGCCATTCCCCAATTGACAGGCATCCCAAGGCTGTTCTGAAGGGCTACAGGACCATAGATCTAGCATTGGAAAGGACCTTACAGATCATTTTACCCAAGCCCCTCATTTGACAGATGAGCAAAAGGACGCCGAGAGGGTTTAGGTGGTTTGCTCATGGTCTCACTGGAGTTAAGTGGCAAAGCCAGAATTCACACCCATGTTCTCTGACTTCCATGTGCCCCTTGTATTTCATTGAAGGGTGGATAGGAACAGTATTGAGTCTTCTCTGAGCAGTCAATGCTTTCTTTATGCCTTCTCTAGCAGCATGATCAGAACTGCTCTGACTCTGAAAGTCCTTTATCCCATGTAGCTCCCTTCAGACCCTGGGAATCAGGAATGCCCTTTCAAGTCCCTAAGTTATGGCATTCCCTTATAGAACTTCCAAAGGGATCTCAGTATGTAGTTTTTTCCTAGAAGTAATTTTATCTCTTTATGTCCCTGGTGTCTTCTAAAAATTTACTCAAATGGAACAATATAATCTCAAGGTTTGGATAGACATCTGGAGATAATCTACATTGACCAACATGTAAGCAATAATTCCCCTCTACAACAAACCTAAGAAATGATAATACATCCACTGGAAGATCTCTAATGAGGAAACCATTATCTTCTTCCACAGCAGCTTCTTTCCTTTTCAGATTGCTTTAATCATTAGGAAGGTTTGGCTGACATCAAACTTTAATTATGCCACTTGGTGCCCACTGTATGTAATTCTGTCCTATGGGGTCAAATCCAGCAAGTCTATTCCTTCCTCCTCTTCTTTCCTATCTTTTGGTTCTCATAAAACATCACTCCCCAAAGAAAAGTCATCCAGACCTACCTCACTGATGGTAAGTTATTAGCATATGAAATTAATAAAATGAGTCAGGCTCTTGAAGATATGTAAATACCAAGTTCTCTAAGTAGTCATTTATGGATCTATCAATCAATCAACAAGTACCTTTTATGTGTCAGGCTCTGTGCTAGTAATCCTTGGGCTTACATTCTAATAGGCGGAGGCAACATGTCTAGGGTAACATTAGTCAGAAAAGGATGTTCAGGTCTGGAGTATTAGGACAATGGATTGTTGTTCCCTTTCCAAAAGTAAAGTTCAAATATGTGCTCGGTGGCAGGGTGAGTGATGCAGCAGGTCAGATGGCAAGATGACCGGAGTAAATGACTATGAAACATGGCTTATGACCACCTGAATATATAACAAGTTAAGTGAATTAATGGTGGTGGTTGTTACCAAGTTTACTGTACAGCTGAGTTATCATTTGTGTCTTCTAGAGCTGGCCATCAAATTCTATTTAATTGAGAAAGGATGCTTTCTGGTGGTAACATCCCAGTGTCGTTCCAGTGGTGGAAATAGTTGTTTACCTTAGGACAATCCCTTGCAAACCTTAAAGCAGGTCCAGGAATGATATGGCTCTAGGTAGTCCTTAAAAAAAAGACTTTGGAGATCTGCAGAGTTACTTGGAGGAGGCCCATATGGGGAAATCATGGGTAGAGCTTTCAAGACAGGTCCCTAGACACCTGACCTAGCTCCAGCTGCCAGGAAAGGCAAGTAGTAACATAACATAACCAACTGGGAGAGGAAGAGGAGTAAACAAATTCAGAGTTGGTCTCCTTTTCATCTCAAAATTAAAGAGATAATGAGGAGGAAGAAGCAGGGAAAGAGTTGAGAGATTCAAGCAGCAAGCATAACCAAGGGCCCTCTTGCTTCAGAAAGAGCCCATTAGAAGCCAAGAAACTAGGCAAGGACAATGGGAATGATACAATGGAAGCTGCTGAAGAGCTCTGGAAATATGGCATTACAGACAATTCTGCTCTAGGGATATCTTAACAGATTAATAAAGCTTTTGAGTATTTCCAGAAACATTTCTATGAGTCAGCATCTAAGAGGAGCTCAACATAAAACCCTTTGAAGTTTTCATTTCAACAG
This sequence comes from Gymnobelideus leadbeateri, assembly GCA_011680675.1. Lineage (NCBI taxonomy): Eukaryota > Metazoa > Chordata > Mammalia > Diprotodontia > Petauridae > Gymnobelideus > Gymnobelideus leadbeateri. Next base: position 474,682 of record WOXC01006844.1, read on the forward strand.
CTTGAAACAGTATAGGGCTCTGTACTAGGCGAGGAAGGCGAGCCAGGAGAAGGCTATTGTGCCTTAGAAAAATGGAATTCCACAAGAGAACTACATAAGAGGAGCCAAGTAAACCTTTGAAGTGGACAGGCATACACATTCCCCATCCAATACTGCCTTCCCCACCCCCTTCTGTAGCTCAGTAACAATTATCCATAATGGAGGAAGAATGACATTAAGCCACCACTGCTGCCATAGGTCACAAAGTGGCATTGTCCATATCTGGGGATATGGGTTATTGTAGTGCTCTCAAAAAATTAACCTTGAATTTCTGAACGTCTTTCTGAATTCAAAGAGCATCCAGTTACTGTGCCGAGGAGCCCACTGTCTTTTCTAGTGGTAGGAACCATGATGATAACTCATATTTATACAGCACTTTAAGGTTTACAAAGGGCTACTCCTAGGACCTTGTCCTCTTCCTCTCTCACTGGAGACCCCCCACTCATCATCATCTTCATCATCATCATCCCTATCATTATCATCACCATTTCTATCATAACTGAAGTTTACATAGCTCTTTGAGGTTTGTAAAATACTTTGTGTATTATTCCATTTTCTTCTTACAACATCCCTGTGAGGTAGGTGTCATTCTTCCTGTTTTACAAATCAGGAAATTGAGGTACAGAGGGGTTCAATGACTTTCCCAGGGTCAGGCAGCTAAAAGAATGTCTAAGGTGGAATTCAAACCCAGGGCTCTCCAAGCAAAGTCACTGGCTCTTTAGGGTCACTCAATATCCACTTTATTCAAATCGCAGTGGTAAGTTAGAGGACCCAGCAAAGCACTCATGAATTCTTTGTTGTTGTTGTTTAGTTGTTCTTCAGTCCTATCTGACTCTGTGACCTCATTTGGGGTTTTCTTAACAATGATACTGGAATGGTTTGCTACTGCCTTCTCCGGTGTGTCCTTATTTTACAGATGACGAACTGAGGCAAATGGGGGGGGGGGGGGGTGGAGTGACTTGCCCATGGTCTTGAGACTAGATTTGAACTCAAGTCTTCTTGACTCCAAACCCAGCACTCTATCCACTGCCGTATCTAGCTGCACTTATGTATTCTTTAGTTCTCCCAATCCTTTGACACACCCAACACTACTGAAGTCTTCATTTGACATAGGATAATACAATGTCCAGAATACTAATCTGGGACCTGAATTGTCCAAAATAATAACTGAACAGAGAGCTCTAGCAAATCAGATGACTCAGTCTGTCTCTCATTTCTGTTGTGCAGATCCAGCCATAGAGATCTCTGCTTTTCAGATGGGAGTTTGAGACTACCTTCCATCTACTCCACTAGATTGTAAAATCTTCCTTTTAAATTGTAAACTCCTTGACTGCAGAGACTGTCTTTTGCCTCTTTTTGTATCCTCTGTTCTTTGCACAGTGCTTGGTAAACAAAGTAAGCACTTAAGAAATGCTTGTTGTTTGACTGATTAGCAGTTGATGGGGGGGGGGGGGTGTTGTGAAAAACTAAGTAATTGTATTCCAACCTAGACAGAACTGCACATTGGCCAAGACCCATAAAGAAGTTAATGAGGAAACTGGAGCAGACAGTATCGCATCAAATGTTATATGTGACTTTGTTATTGATGCCACAATCAATGCCCTCAGCCTGCAGAAGGGTTTTCCCTGCTGATACCAATGGGTCACCTGTGCTAGAGGAGTAACCTTTTGCTTTCTGTAAGACATAACAGTTTCCTTGGTCCATGCGCTTGCTCTCTTGACTAGGTAAGGGAAAAGGCACTGGAAAGAGTAGAGTGGGGACAATTGCACTTTAGCATCAGAAAAAGTTTAGGGCCCCAATTTAGAAACACTGGGGCAACAGTGAAAATATGGACCGTATTCCCCACTACCTCCCTCCTTCCCCATCTCAAAATTTCTTCCAGTGACATTTTAAGTAACACGGCTCCGGTCTTGGAACTTTGACTTTGAATGTCTTCCCAGACTGGCCTTAAAGAAGACGGTGTCATCAGTGACCTTTTTAAAAGACTTCAGGGGCTTAATTAAAAACTAAACATGGCCACTTAATTCAGAGGTTCCTGTCGACTCCCCAGTACTGATGTGAACTCAGGCTTGTCAGCTCACTGTTGCTGCCAATGTCTCTGCCCCTTAGCTTCCTAATGGCATGTCAGTGCTGAGAGGGAGCTAGGAGGTAGGCAAGGTCTTAGACTAGAAGACCACTGTGATAGTTTGGGGGGATATAATAGGGTGAGTAGACCTACCACAGAATTCTAGGGGAGGGAGAAGCCCATCAAACAGAATTGATTAAGGCAGAAGAGGTCCCTTTGGGAAGAAAGCAGGAACCTAAGTGATTCTGAACATTGATAGATTGATGTGAAATAATATTTTCAGGAGCCAAACCTGTTGGTTTGGCCTCAAGCCTTTCCTAATCCAAGCCTGTTAGCACAGGCAAAGAGGCAGGGCTAGTGATCTGTGGGAACCAGAAGGCAGAAGTTACTGCCTATTGTCCTGACCAGGACACCCACCACCATCTTCTTCAGAGGCTGCCTCAAGATAGCTGATCAAAACAAAGAGCCCCCAGTCATCTGGGCCTGCATTCCTAAACTTGCCCTTTTACTGTGGCTGCAAAGAAAACCATTTATAAATTGCGTGTTCCCTTATTTCCCCAGTGCAAAGCTGGGCTTAAAGAACACAAGAGCATAGGCTCTTTTGTCCAGGGAACAAAGACATAAGACATTAGGCTGAAACAGTGGTTCCTCAGCCCCCAAATACTTTCCAAAAGCCAGTAAATTGAATGATTCTCATTGTATTATCTTTACCCTGCCACCTGAGACAGTTATGAGCATATAATGAGGCAATATGAATTATAAGGGAGAAACTGTCTAAAACAAGATTCATAACTGACAGATTCCAAAAGGTCTATGAACTTGGATGGGAAGAAAAAATGCATTTTTGTTTTCACTAACTTCTAAATTAAATTTAACATTTTCTTTGATTGTGAATTTAAAGAAAAATCCTCATTCTGAGAAGGGGTCCACAGGTTTCACCAAAATGCCAAAAGGACCAATGATGCACAAAAAAGATTAGAAATTCCTAGTCTAAAAGCAAGATTGCCCCTTCATGGAGAACAAAAGTATCATGAAAGTTAGGAATTCTGGGGCGTCTAGGTGGCGCAGTGAGTAGAGCGTCGGCCCTGGAGTCAGATCCGACCTGAGTTCGGATCCAGCCTCAGACACTTAACATACACACAAACAAAAACCTAGCTGTGTGACCTTGGGCAAGTTACTTAACCCTAATTGCCCTCCAAAAAAAAAAAAGAAAGTTAGGAATCCTGGGTTCATGCCTAAGCTCTGACACTTACTAGCTGTCTGACCTTGGGCTAGGGACAACCTCTCCTTGCTTCCGTTTCTTCTCTGTAAAATCAAAGATGGAACTATATAATTTCTCAAGTTGGTTTAATTCATTTCAATAAATATTTGTTGTATTGATTTAATAGTTTAGGACACTGTGTTAGATACAGGGGATAGAAAGACAAGAAGGAAAAAAAGTTCCTCTTCTCAAGTAGCTTATATCCTCCTAGAGGATACAGCATGCAAACAAACAAATAAGTACAAGATAATCTGAGAAAGCTAGCATAAGCTAAGAAGAGTAGGAAAGGCTTCCCATAGGTGATGGCCCCTTAGCTGAGTCTTAAAGGAAGCCAAGGATTCTGAAAGGGAGAGGCAAGGAGAGAATGTATTCTGGGGATGAGGAGCACCCTGTGCAAGAAATGGAATACTAAATTCTGGCAAAAGAGAAAATAGGCCCATTTGGCCAGAATGCCAGTCTTTTCTAGTGATGACATTCTAGAATTTTATATTCCCACTCCTCCCAAAGGAAAGGAGTAAAAGGGAGGTGAAAGGCACTATGAAGAATTATTTTGAATAAGTTACTTAATCCTCTCTGGTTCTCAATTTCCTCATCTCTAAAATAGAGATGATCATACTTGACTTGCCTAAAAGAAAGGGGACAAGGTCAGATGAGATGTGAGATATATTATAAGTCTAAGGTCTGTGCTTCTTCCTCTCTAGGTGTTAGGACAAATAAAGAAATTCTTGTTTCACATCCATAAAAAGTGACTCTAGACCTTCTGTGACACTTGTAAGTGGGGGGGCAACCATAGAGGAAGGCACCTTAGAATAGGGCTCCCAAAGCTGGAAGTAGCTTTATTTTATCTGCCTGTGGAGAGTGAATGATGGATGTATTATGTCAATAGACAATCACAACATCACAAGACTTATGTGAAAACCAGGTTTATTATAAGAGAAATAAAGATGTATATGGAACCCAAAGGGTTCCAGTCTTTATAAAAGTTTACATTTTTATAAAGCAGGATAAAGGGAGAAGGGGATACCAGAGAGGCACATGACATTGGAGGAGGAATGGTGAGGCAAGAGTGGGGAAAAAAAGATAAGACCACTCCTTGAAGGAAGGAACAAGGTGATGGCAAAAGCCTCATTCTTTACCCTTGGGAACTACTAGACTATGAAGATAGGAGGGTCTGCTTATCTGCAAAGGACCCCAGCTGCATAAGCATTATCCCACCCTGGTACAGACTAGCTGGCATATGTCTCGCCTCCCAAGGACACATAGACAGTCCAGCTTGGGATACCATAACAAATAATGTCAGCTCAGGAGCTTTGTTCTTGACACATTCAGAGACCCCAGTTTACTCTGGCTTCAGTGTTTCTGGAAAATATGGCAACTCAAAAAGACAAGGTCAGTGGATCCATTAACAGCCCTTAACACCCCCCACCCTGTTGGTCAAAGGCAACCCCCTGGGTATGCCAATGACCATAAAGAGTACACTGGGTAAAACAGTACTGTGAATACTACCTGGGACAACCCCAACTATAAGTGGGACCAGAACCAAACACAGTACAAACCATAGTAAGAATGACCAAAATCAGGGACTAATTTGAAGGGGGAAATCAAAAGGCATCAAGACAATCAAGAGAATGTAGCATATAATTACAGAAAACAAAAGCCCAAGGGGTAGAATAATGAACAGCAATAAAAAATTTAAAAATAAAAAATTTCCCAGCATCTCAGTACTCCTACCCAATATCCATTCAATCAGCATAATTCCTCCTGGATCTCAGATGTCCCATACAGTCTTTAGGTCTCTGGCACATCTTCCCTTGGGGCAGTCTGGAAAATATCATGTCTCTCCATTGGATTTTTCCGTACTCTCTCCAGGTTACTTGCAGAGGCCCCTCATTTGTTCCTTCTAGAACCCCTGACAAAACAAATCTCACTACAAGTTGGCACAGACTCTCGAAATGTACTTCTCCAATAACTAGTCATGTTGTGAAAACCAGCTCAAGCCTTGCAATGCTCATCTAATCAATAACAGAGTTAAAGAGTCTACCAAAGTGCTAAAAGAGCTACCAAAGTAGGAACCCAGAGGAGCTCAGATGTATCACAGCCTTAGTCCATGACATAATGATATAAACATGTAAGTTTGTTTCACAAACTTTTTTACCTTTGCCTAATTATTCCCATATTATTCGGAAAGGATGGGCTATTTCAGGGATTTAATCTTATGTATGACTATGTAAACATTAGCAAGCCAATGACAAGTCTGAATACCAATCTACCTAGTTGTTTGGGATATGGAATGACTACACATTCAGGTTGAAAACAGCAAGATCTAACATACTTGCATTGTGCCTGCCATCTCCTACTGACCACTTGCTTAGATTATAGAAATTTGCTATAAAAGAAAAAATCAGGGGAACTTATCATAATGGCATCAAACTGGTTCTTGGTGACTCAACACATATATGGCAGGATAAAGCATCCTTGGCTGACTTCAGGTAAGAGTTAGAGTTAGCAACCAGCCATGCAGTAAAAATTTCACATCATAGTCAGACTCAGGAATAACCAGGTGGTAAACATTCCTGTTCAAAAGAACACAATGAGGAAATTGAGCCAGAAGGATCCTAACTTAGGCTAGGCCAAGGTCATCCTCTCGGCTTTCTCCCAGATACAGACCTCCACCTGTAACAATTCAGGAACATATTCCCTCTGAGGAGCTTGTGGCATTTCTCTTGAAAGAAGGATTACTGACTTTATGATCCATCAGAAAATCATACCTAAAATTAGACCTCGAAACAAAATCAATTACAGTCTCAAGAGATTTTACCTCAAATGGCAAGTTTTATCTATCACAGTTTAGGTTGGATATAGTTATTTTTCCTCTCATGGGGTTGCAATGAGCAATAAAAGTTTACCAGGACTCAAACATATATGAGATTTCACTTAACATTCTTCACTTTTTTTTTCTTCTCAAATTTGAATTTGTCCTGGTGTAAAGACCAATCATTGAAAACCATTTCTATATTATAGATAAACTTGTGAATCCTTAGCAAGCCAAGTCCACTGTTTAGGAACTCCATAACTCAAATTAGCTCATTTCCCAGGGCTGATGACCTTGTCCACAAAGCTGGTTTCCAGGAATCTGGCAAGCTTACAAAACAAGGAAAATCAACGGGGACCCCAGAGAATGGGCTAAGCCTAATGCCTCTGCCTACCCACCTCATCTAACTGTAGAGCTGCTGTGGGCTATGCTCTTTGATGCTCTCTCTCCACTATGTGCTATGTGGAATAGACTAAGTCTATTAACACACCCTCCTATGCCAATGCTGACTACTCTGAATAAGCAGAACCAATCCCCTCCTTTCCACACAGAGCAATCAACTGCCATTTCTTAGGTTTTGACATTATGACAACAACCCCGAATAACTTAGTTAGCACTCTTACACTTTCTTAAGTGATAGCCAAATAGTTGTAGATGTAATTTCCTCTTAATTACAGGCAAAAGTGGAAATAACCAAGTCCCTAAATGGCTGTTACAAAACACCATAAAATAGGGTTAGCAGGGCTAATAAAATAACATAGCTGGTTTTAAACAATTTTTCCACTATCTTTTAGTTTCTTTCAGTTCATACTCTAACATCCAAGTTATGAAAGTTGCTTAACATAACTGATATGAATATTTACCAAGTTGTGGAATATAAAAAAACCTAGAAACATAAACCATAAACAATATTATGTATTTGAAACTTAAAACAAACCCATTACCAAACAAGTGATTCCAATCCAGTTGAATGCATTTCCCAATTACCTTACACAGAAAATCAGATATCTCATCACCACTGGCATTGTATACTGATCACATCTAAAATCCCATATAAAGTTATCAAGTGTAAAACAATTATACCCAATTAGGAAACTAATAGTAACAGTTAACATATAAATGTGTCTGACCTCTGTCAAGCATTGTGTTAGGCACCTTACACTCATCTGAAGTAAACTAAGGTAAATAGATGTGAGGTGACTTGCTTAAGGTCATCAAATTAACAAATTCCAGATCCAAGCATGTTTCCAATTTGTCTTACTGCCAAATAGCATAATAAATTCTGACTTATCTTAAACATCTAATTAGGAGAGATATATTTCACTTAAAATGTGACCAGAATGAATTCAATTACCGCTGGATCTATGCTCCAAATATTATTACAAAGAATCTTGGGTTATAATTTTAATACTGTAGTATTATATTTTTTAAAATGGCATTTATTCCAAGTAAGCATATTATGAGACTCACTATTTCCAGCTAACCCACTGCCAAAGATTGTAAAAGTAGCACTCTAATATTAACATTTGATCTACCCTAATCATAGTACTTAAGAGCATGTTTTAATTTAGTTCAAACCTGGGTTCCATAATCTCAGAAGAAACCCATAGCTTATCAATTTACTCATAGTTCTGTATCATTTCTTCCTATATGCTTCCAAATCAAGCAGCAACTTTTATTATTATAATTCCAGCCAAAATAAACACATGACATTTCACACAACCTTCCCTCTTAAAAAAAAAAAGCCAAAACTTTCTCAACCCTTTCTGTTAACATATTTAAACTGTCTTTCATAAAAAAGACCAACACCTTTCTTATTGACTTCAGATTCTTCGTTTATGCTATCCATTACTTTGTTCATTCCTTAAATTCTCCTTAAAATTTTGGTACACTGTGATTTTAAACAAAACTAATGACCTATTAAAGAATTTGATTCTTAAGATCCAAATGTTGGCTATTAATATGCCTATATCACTTAAACTGTTGAATTATTAACATTTATATTATTTGCTAAGAAAGAGAAGCACCAAAAAATCCTTTAAGATGCTTTTAGACATTACAAAAATCTTTAACAGCTTAAAAAACTTGGTCTATTCAAGTAATAGTCAAGTTCTGGTATATTATTCACAAAAATCTTTAATAGTTTAAAAAACTTGTTCTATTCAAATAGTAGTCGAGTTCTGGTATATTATTCACAAAAGTGAATAAAGTCCTACTGGATGGATAAGGAACAAGACATTTCTTGAGATTCAAATACAGAAATTTATGATAAAAATGAATGAGACTCATAATTTCAGCAAGATTTCCAATTTTATGGTATACATAGCAATTCAAAAAGCTACATTTACATTGAACAGTGCTTAATTTTAACTTGTATGACTCCTAAATACCAAACTAAATATTCCATTCAAACTCAATTACCTTTTGGTAGTGTCCTGGTTCACAAAAGGCTTTCCCCTTTTTCATGAGCCAGGAAAGGGTCAAGTGCTGGTTCAATTCTGAAGTCTACATCTTGACACTTTCACTCAGCCCCCAAACTGGTCTATAATCAGTGAAATGATTTTCTTCTCTAGCTGTAAAACAATAAACCAGTCATTGGGGAAGTGGGGATGATGGAAAGAATTTGACCACAGTTCAGAACTTCAAAGGAAAAAAACAAAATCTTTTTTAAAATGTAAATTAGCTAACAAGAAACAAAGAAAAAAAAAGAGAGAAAAAATTTTAATTTAAAAAATAAAAAATTGGGGTGGCTAGGTGGCACAGTGAATAGAGCACAGGAGGACCTGAGTTCAAATTTGACTTCAGACACTTAACACACAAACTAGCTGTGTTACCTTAGGCAAGTCACTTACTCCCAATTACCCTACCTTCCCTCCTCCAGAAAGCAAAAAAGAAATAAGAGGCGGCTAGGTGGCACAGTGAGCAGAGCGCCGGCCCTGGAGTCAGAAGGACCTGAGTTCGGATACGGCCTCAAACACTTAACACACACAAACAAAAACCTAGCCGTGTGACCTTGGGCAAGTTACTTAACCCCAATTGCCCTCCAAAAGCAAAATAATAATAATAAAGGGATAAGAGACTGTGGGTGCAAAATGAAAAAAAAAATAAAAAAGCAAGACACAAAGAGATATATAAGCCCGGATACAAGAAACACAGACCAGCAACATAGCAGCACTAAAAATGTGCACATTTTCATCAGTTCCATAAATAGCTTCAGGTTTCAGGGCATATAGCTATAAAATTTGGCCCTGGCCATTCCACTTGTGGGAACAAAGCCATCTTTGGATACTTTAGTATCCACGAGGAACACACAGAAACAAAAACAACCACAATGACAACAAAAGTAGCCCTAAACTTTCATACACATATGTCTATATATTTTATCTTCTTTATTTATGCCAGGCAGTTGGCCATCCAGGAGAACTAGGGCATTACTTTTTTTTTCCTTTTTGGAGGGAGGAGGCAGGACAATTGGGGTTAAGTGACTTGCCAGAGGTCACACAGCTAGTAAGTGTTAAGTGTCTGAGGCTGAATTTGAACTCAGGTCCTCCTGACTCCAGGGCCAGTGCTCTATTCACTGTGCCACCTATTCTCCCCATAGGGCATTTCTTTTGATGTGCCCTCTTGGACTGCATCACCTTGGCCAGCATCCTGGAAATAGGGCCAAAAACCCAGACCCCTTTGGCTACCCCAAAGGCTGGATAACCTATAACAGGGCTTTTCCCAAAGCCCTCTTTGACTGAGTCTTCCAGCTAGGGACAACTAAACCCATTGGGAACCCCTGATGCTACCTAGCTCCCCATCTGAACCCTCTGGCCAATCTGAATCCCTTTCTCTTATCATAGCCCATCACTACCACCAAAATGTCAGTAAGCAATCACAACATTGAAAGACTTACATGAAAATCAGGTTTATTGAGAGAATGAATCACTGAGAAATCACTGAGAAATGAATATGCATTCAGAACCCAACAGGTTCCCAGTCTTTACAGAAGTTTATATTTTATAATAGTAATAATAATTTATATTATAATAAAATATATATATAATATAAAAGGACAAGGGGATACCAAGAGAGAGCATGACATGGGAGGGGGGAATGGTGCAGAAAAGATGGGAGGAGGGGAAGACAAAACCCCTCCCCACAGGGAGGAGCAAGGTCATGGCAAAACCTCATTCTTTTCCCTTGGAAACTCCTAGACTGTGAAGATAGGAGCATCTGCTTATCTGTGAAGGACCCCAGCTGCACAAGCATTATTTCCAGTCTGCCACAGACTGGCTGGTACCTGTCTTGCCTCCCAAGAACACACAGGTAGTCCAGCTTGGGGTGCAACAGCAAATTATGTCAGTTTAAATTATGTCAGTTTAGAGGGAGCTTTGCCCTTGACATATTCAGGGCCTCCTGCATGCTCTGGGTCCCATGTTTCTGGAAAACTTAGCAACTCAAAAAGACAAGTTCAGGGGACCTCTTAATAGCCCTTAACAATTACAAGACCATAAAGAGAAACTCTCAGTACTGAAAGTCTTCTGTGCCTCCCTCTCCAAGGAGACCTCAGCTGTTTTCACCTTTCTTCCTAGAGGAAGATTATGTCTAAGAAGATGGAGCCATATTTGCCAGCCCTGTGTCCTTGACATTGTATAAATCACAATTTATTCAGTCCTCTTCACAAGCAAAAAGCAAAACCAAAACGAAATGAAACTCCTCAAAAAACAAATGATGCCAATCTTGACAGAACGAGGGATGATTTACATGAATGATTCCAAGGAACATTCTGTCCCACATTATTCCCTGTCACCGTGGCATCTTTTCTAAGAACATAGCTCTAGAGCTGGAAGAGAGAACAGGGACCATCCAGTCCAACTCCCTCATTTTACAGATGTGGGAACTGAGGCCCAGAAATGTTTGAGTGATTTGCCCAAGGTCACACAGGCAGAAAGTTTCAGAGGTGGGGATGCCTATGCTTGGTTGTGCTATCAGTGTGACCCTAGAGGACCGGTATCCTTGAAAATCAGGTATGAGCCTTTTGGGAAAGTTATGATTAAGGAGGAGATGGGATGAGACCCAATTACAATACCAGACCAAACTGACCCATGGTCAAGGTCTTCCTCTCCCCTGGGAATGTGTCTCTTCCTTACCCAATTGTCTCCCTGTTGATCACCAAGCCCCGGAAGTGCAGTATCATTCAGGCAAAGGGACTGTGCCAACTTCCTCCTCTTGTCCCTCTCAGCCTCCAGCACCTGCCAGCCAGGAAACAGCCAACTCTGATAAAGAGGCAGGATGGCTCCGGCTCCTTTGCCCCAAAAGAGGAGCCCAATTCCCTCCATTCCCCTTACCCCTTCTCAAGTGGGTTAAGTGCCTTGGAATAAAGAGAGGAAGGAGATGAAGTGGATCTCAAGTACACTCCAGCCCTGGCCCAGCAGCTTACAGACCTTGTCACCAGCCTCCCAGCTGCATGAAAACAAAGCTAGACACAGCTGAGTACAAACCCTTCATCCATATTCAGCAACTGCCTGGTAACAGGACTGGGCTTGCTTGAAGCAGTGGGTAGGCAGCCATCACTGATAAGATGAAGATGAAAGGTGGGAGAAGAGAGGAGCAGGGTGGAGGGAGAGAGAGAAGGTTCACTTCAGGGCCACCGGAACCAAGTTCCGAAACAGCTCACCCAGATGTCCCTGGCAAGGCCTTCTCCCCCATCACTAAACCTGACCCTCAGAGTGTCAGTGAACAAGCCGGTTCTTGCGCCACTGAATAAAGGCAGCTTTAGATTACCCGTTTGGAGGAAAAGTTTGGTATGTACATAATCCAAAATAGCAGATAAGCTCCAAGGCCCTTATCTCAGGCTGTGCAATTTCATATAGTTTTTAACAAGAGATTTTGCTATTGCTTAGTGTGATTAAGCTTGTATTAAGGTTAGTTTTATTCCCCTGAACTCACTTTGGTTGGGTCATGAAGGGGAAACAGCTAGTTATGTAGGCTAGGGAAGTACCTTCGGGTGGTGAGGGGGGCACAGCACAGATTCGTATATTTCCCAGAATTTTTCTCCAAGTGAATAACAGAGAGAACAATAATAATTCCTGCAGCAAAACAGTTTAGGCCAAAGTTCAGAGACGGGGAAGCCGGGCCCAGAGAGGCAGCGAGCTTTAATGAAACAGGGTGCAGGCCAGGATGGAGCTGGGGAACTGGCTGGAACCCGGGGCTGGTGGTAACGCCTCTGCAGCTTGTATACACAGACAGGACACGAGGCGTCCAGAGCTCCTGGGCTTATCTGTGCCCGGGAGCCCCTCTGCGAGGGTTAGGCTTCACACATTTCCGCAGGCGTCCCCAGCGCTTCGGAGAGGAAGGAGGAGCGGGCAGGGCTGGGCGACAGTGCTAGGTGCCCCTGTTTGTGTGATGTGCCTGCTCGCTGCCGTCAGCCTTAGGAGAAGCTAAGTGGAGTGGAAACGCTGCAGTCCCTGCAGCCTCCTGATAACAGAACTAAATAAAGGTAATTTTCAAGTCACCAGTTAACAATGGCTGAGCCAGCGAGGTAGTGACTGATGAGACGGTAAATTACCCATCCAAGCATAGGGGGAAACGCTCTGAGAAATTCCCGCCACTACAAAGTGCATCCATCCACACAAGTAAGGGTGACCTGGAAAATACCGAGGTACTTCGTCACCCGCCACGAGTCCGCAGCTCAACCTCTGGCTTTGCCAAAGAATTTCTTTTTATTTTAGTAAAACACGAGTTTCTAAGAAGGGTCCGACGATGGGTAATTCAGTGGGGAACGGGGCTTTGGGAGGGAGGTGAGGAAAAAGGGGCAGCCAGACCATCCCAACGTGGATGCAGTCTCTTCGGAAGGGAAGCCCCATACCCTAGAAATCCACAGCTGGTGGGGCCCTGCACCTCCAGAGAATTCCATTCACCACTGCCTATAGCGGCACCCTGGCGCAAAGCTCCAGGGCCTTTGTGTTCACCTCCTCAACACCCAGACGATTTTGCTCGTACTTCGCAAAGTTGCACGTGCCCTGCAGCCTGGTTTGTGAGCTCCAGCCTCTTCTCCGATGTTCCTTCTCACATCATCTCCTAGCCCACCCGCAAGCCGCACCCTTGGACCCAGACTTACCCCTAGGCACCTCCCATTGCTCACTTAACATTCAGGTCAGAAAGGGAAATGTCAATGGCCAGGGTCGAGCATTTAAGGAACAGAAGGGAAGGACACTTGGAATCCAAGGCTCCTTCTTGGAAGCTCCCTCTGTCAGAATAGGGGTACAGTACACTATCAGCAGCTCCCGTTTCAATAGCGCTTGGTAAACTTTGAAGGACATTTCAGCGGAACAGCCCTCTGAGAAAAGTTAAAAAGAAGTAAAGTGACTTGCTTACAGTCACACAGCTACTAAGCATAAGAAATGGGATTCAGACTTAGGTCTCCTTGAAGGTCCAGGCCCCTACTCAGAATATTACTACACTACCTCTCAGAATAGGAACCTGCTTTTCAACAGAGGACTCATCTGTCCAGGTGTCCTAATTTGAGAGGGTATTTAATTCAACAAGCATTTATTAAGCACCTACTACATACAAGCACACTGATGTAGTTTCTGTCAAAAACATGATAGCAATTTCAAGCTAGAAAGGGCCTGAGAGATCACCTAGTACAAATTCTGCAAAGCTAAACATACCTCCATAATATAATTGAAAAACTATAACATTTCTCACCAACTACAATATATTCCCATCAATGTTATATATCTAAAAGTGCTAGATTTAAAAGCAGAGAGACCTAGGTTCAAGTGTAATTGTCAGCACCTGTTAGTTTCCTGACCTTTGGCATCTCCGGGTTACCTGAGCTTCAGTTTCCTCATCTGTAAAATGGGAATAATAGCATTTACTCTGCCTACCTCACAGGACAGTTGTGAGAAGAGTGCTTAGTAAAGCTTGAAGACCTATAGAAATGTGAGTTGTTATTCTCTTTCCTATCTACAGAGCACTGAATTCTGTCATCAGGGAGTTAGTGGGTTAAGACCTGGTCCTCTATTAAAGTTCATGTACCCCTGGGTCAGTAGCAATCAGCTACTAACACTTGAGCTTGGGCAAGTATTGGTAGCTCATTGCTACTAATTTGGTTGCTCCTTAAGAATAGAGGGGCAACTAGGTCGCTCAGTGGATAGAGTGCCAGATCTGGAGTCAGAAAGACTCATCTTTTTTAGTTCAGACCTGGCCTCAGACACGTACTAGCTGTGTAGCTCTGGGCAAGTTAATTAACCCTTTTTACCTCAGTTTCCTCATTTGTAAAAATGAGCGGGAGGGGGAAATGGCAAAACTTTCCAATATCTTTGCCAAGAAAACCACAAATGGGGTCATGAAGAGTCAGCCATGATTGAAATGCCTGAACAATATAAGAATAGGGAGGTAAAACGTGAGTAATCTGTAGCCTGCTCAAGCCAGTTTGGGAGAGCCGTTGTTACATTTTCACTGTGAGCATTTATACCTCAGAAATCTACCAGTTCTACAAATTAGGGCTTGACTTATTGTTTTGTTGATTGTCTGGACTTAAGAAAGTGTTAATAATGCAGATTAAATTTAAAAGTGTGTGTGCATACATTTTTCCCCCAGAGTCCTGTTGTTAAACATTTACCAGCACATCCCCATTAATTGCTCTATAAACATTGCTTAAGCTCAGCAGGAGTGCAGTAGAAGGCTCAGGGAATGAAGTCATTGCCAGACTAGAGGTCTGGAAACTACAGGCTAAGAATAACAATAACAATAATAACAACAACAAAAAGCATTTGTACAAAGATTTAAGGTTAGCACAAGGGTTTACACTCATTATTTCATCTGATCCTCATAATATGCTCCCCCCCACCCCTGGTTAAGATGTGGGAGAGGCTAAGCTTTAGTGGGGTGAGTGCAGAAGGGAGGCATTGAGGATATTGATGGAATAAGTGAGCCCTGGTCAAAAAGAGCACTCGAAGGAAGGGGAGAAGGCCCCATAAACAAACCAACTACTTCACAATTCTGTCCCAAACTTTCAACACCATCCTCCCACGCTCCGCCCTTTCATAGTTCTTATTCCCTGGCTGCTTTGGAAGACGATGACGTGTGCAAAAGGAGGAAGGCAGTGTGGCATGATGGGAAGTGCCCCATCAGGGCCCTGGATTCAAGCCCTACATCTGCCTACTACAAACCAGGTGACCCTATGACAAGTCACTTCTATCTCTAGACCTCCATCTGTAAAATGAAGGGGTTGGTTAAAAGACCTTTAAGATCTCTTCCAACACTAACATCTTATGAAACAGAAATTTCACTGTCCCTACTTCTCCTCACCCAGGAAAAAGTAGTCCACTTCACCTCTGTTGTCTGAAATCTCCTTGAGCTGAGGCATCAGCCCCTTCGAGCACAGCCCAAGCACTAATTACCCCCTCTGCCACTCTCTCACTGAGGCTAAAATAGGAATAAATTCCATACCAACAGTGGCAGTGACCTTCATGAGCAGGTTCACTTTTGTTCAAGCCAACTTGGCCGTGATTATGCTATTTCTTCCTTTTGTGTTTTTATTAAGTACTAGGACCAATGGCAGGTGCCTAAGATACCCCCAAGAAAGGAGGGAGAAAGGAAAGAAGATAATTGGAACCTAACTCCTGATCAGCTGTTCTGTCTCCAGTTGCCTCAAACCCAGGGTTAGACATATATCTCTAAGGTCAAGATTGATAGTGAGTGGGACAGGGGAGAGGGGAGAAAGATGAAATCCAAACTAATTAAATAGAATTCAAACCTGCATTTTTAGGTCACAGAAGAGAGAGCCTGCCAAAGCATGTCAGCCAATCAACAGAAACCATATTTTGTGTATGTGTGTGTATGCATATACATATATGTATATATGTATGTATCTTTGTGAGCGTGTATATGTATGCATATACATATATGCACACATATATACATACACACATAGTAGATAAGGAATCGTGTATTTTTCCCTTGGTCTTACTAATTACTCTCTTATGTAACTGGTTAAATCATTTCTTTCTGAGTCCTTTCTGATTTCCTTCTGTGTATAACAAGAGGGTTGAACTGAATAACTACTGAAGTCCATTGTAATAGAACTCTAAATTCTATAATCTCAAATCTTTCCCATCACTTTCTATGCGCCAGGCACTTTGCTGGATGCTTTGAGGATAGAAACATGAATGGCACAGTCCTTGCCCTCAGAGAGTTAGCAACCTGGTTGAAGTGACAACACATACACAAAGGAGGCAATTAGAAAATAGCCAAGGATCGAATTCTGTGGCACTACCCTTCCGTGCACTTTGGAGTTCAGAGGAAGGAGACAGCAGTGTAGGCTGGAGTGGTCAAGGAAGCTTCATGGAGGAGATGGGAGTGGACTAGAGTTTAGACAGATGAAGGAGAGAAGAGAAATCATTTTATGTAGGGGAGCAACATGAACGGGGATCTGAGGAGGGGAATGGAAGTGCGTATGTGGGAGGCTGAATTTGGTTTGAATAGATGTCATGGAAAGAGCACCTACCGAGTTGAAACTCAGAAGATTTGAAATCACTTCTCAGCTCTATTTATTACCTGAGTGACATTTGACAAGTCACCATTTTCTGTTGTTTCCAAGCCTTTGTTTCCTCAACTGTTAAATGAAAAGGTTGGACTAGGTAAGTTCTAAGGGACTATCCAAATCTAGATCTTTATCAGCAAAATTGCTATGCTTTCACTAATTGTAACCCAAGAGTTATAATGACAATCAAATGAGATAATGGATGGAAGCTCTTTGTAAATGTTGTTACTGTTCGTTATTTCTGTTGTGTCGGACTCTTCATGACCCCATCTTGTCAAAGGTACTGGAGTAGTTTGCCATTTCTTTCTCCAACTCATTTTACAGATGTGGAAACTGAGGCAAACAGGGTTAAGTGACTTGCCCCGGGTCTTTTTAACTGATATAAATATCAGATTTCATTATTATTATTATTACCATTGTTATTGCCTTTTCATCTTTTTGATGAACTTCAGAAAGAAATGGTCTGAAAACAAATCACTATCCTGCTATTATTCCTCTATGTTAAATGTTCTATAGACTATCGTGAAGGGGAATGCAATGGCTGCTTTTTGTAAGTGAATGAGTATGAGCTGGAAGTTTACCTTCTACAGACTCGCTGAAAACATCATTGGGACAGCTCCAGACAGGATGACATGTCCTCATCCTTCCCCTACATGGTCTCAATCTCTTCTGTCTCTATATTTTGAAAAGATTTTGTTTCATGTTGTTTGGGGATTATTACTATTAAATGTGGAGACATCTGTTCTTTTAAAAAATTGTTCTTGAATGTTGATGGATCAGTGCTATGTCCAGGCATTTTGGGGCAATGGCTTTGTTTGTAATTATGGGTTAATTCCAGGGTGTGGGGGGGAGGGACATGTTTGGGATTAGCAAATATTATCTTGGAATTTGTCATCTGTTAGTTAATAAAGAACATCAAGCTTCTAGTGAATTATCCTAACATTATTATTACTGTTCCCATTTCTCTGATTTTAATGGGGTTTAGTTAGAAACAGTTCTAGCACAAGTCTCTAACCTACTATTATTCTCCTATACTTTATACTTTGCAGTCTGTTATACCCATGGATAAAATGATTAAAAAACCAAATTGATAGGAGTATAGGGAAGTTCATCTTCTATAGTTTAACCAAAAGAATCTTGAGTAGCAGACTGGATGACTGGAATAATATGTGCCTTATTCTGTTCCCACATGATTTTGAATTCTTCTGCTAGGTCTTTCTATTTTGAAAGTTTTCAGTTCTAGGTAGACTGGAGATTAAGTATTTGCTATGACAATATCAGTCAATAAACAAGCATTTTAAGTACCTAAGACATGCTAGGTATTGTGCTAGGTGCTAAAGGTACAAAATCCAAAAAATAAAATAATCCTGACTTTCAAGGAGCTGACATTCTAATGAGGGAGGCAAAAGTTAAATATCTAAATATATGCAGAATAAATACAAAATACAAGGTAAATAGGGAATGAAAGCACTAGCAATTGAGAGAATCAAGAAAGACTTTTTAGAGAAGGTAATGCTAGAAATGCATGTGGATGAACTATAGTTGGGCCTATTTTATCATATAATTGCAGTGCATGAATAAGCCATGAGTGTGGAAATGAGTCATAGGTTTTACAATAATCAATAAAAGCAGAATAAATATGATGGTTCTTTCAGATGACTCATTTAATAATTACTGAATCAATAGTAAATTGCTTTTTACACCCTTAAGAACTTCTGGTACACCTTTTTTGAACCTGAGCCAACATATGTTTTCTTGTTAAGTGTTTATAGAACTTATAAATGATATAAGCTATGGATGTTTTATATAAGAAACATAAGCATATCATTGGACTGTATTTGGAGAGGTCACTGGTGTTCTCATCTTTTGGTAATGGATATGTAATACCTTCTCTTAAGAAAGGTATAATCGGGCTTGTGTCTGAGAGATAGTGATTTTCTAGTAATTAATGCATCACTGTGAAATATTTGAACCAGTAATTATGGATGTTAACCCGTCCCATGGCTTTCCAGTTTTTCAGGATGCTAGAGTTTCATTTATCTCCCTGGACTTGACTCTTCTATAGTTGATTATATTAAGCAATGCAAACTTTCTGTTTCCCATTTGATCAACTTACATTTTTGTTTTCCTGGAATCTAGCAATCATATAGATGACCAGAAATTTTCCACATCTGCCTTCTTTAGGAGTTCCTTCTCTCCTCTGATTTCTTAGCTCTTCAAACTCATGTAACAAAACTTTTGATTGATATTAAATTGTCTTTGTTGTTATTTGTGGTGCCTTTACTTATTGTATTTGCCCATAACCTTTTTGACTCTTATTATCAATCCCTGATTAAAGGGATATAGACTTTCTAAATGTGCCATTACTTTCTAGATTCCATTCTGAATGTTTCTTTTGTTGCTGTTGTTGTTGCCTATAACTGGCCAATAAATATGGCACTTATGTTTTCTACTGCCCATAGCAGTCAGGTTTTTATATGATCACTTTTAAATTTGAAAAGGAATTTTCAAAATTCCAGCCTAAGTATTCCAATTTCCTCTCCAAAATCATTTGAGAAATCATTATTGTCTTGTTATCCATTTCATTATGAGGTGACATATCTGAAGTTTGTGTTAAATGGAAATTCTCAATGAGTTGGGTCCTTCAACTTTCCTCTTTTCAGATTTTAGTAGCAACTTGGTTTCAATGTTTACTTCATGTAATTTGGGCTAAGGGAAGAAGGAATCTATTTATTATTGCCCTACAATGGGTAAAATGTATTGTTATGTTACTTAGAACTGAGGGTATCATGGGCTAAAAGCAGTCCAAAGACCTTGCTTATATAACCAGTAAAATCTGTTTTCAGTTTTGTAATATAGTACTGGCATAGAAGGAAAATCTTCATGTTCTCATTCTATTTCATGCACACTCATTGTTTGCCAGATTTAGTGGTCAGCACCATCTGTACTGATGCATTTTCATCAAGCAAGGCGTTGGCATTTCTGATTTCTTCCTGTGTATCTTTCCTTATGGTATTGAAACAAAAAGTAACCCCACTCACTCTGCTGTCCTCCATTTCAAGCTAATTACCTCACAATGCTTCAAATAAGGCCAATCTGCAATCTTATTCTGACATATATAGGGTATCCCAAAAGTCCTAGTGCAGACATAAGTTTTAATAAGCTTTGATGCAACTGCTCTTAAGAGTCAAGGAAATATACAGGGTGTCCCAAAAGTCCTAGTGCAATCATAAGCTTATTAAAACTGCACTAGGGCTTTTTGGACACCCTGCATATTTATTTGACTCTTAGGAGCAGTTACATCACCACATATGGAACAGTAGCACCAGAATCCAAATCACCAGCATTTCAGGGTTACTGGCAAATCTTCATCACTACCATAGTGATCTCAGAGTTCATGAAGTCCCAGCAGTCCAACATCTCAACCAGTATTCCCCTACTTTGCCACTGTCACCTCTGCCCTCCATGACATGGATGATGGGTGGGGCTTTGAAAGGGTTAGTGGCACTGGCAACATGGGAGTTACGCGGCACAGTGCATGGAGTGCTGGACCTGGTGTCAAGAACTCCAATCCTACTTGTGTCATTTACTAGTTTTGTGACCCTGGCCAAGTCACTCAACCTCTATGTGACCCAGTTTCCTCATATATAAAATAGAAATAATAACAGCACCTGCCCCCCAAGGTTGTTGCAAAAATCAAACAGATAGTGTTTGTAAAGCACTCACAAAGCTCAAAGCAATATTTAAATTCTAGCTAGTAGTAGTACTAGTATAGCAGACCAAAGGCTCGTGCTCTAGTATTAAAGAGTCTCCACCAAGTTCAGATCTTCAACGCTGTGCTTCTCTCCACTACATCAGGCTCCTACTCAAATGCCCTCCCTTTGGGATTTTTTTTAAAAGTCAGTCCTTATAGTTTATAACGATCTCTTCATTAAAATTTTGGTTGCTGTTCATCTGACCGTGTATTACTTCTCCTTTGCCTGGGAAAATGAACATGTATAGTCCATGTTTAAATTCCAAAGGTATATTCTGTGCCATAATATCTGTATCTGTGAGTTTGACAAAGTATAGTGCAGATTCAAAGTCTAATCTCTCCATTTCCAATACTAAAATTTTCCATTTTCAGCCTTAAGTTATCCATTTTCCTTTTGGTTATTTAAGACACAAATTACTTGTAAAAGCTTCTAGGAAATGTAAAGGACCAAGATTATTAATGGTGTTGCACTGTTAACACTGGTGCTGGCAATAGTGTCCAATCATCTTAACTAATAATTACCTATTTTCTAGCTATCACTGATCATACAAATTAAAATCATTGTTCTCAAAAAAAAAATAAGTCTCCAACTAGGCATCAGGAGACTTGAGTCATATAGTCAAAGCTTTATCAGTTAGTTATATGATTGAGCAAAGCTCTTACCCTTTCTGCATTTCAGTTTCTTCCTCTATAAAATGAAAAGGGGAGAGGGAGGTGTTAGATGGTTGTTAGATCCTTCCCAGTCCTGTGATTCTAAAGGGAATTTGAGCTGGAAGAGTAAGGTGGGTCCAGATTCCAAGACCCTCAAGTGTCAGAGGAGTTTGAACTTGGTAAGAATGATAGCTGCAACAATCAGGGAGGTGCAGTGGAGGTTCTAGTCTCACCCCTCCAGGACTCCTGGCTCCCCAGGAGCCCTGCTGACAGCCCATTCTAACGATGAAGAAGGAAAGCATTGGTAAAGCCTAGCCAATTGCTCCCTACCAGAGATGGCTGAAGAGGGAAAACCCTGCCCTGGAGCCTGAAGGCTGACAGCTGCTAACTGAAACCCTGAGGGCTGATTAGAGCCATCCACACTCATCCTTTTGTTTTTCTCGCTGCCACAGCTGCCAACAGCTCAAAGTTCTTCAGCTTTGGAGGACTTGAAGGGCCCTTGAACAAAGGCCATGCTATTTGTTGTCTCAGTTGTCATGATGAAAAGAAGAGAAATATTATTTCCAGTCAGAAGAGCCATGGGGTGGAGCAGCGATATCACAACGGTTCAGAGAGGCAGTAATTGCTCGAGTCAGTCGGGGTTTTAGTCAGGCTGTCAAGAGTGAAATGCAACAAGGTCTCTGGGGCTTAGGGATTCCTTGGGGCATTCATAGATCATTTGGCTAATGGCCCCACAGCAACACTGGCTATCTTTTTATCAGTAAGACATATTGGGATGAAATGTTGAAAAATGGGATAGTGGGATCAGTACCTGCTACCCCTATCTTCCTCTAGAACTTGACTTGCCAGGGTGACCAGTGACTCCAATTTTAACCACCTTTTACCTCACTCACCTTTCCATCCCAAAGACAAGCTTCCTAAGGAAATAGATCTCTACACTTCAAATGAGAGAGCTCTCCAGGAGGCATCTGGTCCATCCCTCACTTCCTGATAGGTTTTCACCTACTCTTTACATATGGATACTTCCCTTTTTAAAACCTTCCAGAGAAAGAAAAACAGTGTAAGCTAGGGGAATGTGAAGTGGGTTGGGAGACAGGAGATGTGTTTTTCAATCCCAACATTGCCATTATGAGGGTGCTGGACTTGATGGTCCTCAAGGTTCTTTCCAGTTCTCAATCTCTGATCCTTTATTTGACTCTCTCTATCTTCCCTAAAAATTATAAAATTAGAATTTGACTAGATCCCTATGGCCCCTTCCAGTTCTAATATTCTATGACTGCTTTTAGTTGTGGGCCCCACATTTTAGGAAAGACATTGATAAAATGAACTGAGTCCAGATGAGAGCAAGCAGAACAGAAAAGTTTGACATATTAGGATAAATTGAAGGAACTAGGAAGAAGATGGATAAAGGAGAAATTATTTCAATGGGGCCCTGATAGTTGCCTTCCAATATTTGAAGAGTTGCTCTTTTGGGAAAATCTAATTCAACTGGATCCCCTTCTCTAGAAGTATTGGATGGATATTACAGAAAGGGTGATTTAGGCTCAATGTAAGGAAAAACTCCTAACAGAACAAATCAAAAATAGAATGGACTTCCCCAAGAGGCAGTGGGTTTCACCTCACAAGAGATCTTTAAATAAAAATGCATAACCATGTGTCAGTTGTGTTGTAGATTGGATTCTTATGGGTCAGACCAGACAGATTTGAGGTTCCCACCAACCTTATGATTCTAATTCTATGAGCCTCCTAGGGAAAGGCAACCAGAATAGTAAAGAAAATCAAATCCTGGCATCAGCTTGAGGCTGATAAGCAGTACAGTGGGTAAGGGTAGTTAGGAAGTCCCAAATTCAAATTTTTCTTCTGACATTTATTAGCTGGGTAACCCCAGGCGGTCCCATCACATCTGTCAGCCTCAGTTTCCTCAGCTATAAAACAGGGATCACAATAGCACCCACCTTACAGAGTTGTTATGAGGATCAAATGAATGAACATGTGTGTGTTTGCAAACTTTAAAGTGTTATTAAAATGCTAGCTAGTATCATCATGGTTGTTCTGTTGTAAGTTCAAAGATGTTTAGCATGGAGAAGGAAAGACCCAAAGGAGATATGATAAATGGCCTTCAAGTATTTGAGGAGTTGCCAGGTGTAAGACAGATTAGATTTATTCTGTTTAACCCAAAAAAAAAACTGGAACCAATGGTGAAATGTATAAAAGGTCAGTTTTCTGCTTAAGATATGAATTTTCTGAAGATGAAAGCTGCACCAATTCAGAATACATCACTGAAGGTGTCTGAGCACAGACTAGATGACTGTTCAATAAGTATCTTGTAGAGTGGGTTCATACTTCAGCCAAAGGTCCCTTCCAATTGTGTGAGTCAAACACTGCACAAAGTAGACCAAAGCTCTTTCAATCACCCATCCAAACTCTTTTGGAAGGAAAGTATTTCCTGAGGTCTGCCCTAATTCCCAGATCTGAGACAGCCTCCTTTTGCTCATCCTCAGCTGCCAAATTCAGAAATACAGGGAGGGTCCTTCTCTTCTCCCCTGCAAATCCTCTCCCCCAGGTCCACTCTCCCTCTCTTAAAGTCATCCATTTCTTGAATTCCATCACTCCTTCTATATTGGAAAGAAGAGGAAAGATAGATAGCAATAAGAATTGTGTTCAACTATTTTATTTAAGCCATAATCATTCCTAATCTAAATTTGCAGGAATGTATTACATAGCCTAATCATTCACATATATTGTACTGCAGTTTCAATTTAGGGAAAAGTAAAAGCCATTCGGGAGGCAGAAATATGTTAAATGAACATCTCCCAGATTACAGACCTTCAGATAGAGAAAGCAGGACCAATATTTTTTATTCAATAGCTTCTGTTGGTTGCTCTGGACCTGTATTTCCTGTTCTTAGTCATAAGCAATTCAGAGAAAGGAGAAGATGACCATTTTGGAAAAGAAACTATGTTCCATGGATAGTTGTGGGGTGAGAGTGAAGAGGGTGAGAGTGTCATGGACACTGAGCCTTTCTCAGACTTTCTGCTCCTGCCTCAAGGGGCACTCTGACTTGCCCACCTCCTAGCTAAATGAGGGTAGAAATACCAAATACACTAGTCTAAAGCAGCCTGGCTTTGGAGCAAAAAGACCTAAGCTTGCTACTAACTAACTAAGTAACCTCAACCAAATTACTTTAATCTAAACCTTTGTTTATCTTTCTGTAAAATGGGGGTTAATATAACTGCACTGGTATAGCTCCCAAGGTTGCTCTGAGGAACAGATGGAATAAGGTACATAAAAATGTTTTTAAACTAAAAGCACTTTCTAAGATTTTTCTTGTTATTAGTCATGTAGCAACTTCCTTTCTGAAGGGCTTTCACACTAATTATGTGCTGTGATTTTTAGCAAACCTATTAGGTTGTTATTATTCCATTTTTTAAAAGGGAAAACTGAAATCTATCAAATCAGTGGTTGAGTTGAGAACAGTACAGAAGGACTCTTGATGTCTATTCCACTGTACCACATGATTATTATCTCCCTCTTTAAGGGAATGGGGAGGCCTTGTGGTCTAGGGTTTCAGAGACTGAGAATTCTAAGTTTTTCATGAAAACAAAAACTTTACTTCTTCTATCATAAAACCTCAAGCTAGAAGGAACCTTAGAGATTCTCTATTTTTGCCTTCTCATTTTGCAGAGGAGAAAAACAGACTCTAGAAGTTAAATGACTCATCAATGGTCGTATGGCTAGTTAATGACAACAAGGAACCAAAGCCAAGTTTCCTGAATTCTAGCACAGCATACCATAGGGGAAGGTATAAGGTTTAATTTGGAGGCTATATTTAAGCTAGGGATGCAGGGAGGGGGTGAAATGTAGAGGAGTAGTGTGATTTAGTTGAGAGATCAATACGTAAGAGTCAGGAGAGACATGGGTTTGAATCCTGCCTCTTACACTCATCAGCTTTGTGACCCTGGGCAATTCATTTAACCACTCTGAACTGTGTAAGCTTTAAATGTCTCTTAAAATGTGAGTTGTTATCATTGTATTTGGCAAAAGCAAGAGAGTCACATATGTAAGGCAGTATGCCCACAGTTGTCATATTTGGCATTTGAAGTGTAGCTAGAAATTTGATGTATCACTGGAAATGGGTTAGATTCAGTCAATAAGCATTTATTGAGTGCTAATATTTCTACCAGTCACGTTACCATTAGGTCAAATAGAGTTGGGTATTTAATAAATGTTTGCTTAATAAATGAAAACCCCATGTATTTATGCCCTGGTCATCTCTACAGGGATACAAAGATAGAAACTTACAAACTAGAACCCAGAACAATCTAACAAATGTCTCCAAAATATTCAAGAAGAGTATTCTGCCACTCTAACTGTGTGGGCAAATTACCTCATTTCTCTGGGCCTCAGTTTCCCTGTGTATAAGATGAGGATATTAAACTAAGTGGTCTCTAAAGTTCCTGCTGTAGGCAAGTAATGATTTAGGCTTTCTTCATTGCCTTTCCTTCATGTTTCCCAGAGACAAGAGGAAACCAGTACCATGCCCTGATTTCATTTTGAGTCCTTCTCTGCAATGTAAAGTCAAATTCTTAATATTTTTTCCCTGCTGTGCAGAATGTTCTGAGGATTCTTCATCCTTGAAATGCTGCCTCTTCTGAGGCAGCTTTCTGCAATGGTTTCAACATTGTTGGAGGGTGGGAGGTGGTCAAGGGTTGTTTTTGAAGGAAAGTAAAGAGTAATGTTCTCTATTCCAAGCTATGGAAGGAATTAGAAAAGCAGAAGGCAATTACCCAGATTGGATCCATTCCAGGGCTTGTGATATCAGATTTATTTGCCAAGAAAAACACCTCCCCAATATCTTTTAGCCAGTGGAGGGAAGCCGGATGCCCAACTTGAATCACATTCCATGTGGTCAGTTTAAGACGGGCAGACGGCAGTTAATGATAATGATGGTCATTTACATTTATATAGCACCTTTTAGCTAAAGGGACCCCTAGAGTTTGACAAACATTTCGGATGGATGCACAGAAAGGCCTATGGAGTTATGAATGGATCACATCCTTGCATCTCTTAGTTATCCTCCCTGGAAGCCTCTCTCTCTCCTCTTGTCATTTAAAATCAGGATCATCAGATCTTAGGATAAGAAAAGAGGGAATGATTTCCTGTCTAGGGCTTTCTAGGGAAAGAAGAAGTTCTTTATCATTGTAGGCCTTCAAATAGACTGAATGGTCCTTTGTCAGGGACATTGTGGAGGAGACTCTTGCTCTCTGAGATTCTGTGATTCCAAATAGGACTACACCATCCAAACCCTGGAGGGGAAGGAAAGGCAGCATTAAGCGTCTAACTTGTCCAGAGGGAGACTCTACAAATTATTTTGGTCAAGACTAAATTTTCATTATGACTAAGCTCCCAGGTGAACTCTAGAGAAAAGGCTTGGGAAAGGATCTGCCATGGACCTTACAGTCTTGCATGTTACAGGCTGAAGCCTCCAGGATTAGGGAGTGAATATAGGACAATGCCAGAGAATCCCTGCTCAAGGAGAGACCAGAAGCATCAGACTGGACATAGAGAGACGGTTACCAAGGATACAGGGTTGAAGGGCCAGAGTTAAATGGAACTGTCTGGATCAGAAGCAGGATTCTGTACTAGGATTAAAACAAAATCAAGGAACTGCTAAGCCTGGGGTTGGGATAAAAGACTTAAGACTGGAATAGAAGAAAGGATCTAAATTTTATGAATATTCCCACATTTGACCATCCTCAGTTTCCTGTGATGCCTGGGTATTTTTAGACCTGGCCTAAGATTCAGCCCCACCTTTCAGTCTCCCAGAGGAGGTGGTTGTTTCCTAGTGGTAGCCAACACAAGAGGCTATTTGCTTTGATACTAACCTGCTGGGTAGACTTGGGCAAGTCATTTCTTGAGCAAGCCTCAGTTTTCCCACATAGAAAATAAAAGGGATGTTCTAGATTACATCTTACATTTCTATGTTCTTTATGGCTCTAAACATTCCTATCTCACAGGGCGGTGGTGAGGAAAAGTGCTTAAAGCACTATAGGGATTAGAGATTTTAGATGTCTCTAAATTATTTTATTGTAGAGAAATTTTCTAGTATCTGATGTTACTTTAGGAAAATAGGCTGCTGTCTGGAGCTTTGAAACCCTTCTGTTACATAGAAATATGCTGGTTGTGGCATCTCTTATCAAAATGGAATTTGCCATGTAGCTTTTCCATTGTTCCTTTTTAAAATGTTCTTTTGTATGTTTGCCCTAAATCTCCTCTGCTACAACTAGGAGGTAGTAGGGTGTGATGGAAAGTGTTGAATTTGGAGTTGGAGCACCTGGATTTATATCCCACTCAATTTGACCACATTGTAACCCTGGACAGGTCCTTTGACCTTCCCAGGCCTTACTTCCTCATCTGTAAAGTGAAGCTATTAGACTAGATGGCCTGTAATGTCTCTTAAAGCTCTAAATTAACCATCCTATAATCTTTAAGCCATCTTTCTCATAATAATAACTCAAAATTAGAGAACATTTTAAAGTTAAAAATGCTCTGTTTACAATTCTCTAGGGGAGGGAGTGCAAGCTTTGTGATGCCATTTTACAGAGGAGAAAAGTGAGGTTCTTCAGATCCTACCGCAAGTTAGTGTCAAAACTTGGATTTGAACTCAAGATCCATCACTCTCTTTCAACCCTACCACACCCCCTTGTTGTGTGCTCAGTGGCAACACAGCATAGCTGGCTGTGTTTAATATATTATTTGGTGTCTAGTGTGCTGGACTGGGGATCAGGAAGACATCCATTCAAATCCTGTCCATGACAATATCTTTGTAACTTCCTCTCTGAACCTCTCTGAAACTCAGTTTCCTCATCTGTAAAATGAAGAGGATAAAGTAAGCCTTTGAAGCCCTTTCTACTCTGTATTGATGATCCTTAATTCTAGTCTTCAAGTCTGCAAAGTAATTATTGAGGTGTCCAGTGACCTGGGATCTAAGACCCACCTCGGTTAGAAACCAAGCTTAGACAAGCTACCTTAGCTGAGTTTGGTTGCTTGTCTCTGTTGAACAGTAGAGACAGACAAAGAAAGCCACCTCCTCCTCATCAGGGAAGAGGGCTTTTTTCAATAAGTAGGTGTGTTATGTAACTTTTCTACATAGGACAAAGAGGAAATCCTATTTCCCATCTTCTATGATCTGTGTAATGGAGAACATTCTCTCCACAATGGAACTTATTTATTCCCCTCTATGTTTCAATCTCTCCTCTCTCTCTCTCTTTCTCTCCCAGCATCTCTGTGTATCTCTGTTTCATCCTCCCTCATCTATTTTGGGTTTTCCACCAGCACATGCACACACAGAGCCCCCAGATCCCTACCAGTTTTATTTTTCCAATTTCACTCACAAGGACAGCTTTGTGGCAGATACATCATCTCATTTTCCTGGAGGTCCTTAGGGGCAGCCGCCAGATTGCACTCGCTGAATGTCAGCTACATTAAACTAACACATTCACATCATTGAAAAACCCTATTTACACATAATAAACATGGGGATAGAGGCTTCAGAGGAAATAATACAGTATTGATTAAAACAATGGCCTGTAATGCCTTCTGAAAGGCTGTGTTCAACAGCAGCTCCCTTGTGGAGGCCTATGCATACTTCCTACCTGCCAGCCTCAGGCCCTCAGTCAACTGTCATTTTTCAAATTTAGGAAATATGCATTTCCAGACCCTAAACAGGCTAGATGCACTGAGGTCCCCTCTTTGTCTCTGGCTGCTTCAGTCAGAACACCTTTCTCTCCCTGTCTCCCATCTCTCTGTGTCTCTGTCTCTTCCTCCCTCCCTTATTTTGGGTTTTCTATCAGTGCATATACTCAGATGTGCAAGCACACAGGTCCCTAGGTCCCTACTCCTTTGATCAGGGTACTACTGATTGCCTGAGTCAGAAATAGGTTGTTATATGCCCTCAGGGAACTTTCCTATTGGGTCAGAGACTCTTTGCCAGCTCTCAAATAGCAATGCTAGGACATCTATTCATCACTTTGCTTATCCTTTGACTTAGCCAGGTCTGTGACCCTCAGGAGGACCAAGGAATTATAGGTTCCAATACATGGCATTGGCTCTGGCTTTCCTGGGATGGGAAGAATGTCTCTATCTCTATCCAGTTTAGTTCATCTGGAATTTTCTCATTCTCAGGACTGGAAGCTAAACAGACAATTTCTTTAGAAAAACATAACATATTCTAGAAAGCTTCTAGAAAGGCCTAACAACTGAGTCTAAGCTCCACTGACAAACACAGACAGTGCCCACTCTTCAGAAGGAGCCCCAGAGTTGCCTGAGGACTTTAAAGGGTTTGTGTTTACTTTTTAAAGTCAGAGACCTCACCAGATAAGCAAAATATGGGAGGGATAGAAAGGATCTAGAGGAGAACCAAGAGAATGATTAAAGGGCTAGGAAATAGGACCTGCAAAAACAGGTTAATAGAATTGGAGGCAATTTCGCTGCAGAAAAGAGAAGGCAAGAGGACTTAATTTTCAAGGATAGAAAGGGATATTTTGCAGATGATAGGGAGCAGCTGTTCTCTATTTCCACTGAAGTCGAGAAAAGGGCTTAACTTATAAGCAGGAGGGATTTAGGTGAGGTATTATACAGGACTTTATGATAGTAAAGGTGTGAGATGTAAGAATGCTTTGTGGAGTGAGAGGACTCTCCTTGGAATATTTCAAATAATAGGATAGGTACCTGTCTGAATCCAGGATGGGTCAGGTTAAAAGTCACCTTAGTTAAAGATAGTAATGAAGAAAGTGGATTCTTCAGCTTCCTGCAGCTAACCCAAAGTTCTTAGGACAGCTAGGTGGTAATGTGCATCGGGTACTGAACTTAGATTCAGGAAGATCTGAGTTCAAAATCTACCTCAGACACTTATTAGCTGAATGACCCTGAGCAAGTCATTTGACCTTTGTCTTCCTCATCTATAAGAGGGAGATAATTATAGCATCTACTTCACAAGGCTGTTGTGAAGAATAAATTATAGGATATGTAAAGGCTTCGCCAACTTTAAAATGCTATACAAATACTAGCTATTATCTTATAGTCCTCCTTTTGAGGCCTAGTGCTGCTCAGCTCCTTCCTCTTTGTTGCCTTCCCATGTGCCTGGAGAGAGCTGGAAGACCCCCCCCCCACCACATAGAAGGTATTCCGCTTGAGGACAGGGGCTGTTTCCTTCTTTCTTGTACCCCCAATACCTATTCCAGTACCTAAAATATAATAGAAGTTTAATAAATACTTCCTAAATTGAATCACGTCCAAATGGACACGTGGTGATGGAACATGATAGAGTGAAAATAATATTGGATCTGGAATCAAATGACCTCGGTTTGAATCCCACTTCTGCCAGTTACTCCCCACATGAGTAACAAGTGAAGCCAAGGGACTTAATGTCTCAGTTACAATTTCCTAAAATCAGGATGTTGGCCTAGATGACCTCCAGGGTTTCTATCAGCTCTGAATCTGTGATCCTAAGTTGCTGAATTTATTCATTTTTCTCATCTTCCGGAGGTATGTGGCCTCCCCTTCTCCCACCAAAGAGCAAACTGGGTTTGTCTGCTTCTCAGCCTCTCCTGACAAGTCACCAGCTCACAGATTTGGAAGGTAAATGTGCTGGCTTTGCATCTGCCAAAATCCTAGCTCCAGGTTCTACTTTTTTCTGCTACAACTGAGGATTTCAAACTAAACCCTAAAGCTGTGTCTGGATTATTGCTCCCAGCTGAGCCAGGCTTTTGTAGGCAAAACACTGAACATAGAAACACAAACCAGGGCTTAGCAAAACTGGCAAGGGAGGGGTGCTTTGAGCTGATTCTTAACATATACAACCTACACACAGACTTTCCCTTGAGGTAGTGACTGGATAGGCTAGGTAGTGAGAAAGAGGCTAATTTTACCGATCAGATCAGGGAGCAGAGGCTGTCATGGGCTGGGAAACTGGACTGATTGATGAGCACCATCAATACCATCCTCCATCAGTGATTCTGAGGTTCTCAAAGAAATGTGGTTACTTTCTTAATCTGCTATTGAATCCTAACCCTGATCAAAAAAAGACTCCCCCAGAATTGGGGTCTGGTATTGAGGGCCAGGTTTTTCCTTTTCATGATCAGGAAAGCCCATTGCTATCACCCCGTCTTGGAGGGCAAAGAAAGAATCCAACTGAAGAGTACTAATCTTTCATCCAGTACTGTTAAGTCAGTTCTTCCCTAGGCCGTGAACTACCAGAAGATGAGAAAAATCAATAAATTCAGCAACTTAGAATCACCAATTCAGAGCTAATAGAAACCCTAGAGGTCATCTAGGCCAACTCCCTGATTTTAGGAAATCGTAACTGAGACATGTCCCTTGGCTTCATTTGTTACTCATGTGGGGAGTATGGCAGAAGTGAGATTCAAACCGAGGTCCTTTGATTCCAGATCCAATGTTATTTTCATTCTATCATACTCCATCACCACATAGCCCAGGGCAGTGGCCCTTAGCACTTTTTGTGTCTGCCCTTTAGCAGTCTGGTAAAGCTTATGGACCCCTTCACAGAATATTATTTTAAAAACATAAAAGAAAATAAATGGGATTACAAAGGAAACCAATTAGATTGAAACACAAGTTATCAAACTATTTTTAAAAAACAAGTCATATGCCTACTAAAATCTTTCCATACACATCTTGCAGATCTGTCACCCCGGAAGATAAGGACCTCTCTGCTCTAAGGAGTCATTTAAAAGAATGGGGACCTTAGCCCAAAATTGTAGCTCCTAAAAGACAGATAGCCTAGAAGAACTCAAATGTGTAGGACTCAGGACCTTTATAGAGACCTGAAACCTAGAGAGAAGAGCATTCCAGATATACAAGGACAAGGTAAACCAAGTAAAAGGAAATTTAGTATGAGCTAGAGACCAGAAAAGTCAATGGTAATGTAGAGTCAGAGTACCACTCATTGCCTAAGATGGAAATGGGTTTCACATGCCCTCAGGGAAATATCTTGTTGGGTCAGGGGTTCCTTGACAGCTATAGGGCATATGTTCAGTACCTCCCACTTATCCTTCTCCTTAGCCACATCTTCGACCCTCAGGAGGACTGGGGCCTTCAGGGTTCCCATAAGCACATGTGTGAAACAGGCACACATGCACACACACACATACATAAACACACATAGCAGGCTGGTCTAAGGGAGAGAAAGCTTTGTGCCAATATCCAGAACACTTGTACTCATTTCCCCAACTCTGCTACTGACTCTCCTAGCCTCTGGAAAAAGAGAAAGAATGTCAGAAGTCAGAATACCGATGTTTGAATCCTGGCTCTGCTGGGCTACCCTTGGACAAATTATTTTCCTTTTCTGGTTTTTGATGTTCTCATTTATGAAATGAGAGGGTTGGACCAAATGGTTTTTAAGATCTCTTCCAATTCTTTATACTAAGATTCTAAGTGATTCCTATTAATTTAGTCCCATTGGGGAAAAAAAATGTTTACATTAGAGGAGGAAAAAGACTAAGGGAAGGAATGGTAACAATCTTTAAGTGCTTAAATATGCCATTATGTGAAAGGGTGAATAGGTATGTTCTATGTAATTCCAACAAGCAGAACAAGGACCAGTGGGTTGAAGTTACAAAAAGGCAGTTTGGGACTCAATATAAAGAAGAGTTTTCTAGCAATTAGAACTAACTGGAAATGGGAAGGGACTGCCTTGTAAATAACAAAGCTCCCTGTCATAGGAAGTATGCCAAGAGAGGTTGAATGGCCATCTTCCAGGGATGCTGTTGGATTCATACAGAGAATAGTAGGTCAGACTGCATGGCTTCTTGGGTCCTGATTCAACCTGTGATTCACCAGCCTTCTCCACCTCCTTCACTGCCTAGACTCTGATGAATCCTAGTGTTTCTTCTTCTGGGACATGGTTTACAAGATATAGTTGAACAAAATCTTCAAAGGGGCATTTGTTTGGGGACTTGTGGGAGAACATAGACTTTTGCAGTAGAAACAGAACAGCAGTGGCCTGAGCCCCTAGAATCTCTGCCTGGTGACCTGATGTCACAAAGTCATTCACCCCTGCCAGCCCCTTATCGGAGATGGGAGTACAACATACATTTGGAGGACAAGTTCATCTTGTGTGGCATTTTGATGAAGTTAGCCCCGAACTTCCTCTGCCTTATTGATTCCAGATAAGATGTTCATCCTTTCAAAGACCACCTGACTGCGTTCTTAATCCCAGTGCCACACACTCAGTCAATATGAAATGTTGCCAAGTCAAACACTAAACCAAGCTGTTTTATTAGGTGAAGACTTTGCTATGGTTACTTTCTCTTTATCTCTTCCTCCCAAGGTGTCTGTGACTTTGAAATCTTTGGAAAGGGAGGAAGGGATCAAGGTCACTACAAAAATCCCATTTCTTCTACCTCCTATGGCATAGGATCTCCAGCTACTGCTAAAGAATGGCTTATTACTCAGTAGGTTACAAAAACCAAAAAATACTCTCCCAGGGTGTGTATGAGGCACCCAGAATGAAGGGTAGTAGCATGAATAAGCCCACATTTCTGCCTACAATCTTAAGCAAGAAAGAAAAGAAGTAAATAGAATGTTTGAGAAAGAAAAACTCCAAGACAATTTGGAATTAAACAGTATATGGCACCACCCCTTCTTCACACACACACACACACACACACACACACACACACACACACACACCTCAAGCACTCATTGGTTCAGTAAGGGATGTTGATTATTCAGACAATGACCAGGTCCCCATCTGCTGTATCACTCTCCAGACAGACATGCCAAAGACACAAATTCAATAGCAAAAGCATTTAATTAAGACCTGAAACAACATCAATAACAAGAAAGGAAATCAAAAGCAAAACATTTCCTGCACTCATACACAAAGGTACAATCTTCTGCAAATACAAGGGAATTTTATTCTAATTCCCTTAATATCTCCAACTTTCCAGCATAGCAGAAAGACACAGTTACTTTGCACTCACAATCCAAGGGGTAGTTGCTTGGTACATGGTAAAGTCTACTTTGAGGAGTTTTCCCCAAAATTCCCTTGGGATAAGCTGAGGAATGGCTTTCACCTTGGCTCTGTAGATGTCATCATGGTTCGTATAAGACAGTGGTATTCGGGATGACATGATTGCCAGCCCACTTGGTTGACTTTCACCTCTCTCCCCAACCACAGATCTACATCTAGCCATCCCTGGCAGCTAGATAGAACAATGGATAGAACTCTGAGTCTTGAGTCAAGAACACCTGAGTTCAAATCCAGCCTCAGACACTTACTGACTGTCTGACCCTCAGCTTAATCTGTGTCTGCCTCAGTGTTTTCAACTGTAAAATAGGAGTAAAAATAGCACCTATCTCCCAGGGTTGTTGTGAAGATCAAATGAGACCATATTTGTAAAGTGTTTGGCACACAGTAGGTGCTTAATAAATGCTTATTTCCTTTGTTCCAAGGCTCTCACAATCTCATTTTTCTAAAACATCCCACCTTCTGGACTGAACTTCTTCATGAATCAGAACCCTCACCTAGTGATATCACTATACCAGGGGTTCACAAGAGCCCAAGCATTGTGGGAAATGAAGTCTTACACGTTTGTCACTTACCAACATGATTTGAAACTTAACCATGTAAGAAAAGTGCAGACTAATACACAGCATGATTTAATTACAGTAAGTTAAGAAAACAAAGTTAGTGGAAGAAAGAGGAAAAAGCATAGGACAGGATAACTTGTACAGGAACCTTTTCTCATACTTACGTTAAAATTGTTATCGAGTTGTATCCAACTCGTTGTGACCCCATTTGAGGTTTTCTTGGCAAATATACAGGAGTGATTTGCCATTTCCTTCTCTAGTTCATTTTACAAATGAGGGAACTGAGACAAACAGGGTTAAATGACTTAAGCCCATAGTCAGGGTCTGAGGTTGAATTTGAACTGAGGTCTTATTGACTCCAGGGTCAGCACTCTATCTACTGTGTCACCTAGCTGCCTTACACAACTTATTTAAGTTAGCCATGTGGGGTGGTAAATGTTTAACAACCAGCTCCCCTCAAAAAATAACTTATACACTACACACTTGTAAGTTTAACATTGTTAACATCTTCTCCATGATTTTCTTAAGTCTAACCAATTAGCAGAGAAATAAATCAAGCCCTGGTTTGTAACATTTGCTGATTTCTAAGGTCTAAATGCTCATATTGAAAATTTAACAATTGGCTCTCACAACCCAGTAGCAGCTGGCTCCAACACAGTCCTGATAACTCATACACTTTCCTTCCACATTGAATCCTTCAAGCTCTGCTACTTCCCAAAGCATCAACATAACACAAGACAAAAGACTAAATTTCACTTGTTCAAGTTTATATATTGAATATCTACCAAGCCCAGAGCCCTTTCAAAGAAATAGAAGGAAAAGTCCATATTCTCAGAGAGTTGAAATCACAGGACTGATCCCCTGTTAATCCTGCAATCTGAAGGGCCTTTAGAGGTCATAGGAGTTAAACCTGGAAGGCATCTAAGGGGGCTTCTGTTTCATCCCTTTGTTTTACTGATGAAGAAACTGAGGCCCAGGGAAGTAAAGAAAACCCAGGGAAGTAAGTAGGAGAGACCAGATACAAACCCATATCTTATGATTCGGAATCCAGGCTCTTTTTTCTCCACATCTTATAGGAAAGACTGAAAACTCCCATCTGACTCAAGTAATAAGAACTCACAGAAAGAAATATAAACTAACACAAGTTAATATAGAGCAAACTGCATACTGGGTGACTGCCACGATGCTGGTCTGGGCAAATCCCCATTGTGTCAAGTCCTTAGGCAAAATTTTCAGGGGCTCAGGCCACTGCTGCTACTACTTTCCCCGAATACAAAATTATTATTTCCATTAGGCACTCAGGGAAATTCTGAGCTATGCATTTATAGTTGAGGAAGGAGGGAGAAGACGGAAAACCAGGCACTTCTTTTGCCACTAAGGATTCTGAATTCAGCTCATGGCAGTGTCTAAAACAGAAATCTTGCCTGACCTAGAGAAAAATGAGTCAAAGAAGGAAGAATCAGTCCCCAGAAGCTTACTTCTCCACAAAGCTACATGCCCCCAGAAAGTGAGGCAGAGTAGGATTTGCCTCGAACTCAAGCATGGCAGAGTTGGCCAGCTCTTTAGTATATCCAGTCTGGTGCTCAGATCTGAGCAGATGTTGCTGGCCTGGTCTTCCTGCAAATGGAGCATGGGATGGAGATGTAGGGCAGCTGAGGCCCTGGGCAGCCAGGTGCTCAGCCTCCAACAATAGAATGGTCCCTGAGAGCCCCTTTGAATCTTCCGCATCAATGTCCCTGGCAGCCACCCCTCACCACAGCAACAGCCAGATGTGATCAACTCCCAGAGTAGCACATACCACATTCAGAGTCACTGATCATTGGGCCATCTGCTAGTTGGCATTTGCCTCTCCATGGGGGAACCTCACTTTAAAGCAAACCTGGGGACTTGTGTTTGCCCACCAGGATCTCTCTGTGACCTTTGACCAAAGCAGAGAGGCAAGGGCATGGTATCATACCACTGCTATCACTCAGATAACCCAACTAAGTTTAATGTTTGAACTTTCCTTAATATAAATTGTGAATGTGGGTGACTGAGAGTCTCCCTTAAGTTGTTTTCCTCCAAGACAGTAACTTCTCACCTAGGACTCCTGTTGCCTACAGGTCAAAGTATTTATAACTATCCTAGTAATGACCCAGGAGCAGTCATCGCCTACCAGGCTTCTACTACAGTGAACTGACTACAGCAAGAGGAACTTAGGTTAGACATTAAGGAGCACTTCCTGACACAAGGTGCTGAAGCACCAATAATGTTGCCTAAGAGATGTTCTGAAATTTCAATCTGTGGAGAATTTAGGGGAAAGGATAAGAAATGTCCTTCCAGGCTCTACCTGGAAACTGGGAATAGACTACATTAACTCTTTCCAGCTGGATGATTCTATGATGAGGCCATTTTGGCTCTGACCTCAGAAACCAGACATCTCAGGGACCTTAGCTGTGAGAGAGGACTCCACAGTCTGTGAAACTGGATCATAAAAGATGGTCTCTCTGAAATAGAACTCAGCAACATGCCCAACAAGGACATGAGCCCCAAGTCTGAAAAGTCTGAAAAGAAAGAAATCCAATAAGTCGTTTACCTCCAGCTCTCAGAGCCCTGGAAGAGCCTAAGGTGGTAACTAAGCTATGGACACTGGGATGACCAATATCCCTATTCAGAGGAGGACTGGGGTGCTCAGGACAGCTCAGGGCTATCTAGCTGCATTGAAGCTATGGAAAGTAATGGGGTGGGCAATCTCACTCCATTACTTTTAATGGGCTTATGACTGTGTGCTTGGGAATGCCGCAGTTACCCCTGTAGGAACTAGGGAGCAGTTTCCACACATCATTCACATTATGGCCCAACAGCAGGAAAGTGGGCCCTTGGCAACCTCGGCCCAACTGGCTGCAGTAAGTCACACAGCTTGAGAGAAGAGGCTTGGCGGGGCCCCAGCTCCAAACTGGTTGATGCTCCATCAGAACATGGGAACTGGGCACACCTTGGATTTAGCTTCTCCTGAGACACATTCTGATCTGAGCTTTTTTCTATTTCTTTTACCCTTCACCTCTATAAAGAGCCAATATAGTATAGCGGAGAACTAGCGTTAAGTAATCAAGTGGCTGAGATTCATATCCAAACTCTGACTCTAACCAGCTGATTTTTAAGGAATATTGAGGGGTACTTGCCCCAAAATATTTTGTAGAGCTTGCTCCTGGGTACCAAAATTGTCCATTCACAACTCTGCACATGACCTACCCCCCAAGATTCTCTCCAAGTTTTAAAATACTATTTTCACCACTGGGTTTTTAAGTGATGGTCCATGTCTTAGAAATTCCCTTCTCGGGGCGGCTAGGTGGTGCAGTGAGTAGACTGTCGGCCCTGGAGTCAGAAGGACCTGAGTTCGGATTTGGCCTCAGACACTCAACACACACACAAACAAAAACCTAGCCATGTGACCTTGGGCAAGTTACTTAACCCCAATTGCCCTCCAAAAAAAAAAAAAAAAGAAATTCCCTTCTCCATCCTCTCCCTACCCTCAACCCCTCAATATATATATGTCCAATTCTTCTCTCTCTTATCCTGTGCTCCTTCAGAGATATTAAAGCCAGGTAGCCAAAACTGGTCTCACCTCTCCAAGGTCTCTTCTGTTGCTATATGGTATCTGTGCAGCCCTAGCTTTGCAGATTAGCAATCAGTGACCTCCAGTGACAGCCAAGAATGTGGACATTTGAGTTGACTGATGGTGATTCAGAATGACTGCTCCTGGATCCATCTGAGTTGCTACTTTAATCAAAGCCATAGAGTTTGCTTTTTTCTTTTTCACTCCCTCACCTAGAAAAGATTAATAATTAAAAGGGCTGAGGAGACCTTTGATTCTTATAAATCAACTGATAGGCTGAAACCTGGACCCTTGCTCATTCTGGATTAGTTGTAGAGATGGTAACAGAGTCTGTAGTAGGAAGGATCCTTGGGACCCTAGGTATTTGCCTCTACTTCACCATATATAAAATTTGGCTTGGCAAACTTGTTGAATGCATGTGGATTTCCCTGGGAAAGAGTCAACTCTGGATATTTTCCTCTCTGTCCCCTGACTAGTACTACCTTTCATTTTTGTTAACCCTTGTTTAATCTTGGATAGGCAATTATATCCTGAGTTTTGCACTTTTCATCCCCATTTTTAGTCTCCTAAGATTGTACATCACTAGCCTAATAGATTGAGCAGATATCTATAAGGTTGGGATTCTTAGCAGAGTTTACAGGAATTGTGAATGCCCACTGAACATTCCAATAAGCATACAGTGAAGGGTGAGACCCAAGCAGAGGTGGTGGAGTGGAAAGAACACTGGGCCTAGAGTCAAGAAGACCTGAGTCTAAATCTGACCTCAGACACTTACTAGCTATGTGACACCAGGAAAGAAAATTGATCTCTGTCTTCCTCAGTTTCTTCAACTGAAAAATGTTGATCACAGCAGCATCCACCCCCCAGGGTGGTCGTGAGAAGTAAATGAGACAATATCTGTAAACCACACATCCTAATGTCTGGCACAAGTAAGCTCTTAATAAATGTTTGTTCCCTTCCCCCTTCAGCCGGATCAGGTTGTAATGTTCCATTTGCTCCCAGCAATATCCAGTGTTGTATTTTACTTATCTTTGTATATTCCACGTTTCCTCATCAGATTAACTGTTCACTGAGGCCAAGAAGTGTGTAATGTTTTGATATTTTTATCCCCAGGGTATAGAGCACAGAGTGATACTACTCCTTCCTCTGTGGCTCCTCATTCCCCCATCCTCCAGTGGCCTAGCAGCCCCACTGCATTCCCATACTGCCCCACAGACACACAGGGGGCCAAGTATCAGAGCTGTCTGGAAAGTATTGTAACTTTTCATTTTTTCCAAAGCAGAAAAACCTTTGGCCAAAGGGGAAATGGGATCATCAAGA
Source organism: Gymnobelideus leadbeateri (assembly GCA_011680675.1). NCBI lineage: Eukaryota > Metazoa > Chordata > Mammalia > Diprotodontia > Petauridae > Gymnobelideus > Gymnobelideus leadbeateri. The sequence goes on from WOXC01006844.1 coordinate 514,330, forward strand.
ATGAATAAATAAATAAATAAATAAATAAAAATGAGCCTCCAATGAGCCTGAATTGCTGCCGTGCTGAGAGGTAACTGGCAGATACAATTTAATTATAAGATAGAAAGTCATAATGGCATGTGTGTGAGACTTGAGGAGGATTTTCAGTAATAGGAGGACCACAGGGTTTCCTGCCTTCTCCTGTTGTGCCAAAACATTACTGAGTACTTTTCATCCATGTTAAGAGTTGGGTGAGAGAGGGGGCTTAGAGGGTGGGGAGGAACAAGGAAGGGGAGGAGTTAGTGATTTCCTAATTCTGTAGAGATCTGCCTGGTCCCTCTTTGGGCTTCCTTACCTCTCCTGCCCAGTAATGACCTAATTCCTTGGGAGAGTTCAGGGGCATTTGCAAAGACAGACAGAGAAAGATGATAGAAGGGAAATGGAGGATATCTGTGTCTCCCACCGATCACCCACTCACTCACATATCTCCCCGTTCTTTCTGCTTGGGTAGAGTTGCAGGACACTGAGTGAACAAATTCCATTCTGAATAGCTACTCAAGTGTGAATGATGCAGCTATGACTTTGTCTTTGGAGGTGACTGAGGGAAGAAGCATGTTTATCACCTGGCCTGTTTTTTCATACTCCCTTTTTCTCTTCAGAATGAGGAAAAGTAGTAGCTTTCAGCCCAGTCAAGGGGTTTAGCCTTCCCCTTTCCATCCAAAATACCAAGAAGCTCAAGCATACCCTGGCCCAACTGGAGTGTATTGGGTTTTGTCTCCCTTTTCTTCCCCTTCACCATCTCAAAAGAGCTCCCATCGCTGCTCTGGCCTCTTTGATTCAAGGGACCCATTCACAGAGGCCAAGGTTCCTATTGGTTGGACTCTGATGAAGTATTCTTTCAAGTCACATTGTGGTCCCCTCAGGACTCATTCAGCTAATCCTCAGACTTTAAGATTTAATTTGGGCAATAAATGGATGACAAAATGGTTTGCTGGCACATATGCAAATATCAGCACCATGGCCAGAGCAGGATTGCCAGGTGAGCTGACCACCAACCCAACACACCTCCTTCCCTTCTTTACTCCTCAGTCTTGCTGCCATCCTTCAGAAGGCAGCCTTTTCCTTCTTTATCCCATTCTGCACAGGTATCCAACAGATTCCTTGGGTCAGGCTACTGGGCACTGAGAAGAACCTCAGCATTCCTCACCACCATTCATAGCACTGCCTAGGCCACTCCTGTATTCACACAAGTATCTGTGCACATGTTTCCTATTGATATCTCCCCTGAGTTATATCCACAGAATCAGCTGCTCCCCAGATCATTTTGTAGCTCCTTTTGTAGCTCTGTATCCCACTTCTGTTTTCCCAAAGGCCCTGAGGACTCTTGAGGTGAGGACCAGTCATTCCTCACATGGGTAGGTAAATGCTTGGGCCTCCTCAGTTGCCCTCTGCTTTGACTTTCAGAGGGTGCCACTATGAAAGTAGTTCACTCTTAAAGCCTGACATATGATGCTGAGCCCCCTTGGACATTGTGCTTTACTCTAGAACATCTGGTCCAGTCAGAATACTACTATTCTTCAGTAGTAAGAATCCAGTAGATTCTTACTACTTGTATGACCTTGGGCAAGTCACTTAACTTCTCTTTGCCTCAGTTTTCTCAACTATAAAATGGAGATAATCCAATAATAATTATTGTAAAGATCAAATGAGATAATATTAGTCAAGTGCTTTACATGGTGCCTGGCATATAGTAGATGCTATATAAATACTAGCTATTTGTGATTTTCGTCATCATTAATTGACTTTGTCAAGGTCACACAAAAATAAGCAATGGAGTTGGGACTCAAATCCAGTCTCTCCTTAACCTAAGTCCACATTTTATGACGTGTTAGGTAGTACAGAAGTATAACTGTCTAACCCTTAACCTCTCTTTAAATCAAAGGAGGATGGGACTGGGAGTGCAAAATGTTTCCACCAGCCTAGCACCAAAGACAAAAAATTATCATTATCAATGCAAGAAAGAGAAAATTTGTCACTACCATCAATCCTTAAAAGAGAAAATTCGACAAGTGTGCTTTGTGTAATCCATTGTTTTCAGAATGTAATTTAAGACTCCAGCTGTTAAGGTTTTCTCTTATAAAAATTTAATTGGTATGTAATAGCATAGTTAATTAAATACAAATCAATAGTTTAAAACAACTAATTGATACTTAATATGAATGGGAAAAAATAACTTTGTTCTAATATAATTAACTCAATATTAAATAAGCAATGAAAATCAATTAGGTCTTTACAACAATGTAAAGTTTATAGTTCTTTAATAAACTTAAAATTAGCAAGCATGAGCTCCAAAAATTATCTAACAGGTATTATTGGGCTATTAAACATTTATTCCCCAGCCTAGAGGGCCAGAGGCCGTGCATGTCAGGATTAATAAACCTTTACTTTGTCTTTGCTCTGGTCACTTCAGTGCAGAGGTTCATCAGAAATGGTGAACTCTTCATAACTCATGGCTGTCATCATTGCTGGAATTGCAAGTAATTAAGCTGTAAGTGGAGTGAGCAAATTGAATAAGGAAAACTAGAGTTTGGCAATGGTAAAGTAAGAACTTTCCAAACATTCTCTCTGCTGTCAGCTTTCAAGGAGGCTTCAGCAGATTGATAGGAAAGAATAAAAACTCCAATTCAGCTTTCTGTTTGATGGTACACTTTCCTTACTATGAGCCTGTAAGATAACTAGAATACATATTATTATTCCCATTTTATAGATGAGGAAACTGAGGCTTATAGACATGAAGTAAATGGAATAGGCCCTCTGGACCTCAGCTTCTTCTGTCATAAAATGAGGGGACTTGGATAAAGTGGTCAGTGGGGTCTATTCCAGCTTGAAATAAGAAAGCTTGGGTTCCTGTGCCATCCCTGACACAGTAGGTGGTATCATAGATCATTAGAGCAATATAAAGTTTGTGCTTCTCTAATGAGCTTAGAATTAGTACACCTGAGAGACTGCCCCCCAAAAAATCTCAGTCTCAGTTTCTTCATCTATAAAATGGGCGATTTAACTCAATAATGTTTATTATTGTATATTTTTACCTCTCGGGGCTATTGCACAAGAATGATGTATAAAAAGGATTTATAAATGTAAAAAGTCATTACAAGTAAAAATCCTCATTATGTCCAAAAGTAGTTACCCAAATTTTACATATTCTCATTATCCTACCTCCCTACCCAGTCTCCTAGTAAAATAGATCCCACCACAGGGATCACACAGACTCTTAGAGCTACAGGAACCTCAGAAGCCATCTAGTCCAGCCTGCACCAGGAAAAGCATAGCTTTAAACCCTACCGAAGTGGTCACATGCCCAACCTTTGCTTGACAATCACTAATGAAAGGAGACCTAGAGTCTGGGAGGTTGCCTCTTTCTACTTTCAACTTCATGTCTTTTTCCAGAACCTGAGGGGAGAGAAATTATTTTCTCTTTTACCTACCCTCTGGGAGTCACCCTCTCTGAGGCCTTAACTCTCACTGCCTAAACAGCTAGATGAGGCAAATAGACAGTAGATAGAACCATGGACCTGGAGTCAGAAAGACTTGTGTTCAAATGTTGCCTCAGATATTTATTGTGTGTTTCTCAGGCAAATTACTTAACCTCTGTCTGCCTCAGTTTCCTTATCCATAAAATGGGGAGTAATAATAGTACCTACCTTCCAGGGTTGTTGTGAAGATAAAATGAGGTAAGCTCTAAGACTTGCAAACCTTAAAGCATTATAAAAATGCTAGGTATTGTTGTTATAAATCAGGGGTTCTTAACTTTTTTACATGTGATGAGTCCCTTTTACAATCTAGTGAAGCCTATGGACCCTTCTCATAATAAACAAGCCTTGGAGATATTGAAGGTTTGGTTCCAGACCACCACAATCAAGAGAATATAGAAATAAAGTGAATCACATTAATTTTTCGGTTTCCCAGTCCACATAAAAGCTATATTTGCACTATGCTGTAGTCTGTTCATTGTGCAATAGTATTATGTCTAAAAATGTACATACCTTAATTAGAAAATACTTCATTGCTAAAAAAAAATGCTAGCTATCATCTGAACCTTTCTTTTTGCTGGTGGAGGGTCTTGCCTTGATGTTCACAGTTGCTGACTGATCAGGGTGGTGGCTGCTGAAGGTTGGGGTGGCTGTGGTAATTTCTTAAAATAGGATGACAGTGAAGTTTGCCTCATCAATTGACTCTTCCCTCCACTTTAACCCACGGCAGGGTGATTAATTGGCCTAATTTCAATGTTGTTGTGACTCAGGGAATAGGGAGGTCCAAGGAGAGGGGGAGAGGGATGGGGATGGCCAGCCAGTGAAACAGTCACAACACACAATTTGTCAATTAAGTTCCCCCATCTTATATTAGTGCTGTTCACAGTGCCCCAAAACAATTACAATAGTAACAACAAAGATCACTGATCACAGCCCACTATAACAGATATAATAATAATTAAAAGATTTAAAATATTGCAAGAATTACCAAAATGTGGCACAGAGACACAGTGTGAGCACATCCTCTTGGGAAAAATGGTGCCTAAGACTTGCTTGACTCAAGGTTGCCACAAACATTCAATTTGTTAAAAAAAAAAAAAGCAGTATCTGTAGAGCACAATAAAGCAAAGCACAATCAAACTGAGTATGTTTTAAATGCCTCAAATACAATGCATAAGATTAGAAAGGAAACCTGTCATTTTGAAATACAGTCATCAAGATTTTTTTAACAAGTTTGTGGACCACATGTCCTCAACATTCTTCCTTAACTATCTGAAGTTCTTTGCTAGAAACTGCAGACCTCCAGAGAGGGTGTGAGTTTGTCCTCGTGAAGGGGGACAGAAGACCAGGTCTCTCCTGACTGTTTGAGGAGTGCTATGGGACCCTGAGCTTTGCCACTTTTCAAACTAATTCCCACCTTCTTAGATTTCCTTTTCACCAATTTTTTAAAGAATCCTCAGTTGTGGCTAATGTGTCAATATTTGTTTAGTACTGAAGGGTAATTACACTATTTAATTCTCAATTAACAGAGTCCAGTCTAGGTTGCTCCAGTGAAGAAGACAACACTATGTACTTGCATGCTTGTGTCCAGTATGTTATGAATAAAAATAGTCTGGTTCCTCCTTCCAACTACAAACAAATGCCTCAATGCTCATCTAAGGTTGATGAGGATCAATAATATTTTATTTCTTGTTCAATAAACATCCCAAGGCCGTGTTCACTTCTAATAGCATTGAGTTTGGTTAGGAAAGGGTGAGGTTTCAGAATAACTCTTACAGAGCCCTGATGGAAGCAGACTGGGAGAGACGGTGCTTCACAAAGGGAACATTCCAGGACCCTGAACAGTTCAGGGGTGCAGAAGTGGGAGGAGGGCAGGGACAGATAGCTATAGGAAAGGCTGTAGGGATATTGTAGTCATCTCGATCCAAAGGTAACTAACTACCAGGCTCATCCAGTGAATGTGAGGAGTGACCATGTCCATGAAATAGAGATAGATTGCCAAAGCCAAAGGCCTTCCAGTACCTGGGCTCTAGGGAAATGCCCCTATGGGTGTGTGCAAATGCTTCCAGCCAGCCTTCCCTTCCATTGGCTTCCATCTTTCACTTGCGACTCAGCTCTGAGAGTCAACCAGCCAATCTATGGGAGGTTTGTTAGTATCACAGGAGCTAGAAGGGGCCCCCTCACTTTACAAGGAAAAACCCAAAGCTCAGAGAACTTAAATGATTTGCCCAAGGAGGTTAACAAAGCCAGGACTTGAACCCAGACCCTTTGATTCCAATCCAATGTTCTTTCTGCTACCCAGCAGTGCCTTAAAAGAGTTCTGCCCCTTACCTTAAAGAGAAGTGAATAGAGGGTTGGAAGAGGTAGATTCTAATCTGAGTGTTGTACCTAACTCATGGTGTGACCTTGGTGACATTTTTTAACTTCTCAGTGCTTCAGTTCCCACATCTGAAAAATGGAGTTATCAGTACTTGTCATTATAGTGCTGCAAATGTGAGGTAGGACGGCTATACTAGTATTATGATTTATTGTCCCTAAGAATAATGAAATCTTAATCCTGAAAAGAGAAACCACAACTAGTCTACCACCCTCCCTCATCCCCAGGAAGCAGGAATTGGCACTGTACTCTGGATTCCAACAGTGTTCCTATGTGTACACCTTCAGACATCATGATATAGTGGCATAGTCAGACTTTGGGAATTCTGCCTGGGTTCGAATTCTGCAGTCACACCAACCATGTAACTATGAACAAGTCATAACGGGGCCTGCTTTCCCATCTGTAAAAAGCAGATAATTATGTCTGTAATACCTACTTCATGGGATTACTGTAAAGTAAAAATGAAAAATTTATGTAAAGTGATTTTGCATTTTAAAGGCTTATATAAATGGTAGCAATTATTACCAGTTCTATTGTCTTATCCTATTATTTGAACATTGTTTTTAACTGTAATCTTTTTGCAGCACACTTCCTCTCATTTTGTCCCTTGTGCTGATGGAGGAAAGATAGTCATTACTCTCCCTCCTAAGTCTATGAGTTGTTCAATCAGCACTTAGCCTTCTCTTTTCCAAAATAAACAATATCCAACTAGTTCAATCTTTCCTCACAGTTTCTCTTTCCGAAACTTCAAGTCTCTTCAGTCATTCCTAAATTCACCACATCCCCATCTAACCCTTTATATGTCAAGCTGTAGTCACCATGTTCTTTTTTTTCCTCGAAGGTCAGTACTGCTTTCACAGCCATCCTCCCTCTGTCCATTTGGTGTATCTAATGGGTTCTGATACTGTAGTAACTCAATTCAAAAGACTTCAACCCTAAGACCTGATTCCACTGGACCATCTCTTTCCTTTTGTATTCTAAAATGAGAAACGTCTGGCCTTGCCTTGCTAACTGATTCTATTATCATGTCTCCTGATAAGCTTGTGTCTGGTTTGCTGGCCTCTATTAGAGAGACAAAATCCTGCTTCCTATGTGACACCCCCAACACACTAACACACAACACAACACACACACACTTACACACACTTATCATTTTCACCCTCCTCTTCATCCTCAGATGGCTCAGGTAGCAGTGATTTGGGGTTTTTCCCTCCACTTTTTTTCTCCAATTCATCCTTTCTATATCTTGTTCTTACATCGTTGTCTCCTTACATGTTATTTCCTCCATTAGGCTATGAGCTCCTTGAGGGCAGGGACTATTTCATTTTGGTTTTGTCTTTCTTTGTATCTCCAATGCTTAGCATAGTACCTGGCACGTGGTAGGTAACGGGAAAAAATGCTTGTTGCGTTGACTTTTTCCCCCAGGTGAATCTCATTTACTTTCCCCTTTTCCTAGGAAGAGGGGAGCCAGGAGGTTCAGGTTCTGGTCCTAACTCTATCACTAATTTGCTGTGTGTCTGTGGATCCCAGCCTCCTCATCAGTAAAATGATGAGGCTAAAAGTAAATAATCTCTAAAGTTCCCCCTTGCACCAGGTTCACACATTCTGTGAGTCTGCTTGGACAGTGTCTTTGCTGGCATCCTCAGTTTCTTGGCAATTTTTCTGACCTTTCATCCATCACACAGACAACAGTCTTTAGTGCATGGTTTGGGGACCCCAGTTTAGCTCTATAGGTAGAGACACGACAGTGGAAGCTGGTTCATCCTTACTTCACTAATCCCCCAGCCCTCTCATTCTCCCAAGGATCTCACAGACCCAAAATAACATCTCGGCATAGACTCCAGGCAGGAAAAAACCCTCTCGTTTAGCAGCTTTCCGCAGCCTGCTTATTAAAGCCTGGTAATGTAGCCGCCTAAATAATTAAGACTAACTCACACATGTCAAATTCAATGAGCCACATACATTGAGAAATTGCCGCATCCCCAATTTCTTTTATTAATCAGGTTTTTAAAATTCCTTTTCTTGCTAATTTGCAAAAATCAGATGCTGTCAGTGAGTCTCCTGGTTACGATAGTTTGTAACATCTTTCCTAGTGTGTTCAGCCCTTGACAAGCAAAGTGAAGCAAAGTGGATACCAGAACCCAAGTCAAACCACTGGATGGCCACCTCCATGAGGGCAGGGACCAGGTCTCATTAATCTTTGCCACTCCTCCAGTAGGTATCCAGCAACATACTCACCACCCAATGGGTGCCCAATAAATGTTGGAGAATTTCATCAAGCGGACTCAGTGAATTGGCATGTTAAAAGCAATAAGTGTAATAGAGTGGACGTGGCCTTGGATTTGAATCCCAACTCAGACTTATTTCCTGTGTGACCATGGGCAAATCACTTCTCTGAACCTCAGAGAAAAGTAAGAATATCTTACAAAGAAAGTAAGCCTTGTCAACTAGAAAACCTTATGCTAACCAACCAATCAACAGGAAGTTCCTTTGTGTTCGACACAAAAGGGGACAGGTGGAGGATACAAAGGCAAAATTATGAACCATTAGAATCCCAGAATAGGGGCGGCTAGGTGGCACAGTGAATAGAGCACTGGCCCTGGAGTCAGGAGGACCCGAGTTCAAATCTGACCTCAGACACTTAACACAAAAACTAGCCCTGTGACCTTGGGCAAGTCACTTAACCCCAATTGCCTTGTTTTCCCCCTCCAAAAAGCAAAATAATAATAATAATAATCCCAAAATAGAGTCTCAGCATAGAGTCAGTTAGAAAGCCCTGTTGCAGATTTCCACAGCTCTTAGGTACGGGCTCTTAGATTACCCAAAGCTCTGAGTTTCTGCTTATGCCCCGCCAAATTCCCTGGGGAATTGATGTCTCCCTCCTCTTCCTTGAAGCTGTGTTGCTCTAATTCCAGATGATAAACTGAGACTAAGTCTCAAAAGAATTCCAGGCTCTCTTTCCCTTCTTTCATTTACTCTCTGCCTCCCTCCCTCCACCCTGGTAAGCTCTCTCTCTCTCTTTAATTAGAAGACGTTAGGGATATGCTTTAAGATGATCATAAAAAGCCAATGAAAAAATATAATAGACATTGTCAGCAATTGTATCATTCCAATGACAAACAATACATATGCAATCATAATGGCATAGTTAACTATGCTCATTGTCAGTGTGTTCAGGCTTTCATTGCAGTCTCTGTTGAGAGGCTATTGTTCCACTAAAACTCTGTGTGTCGCTTATACTTCCGCTTGCCCCTTCTAGGCAGTCTGGATTCTTGCCTCTTGAAGATGATGTTAGAAAGAATTCACAAATATAGTAAGTAAACATCAAAGGAGCTTTGATCCAGGCAGCCCTATACAGCACAGGATCCCCTAAAGAAAGGGCCAAGGCCTTGGATGAGAGAACTTAACATCGTCAATTTGGGTGCCTGAGATGGAGGTTTGTTTGAAGTGAGAGCGTGTTGGCTGTGCCTTTAGATGCGTCAACGTGCTGGAAAAAAAGAAAGAAAGACGTGAGTGCCTTTAGAAAAGCCACACTTAGATCTGCTTCTCTGCTCTTTACTGATAGTCAATAAGCCCCTTTAAAGAATCAAGAGATCAAAGCTAGTGACCTCCCCGAGCCATGGTATCCTGCCACTGCAAGCCCCGCATTTCCTTTCTCTGGGGCAAGAGCCCCCAAGTTTGATTTAGCTGTCTGTCACGGGCCCTGCTCTCCCTTTCATCCTGCTGCTGGTGGAGTGAGGGCCCAGTGGGGAGGAGGCCCCAGCAGGTGCCTGCCCTGACCATGGTTTAAGAGCTGAAACACAGACCAAATCAAGATCAGGTCTGGAGGGGGAAGCAACCACAGCTCGGCACTCAGTGGACTTTTTTTCTTCTTCTCAAAGAGTTCTATCTAGAGAGCAGCTTGATCCATAGAGAAGTTTAGGAGAGAAGCCTGGGAGAAAACTGGAAAAAGGTGTGGAGATGAGGCCATTAGATGGCTTCTGATTGGGAATCAGGTGACCTAGGTTCAAGTGTCAGGAGATAATCACTCTTGTACTGTGTACCTCACAGAGTTATTGTTATCCTCTAAAGTGTGCTGTGACATCCTATTGAAGTATGAAAAAGTGTAATCCTCTTGTTCTATGACCTGGCTATTTGGACTAGTCACCTAACTTTTGTCATCTATGGCATCTAAGGACAGTAGGTGATTTCTAGTGGTTAAAGTAGTGTCACCTTTTATCCTTGGCTCCAGGCCAAGGTTGGTGGTGCCACCATAAAGAGGTTTTTCAAGAGGCAGACATGTGGCATAGTGGATAAAAATATATACTTGGAGTCAAGAAGACCTGAGTTCAAACTCTGCCTCAGGCATTCACTAGCTGTGTGCCCTAAATACAATTCTCTCAGCCTCATCTGTGAAATAAAGGTAATAATAGCATCTATGGTACTTCACAGGGTTGTTGGTGGAATCAAATAATTTATGTAAAATGTCTTTCAAACCTCAAAGTATTACATAAATATTGTTCAGTCGTTTCAGTCATGTCTGACTCTTCATGACCACATTTGGAATTTCCTTGGCAAAGATATTGGAATAGTTTGCCATTTCCTTCTCTAGTTCATTTTGCAAGTGAGGAAACTGAGGCAAACCGGGTTAAGTGACTTGCCCAAGCTCACACAACCAGTAAATGACTGAAACCAGATTAGAACTCAGGAAGATGAGTTTTCCTGACTCCCAACACTCTATCCACTGAGCCACCTACCTGCTGACATAATCATTAGTTATTATTATTTACCTTTTTAAAAATGTGCATGCCAGTGTACATCAAATTGACACAACACCAGCCACTCGTACTACTTGTCTTTTTAAAATCTCTGTCTAATCTCCCTCCCTAGATTGTGAGCCTTTCAAGGGCAGGAAGCCTGTCTTAATATAATTTTGTATACTCGGTACCTCAATGCACGTTGGTGACAATGATTAATTATGTGTGCTATGAACAATGTGAAGATGTCCAGCATTTTTCCCAGACCTTAAAACTTTCCCCACAGACACCAAGTATAAAGTCCTTTGGTCTTTATGCCTTTGTGTCTCTAATCCATATCCTTTTCTGCATGGTGGTGTCAAACTCCTGTTCATACTCCTCTTTCTCCCCACACCCTAAAAAAAAATCTGCTAACCTCTCAACATTACTGAGTACCCTTCTGAGTCTGGTAGAGATAACTTACTATGTGAATAGCTGTTGACTGGACAATGGTCTCGGCTTTGTTAGTACTCGACTTGCATTCTGGGTCATAACTTAAAAGGAAGGGTGATAAGGGGCTCAGAGAATATAGGAGTGGGTATCTGCTAAAAAGCCATGTCCCCCCACCCCGAGACCTCTTCCTGTAATATATAGGAAAAGGAGTCTTACCCCAACTGTCTGGGATGACCCCCTGCCCCCCACATATATGCCTCGGTTCCCAAAGATGTGGTTTTCACATTACTCATTCTTGACTCATCCTACCTAATGTGCTTCTTTCCAGAACTTGGGCTCCAGAAGAGAGGATGCTGTCTGGTGCTCGGGTACATGTCCAAGGAAAAGTTCCGGAGGATGAATGAAGGTCAGTGAAGACTGAACTGCCCCCTGAGGGAGTCATTGGGAGGGAAAAGATTATGCTTCAAAAATAATGGATGACTGACCATAGGCAAATTACATAACCTTTCTGAACCTTCATTTCATCTGTAAAATACTTAGTCTATCTCAGGGTTATCACAAGGAAATTGCTTTGTAAATCTTAAAGCACTATATGAGTATGAATGACTTATTATTACTCTTAATAATAATGCTTTAAAAAGAAACAGAAGGGGCCTAGGGACTCATAGAGAGAAAATAATGGACTGTTTGTTCACCGTGGTGTTTTGAGAACACTGTATTTGAAATAAGAGGACCCAGGTTCAAATCCCGACTCCATTATTTATGACATATGACCCCAGGCAAACTACTTCCTTCCCTGAGCCTCAGTTTCCTCATCTGTAAAACTGAAGATGTAATACACTGCCTACCTAAATAGGCTTGTTTAAGGAACATTTTTCACAAACCTTAAAGCCTTATAGAAATGTGAGCTATTGTTTTTAATCATATTTCCTAACATTTCTGAGGTTATATTTCCTCATATTCCTTACTATCTTTACCATTATTTCTCCATCCTTCCTCCTTTAGTTCCATTCAGATATCTGCTCAGAACTCAGACCATTCTAAATTCATCTTTTTCATCACTGCCTATTCCTATCCAATTCTATATCCATCTTGTCTTTCTTCTTCATTCATTCACATTTGATGAGTAACTGTTGAGAGAACAGCACAGTGTGGGGCACTTTAAAAGAAACACAGAAGAGGAATAAGGCACATATTCCTTGCTCTTGAGAACTTTATAACTAAACTCCATTCCATTTTGTCAATTCTCCAATAACTCCAAATGTTAAACCATAGAATTTTAGAGCTGGGAGTGACCTTGGAGATCACCTAGTACTCCCTTCACACTGCTAATTTAAGCCCACCAGTCATTTCACCTTTGCCTTGTTCTGGGCTCTTTCAACAAATGGTCTGAATGACAGGAGAGCTGGGGAAATGATTTCTGGGAGTCCTGTGAGATGAGGTGTGGGTGGCTGGAGGAGGCAGAAGAAGTGCTCTCATTTGTGGCCACATTGCAATAAAGAAGCATTCACTTTAGTCTTCTGCCATCTGTCTCCACACAGCTAATAACCTACTATATCAGATGTCATAGACTGTTTGTTAAGATTCAAAAGTGGATAAACAATAGCTGGGGACGTCATTTATTCATTAAAATCAGACAAATTAAGTCTTCTCTTACCACTAGCTTGATTTGCTCTGAGCATGCCCTACCCCTTACAAACCAAGGAAATCTTGTGAGGAAGGAATGAAGGGACTCCAAAGGCTCCTTCTGACCCAGTTACAGGAAAGGGGAGAAGGGAGGAGAGGATAGCACCACAATACCATCTCTGTCCCCCCACTTTTTGAATAGCACTGAATACCAGTAACCAATTCGATCTCCATAATTCCTTGAATGCTCTCCTCTGGCCTATGAACTGTCCCTCATCTCACTTGTGCCCTTTTCTGTGCTCAATACCACACCAGTTTCATGTCTTACTGATATAACCGTGAGTATTGTGCACTAAATTATGAAGAGAGTAATTAATTAGTGGGAGGCAACCACTTCCCTGGTTTTCGCCTGCAAGGATAAAGTGGAAGCAGTTGCAGAGTGCCCGCTAGTATCCTACCTTCCCATGTATGGTGAAAACCATTGAGAAGTACAACCAGCAGAGTGAACATTCACTACAGCCGCTTCTCCCTTCTCTATACTGCCTGTGAGTGGTAGAAAAGAAAAATGTGGAAGGAAGATAAGAGGAGGCCAGATAAGAGGGTGAGGCCATAAGAGAGAGAAGAAGGAGGAGGAGAAGGAAAAGGAAAAGAAGGAGGAGGAGGAGGAGGAGGAGGAAGAAGAAGACAAGGCAAGCTAATATAATGGATTGGGAGTCAGGAGGCCTGGGTTCTAATCCAGTTTCACACAAACTGTGTGACCTTGGACCCATGGCTTAATCTCTAGATAGTCTTTTCATCTATAAAATGACAGAATTGCGTTAGATGATTAACAACTTTTAAGGTCTTTTGTAGCTCTCAGATTCTGTCAGTTACAAACATACCAAGTGCTTGTTTGGTACTGTCCATGGTGCTGAAAGTGCCCCTCTTGTACACTTTGAAACAAAAGGTACATCTAAGCAAAGACAAGTGAAGAGACCTAGGTGTCAGGAATAGCACTGCACTTTGAACCCCCTGCCCCTGAGCTCTTATCTCATACTAGAAGGGCACTAATCTATGTATCCAGGCCCCAGAGAAATCAGACTATAAACCTAACGAAAAAATTAATCATCTCCCACTTTTTTCTACTCCCTCTGTGTGTGTTATATAGGACATTGGGATTTAGAGCTATGAGGGACTAAAGGATAGTCCAGTACAATCCCACAATTTTAAAGACAAGGAAAATGAGGCCATATAAGTCAATTAGTAGTATAAGCAGGATTGGGGCACAGGTCTTTCAATGTTGAATTCAGTGTTCTTTCCACAGTAACCTCATCTCATTGCTACGTCCACTAAGAACTGTCATGGAGGACTCCCAACTACCCCATGTCTAGGGTCTCCCCCTAGTCAAGTAGGACAGAATAGTACACTTCTAACATATATACAAAGTAGGTAGTTTTCTTTGTACTCTCCCCACCACCCTTTATGTATAACCAACTCTACATCAGCATAGAGTTGGTTAAGATCAGGGATTAATACATTTGAGATATCCATAGTAGCAAAGATTCATAGATCTCTTCACGTGCATATATCACACAGAATCATAGAATATCAGTGTTCCAAGGGATATCACAGCCAACACACACACACACACACACACACACACACACACACACACACACACACACACACTCAGAGGAAAAGTGTGCAGAAAGCAGAAAACCCTGGTAGGATAATAATGAGATTTCAATTAACAACCAAGGGACTGGATAAGAGCAAATTTTAAGCAAAAAATAGGCAGCCTAAGAGACTCAGGAAACATGGCTCCCAGATGTGGAGAAATCAGTGATGAGATAGGATCCTCAGCACCTCCCTGCCCTATTCTATCTTCTAATTGCCCTGTTACTCTCTCATTTTCTCAAGTTCAGTTTTCAAACATTTTCCTCTTCTTTCTAAAACTCCTAAGTCCATACTCTTCTATGTCTCATTGTTTTTCAGTTGTGTCCAACTCTTTGGGACCCCATTTGGGGTTTTCTTGGCAAAGATACTGGAGTGGTTTGCCTTTTCCTTCTCCAGTTCATTTTACAGGTGAGGAACTAAGGCAAATGGGGTTAAGTGAGTTGCCCAGGGTCACACAGCTAAATCTGAGGTCAGATTTGAAATCATGAAGATGAGTCTTCCTGATTTTAAACCCAGTGCTCTATCCACTGTGTCACCTAGCCGCCCTACTATGTTTACAGATAAGAAAAGGAATCTGCAGGCAGAGGGAAGTTGTTTTTATAGTTTGTAATTATCTTGTACTAGTACCCAGAATAATTATTACTCCTGCATATTAATAATTGAGTGGCATCATAGCCATGACATATATCAAAAAGGAACAAAAAGCATTTGCTCCATCTATAGTATACAATACAATACCTTGGCATAGCTGAACAATTAGAAAATAATAAAAATAATTCTTTTTCTCCCACCACTGAAATTAGTGAGGTATAAGAACAATTAGCTGCTTCTTCCATTAAAGATAAGGTGGTGATAATTTTGTTTCCAATTTAGAATAAATATAAAAGACCCACTTGTGCTACACTAAAGCTTGTTTGTTTGGTTTAACAGTATCTAATGGGGGCTCTGTCACAGGGGAAAACCTGTCTTTGCTTTCATTTGTTTCCTTGTTATTTTGATATCTTTTTATCTCCTCTCCCCTCCCCCTTCCACGCAAAAAAATAATAATAATTTGAGAAGTAGCAGGAGGAAAATAGTGAATGAATGGGAGCTTTATAGATCCGGGGTTTATCATAAGCTGGAGTAATCGCAATTGGAGCTGTTAAACTACACAAAGCAATGAAAAGAAAATGCTATTCAAAGATCATTTAAGGAAGCATATGATAGTCAATGTGAGGTTTGTTCTATTGGGGAGTGTTTAATAGCTTCTTCATTGAATCTGCAGCCTTTATATAGGAATAGAGGTTGAAGGTGGGTTGACACTCAGGGTGTCTCTCTATGGGTAGATGTGTGTTTTCATTCCTTGGTTTTTAGCTCCATCTTATCCAAAGTGAATCAGGCTTAGAACAGAGATATGAGCAGAGAAGAATTGGAGAGGAAATGAAGTAAGACAGGAAAGATTGAGCAGGAGACAAAATGAAAGTAAGAGAGGAGGAAGCTAAAGCTGAATAGGAATCCAGAAGAAAGTAATGAGGTTAGATTTGTCCAAGGTGCATTCAGGCCCTTTAAATCACATTACCTTAAATAGGAATTATTAGAAGGGGATTCCTCATGTGTTGATTAATTCCATAGACCTTACCTCACTTCTAGTTTCCAGACTTCTTTCCATACCAGTGTCAATATTCCAAACCACAGTGCCAAATCCACACCTGAGCATTTGAGACACAGATAGTTCAGTAAATAGAAAGAGCTAGGAGTAAAGGCAATGATCCACAGTGAGGGTAGAAGTTGTAGGTCAGGTTTTCCTTATGCCCACAGATTCTCCCTTCCTGGCCCAGGCAGCAGGTGAACCCTGCTTTTCTGCCCACTTCTCTTCCAAATTTCACTATTTCTGTTGAAGACAGCACAAGTCTCCTTCCAATATCCCAGGCTCCTGAAAGTGGAGAAAAGAGACCAGATGTGAGAGGGGTATTGTGGAAATAGAAATGGCAAGGTTTGGCAACTACTTGTACATGTAGGGTCAGGGAGACTTGGTTGGTTGATTGACCTTAATTCTTGAAGAGAACCAAAATGACATTACTATGTTGGATTCAACATACAGTATGTCTGACTGTGGCTGATCAGATCAATACTAGCTCAGAAGGCTCCACCACAAGTCAGGCACAAACAGTCTACATGAACATTTGGAGTGGAAATGTCTCTAAATTGGGGTAACTCATGTTTCTTTTGAGTTACTGCAATCCTGCTTTTTTGCTCATAGAGCATAGTGATGCAGGCTCACCATGCTGGGAGTCAAGGATAATGCAAATTTACTTGTATTTGCTGGAATATTGGAAGGATGGCAGTACTTTCGATAAAAATCAAAAGTTTAGAACACTAGAGGAATTAGGTGAAAAGATGAGTTCAGTTTTGGATACACTGGATTTCAGGTATCTCTGGGAAACCCACTTTGGAATGTTTACTAGATAATTGTTGATAATGGAGCTGAAGCTCAAGGCAGAGACTGAATCTTGATTGATTTTGTATAGACAAAAATAAGAATTTGTTTTTCATCCACATAGAAGTGCTTAGATACATGAGATAAGAACGAATAGTAGTCTCTCTCTCTCTCTCTCTCTCTCTCTCTCTCTCTCTCTCTCTCACACACACACACACACACACACACAAACAAACAAACAAGAAAGGAGAGAACATACAAGAGAAGAAGGTGGTAAATAGCATCAAATGAAGACAATAGGTCGAGAGGGATGATAACTGAGAAAAGATATTTGGTGCTTAAAAGATCATTGGTAACTTTGAAGTTTGTTGTTGCTCAGTCATTTTCAGTCTTGTCCAACTCCTCATGACCCCATTTGGGGTTTTCTTGGCAAAAATACTAGAGTGTTTTGCCATTTCCTTCTCCAGCTTATTTTACAGATGAGGAAACTGAAGCAAAAGGGTTAAGTGATTTACCCAGGATCACAGAGCTCGTGTCTGAGGACAGATTTAAACAAGGAAGATGAATTCTCCTGATTCCTGGCCCAGCACTCTCTCCACTGCACCACCTAGCTGCCCTAACTTTGAAGAGAGAAGTTTCATTTGACTGATGAAATAGGAAGCCAGATTGCAAAGGGTTGAGAAATTAATCAGAGGAGAAGAAATGAAGGCAGTGAGTAGTACAAAGAAGGTTTTTTTTCTTTTAAAAATATTTTTATCTATTTAAATAAACATTCCCAAGTTACATATAAAAAATTTAACATTTTTTAAAACTTTGGGTTTCAGATTCTCTCTCCCTCTCTTTCCCCTCCCCCACCCCTTGAGAAGGCAAACAATATGATATCAATTATACAAAGGAAGTTGTGTAAAACATTTCCATATTAGCCATTGTTGCAAAAAATATAACAAAAAAGCAAGAAATAGAAAGAAAGTTTTAAAAGTATACTAATATTTGCATTCAGAGTTTATCTCCTCTCTCTCTCTCTCTCTCTCTCTCTCTCTCTCTCTCTCTCTCTCTCTGTCTCTCTCTCTCTCTGTCTCTCTCTGTCTCTCTGTCTCTCTCTGTCTGTCTCTCTCTTTCTGTCTCTCTCTCTCTCTCTGGAAGTGGATAGTATATTTCACCATGAGTCTTTTGGAATTGTCTTGGGTCATTGACTTGATCAGAGTAGCTAAGGTATAGAGAGCCTTTTTAAGGAGTTTGGATAATAAAAGGAGGAGAGAATATAGGACAATAGCTTGAGGGGATGGTAATATCTAGCAAAGGTTTTTATAAGGATGGAGTAGACTTGAGTATATTTGAAAAAAGTAAAGAAGAAATCATTAGATAAAGAGAGATTAATGATTAGGAAGGGGGGATGATTGGGGATACAATCTCTGAAGAAAGTGGGAGAATATAAAGCATATATACAAAGGGGTTGACCTTAGAAAGGAAGGCAATCTCTTTCTTTATCAGAGACTAGAGGAAAAGAGGAAAGAGTTAAAGATGTTAAGAGGTTTGTTTGGGTTTTTTTGCTTCTTTGGAGGGGGGAAGGCAGGGCAATTGGGGTTAAGTGACTTGCCCAAGGTCACATGGCTAGTAAGTGTTAAGTGTCTGAGGCCAAATTTGAACTCAGATCCTCCTGACTCCAGGGCCTGTGCTCTATTATTGCACCACCTGGCCGCCCCTCTTAAGGGGTTTTTAAGATAAGAACAGAGGAAGAGGGAAGTCACATAAAATAACCTCTATTTTCTCAGTAAGGTAAGAACAAAGATTCTCATCTGAGAGAAGAGGGAAGAGGTGGTATGGGAAGCTCAAAAGGAGAAGAGAAGGCTTTGAATAGCTTCTCTGGAGAGATAAGGAATAAATTAGAGAGGAATAAAGGGACCACCATGATGCAGGAGGACCCAGTTGAGGTAGGATAACCTGACTTTGTAATTTACCCAGTTAGCACAGTTATGACACTTCTTCCAGTAATATTCAGTAGCTCATGAATAGAAGCAAAGGAGACAGATAATGGGAATAATCCAGAGCTCAGGTTTGGCAGGAGTTGAATCAGGATGGGATGTAGGGGTAAGGGATTAGAGAGAAGAGGATAGTATAGGGTTGAAATGGTACTTTGTTGAGAATAGAGAGGAAAGAAAGTGAAGTTAGGGTGGGTATAATGGCCTAAAAGTTACTGTGGGATGTAGAGATTGGAGAGATTGATGAGAGTGAAAGTTTAGGACCTGTGAGACATAGGGAGCAGTGAAATGATAGGAGGCTATGGCCAGATAGGGGAATGTCAGAGTTTCTCATTAGGGAAGTGGAACACTTATATGATAAGATCTAGTGTGTGACCATCCTTTTCTATATCTGAGGTGGAGTGAAGGAGTAGGTCTTGAGATTTACGGAGAGTGAGGAATTAGAAGGATGTATTAAAACATGTAAAGTGCTCAGTAAACTTTGCAACACAATTTTAATATAGGCTGTTTTTACTCATAAACATAAAAGACAGCTCCCCCACTCCTATAGTTTTCCCTCTTTGGTTCTACATGATGCTCTAAATTCCCACCACTCAAGAGACTCAGTTCATTATATTTCAATAAATAGTTATTAAGCACCTACTGTGTACAAGGGCACCTAAGTGACTCAGTGGGTAGCATCGCAAGCCTGGAGTCAGGAAGGCTTATCTTCCCGAAGTTCAAATCTGACCTCATACACTTACTAGCTGTGTGACCTTAGGCAAGTCACTTAGCCCTGTTTGCCTCAGTTTCCTCATCTGTAAAATGAACTTGAGAAGAAAACTACTTCAGTGTCTTTGCCAAGAAAACCCCAAATAGAGTCACAAAGAATTGGACACAACTGAAAAAAATGACTGAACAACAAAACTACGTGCAAGTCACTAAACTAGACACTATGAATACAATAAGCATACAATCTTGACTCTCTTGGTTTGTCATCATCTCCAGAAGGCCTCTTCAAATACATACCTACTTGGAAGGGAAGAAAAGGAAAGGGCACATAAGCATTAAAATAATGACTCATGGTCTACAAAGCATTTTCCTTGTAATAATGCCGTGAATTTTATCATCATCCTATTTTATAGCTAAAGAAACTAAGACTCAGAAAAGCAAAGTAACTTTTTCATGTTCTCACAATTAATATCGAGATGAGGATTCACATCCAGGCCTTTGCACCTCAATTGCAAGCACTCTGCATAACACTTTCCCTCATATATTAGATAATCTGACTGTCACCTTGACAAGCATAAAGAGCAAAAGCCAGGATAGTGAACAAGGACGTCTCGATGGAGGACAGAAGTCAAGATGGAGCTGGATCATGCTCTGCCTGGGAAGGGCTGGCTACGAGGAGGGTGCCCGGGCACCTACAGCATCCTGTTCTCAGCTCTGCTGCTGCCTAGACAGTCAGGAAATGGGAAGAGAGCAAGCAATGCAACCTCCATTAACGCTCCCAGAGGTCCCAGGTTGCAAGGAGTGCCCTTCCCCACTTTCTGCAAGGCAGAAATACCAACAATGTGTCTCCACTTCTCAGAGTAGCAGGAGCATTCAGCTCACTACTTTCTTCTTTTCAGTGATGTGGTGGGAAAGCAGATATGCCCTCCAGCCTTGTCACTTTCATCTTCCGGGGAAGAAACAATTGCAAGTGATTAAGAGAGGCATCTCCTAGGTTGCTATGGATGTGAAAGCTTTGTTCTTTATCTGAAGGAGATGTTTCAGAGACGCAGTCGACTAGCTGGGGTGCCACTTTCCACCATCTCAGTAGGAAGAAGGGGGCTAAAAGGGCTAGTGTGTCAGTTAAATGAGCAAGCCCCACATCTCAGGAGGGTGTCCAGAAAGGACTCTCCGTTAAACGCACGCCTCCTCCCCACTGAGAGAGTTTTGTAGGCTTAAAAAAACACTCATAAGCTAAGGGTAGCCTCCTAAACAGACCTACCATTTCCATTCTCCTTCCTTGGTGTAATGGAGGTTTGTCTCCTAGTCAAGTCCAAGTGTCTGCTGTGTCCCTGTAAATAGATTCAACAAACTTTCTACAACCACTTATGCTAAACCTACAATATAGGAAACCGTCACCCCCTTTGGACCAGTTAGGAGGGAACTTGGGCATAATTTCATGGTGACAGGCAATAGGTTATAAAGACTGTTAACAAAATGCTCTAGAAATATAAGTACCCAAGAGTCCTCAGCAGCCCATAAATGTCATATGCCATAAGCTGGGTGACTTTACCTTGCTGTCTCTCAGTTTCCCCATCTATTAAAGTAGACACGGTACTCCCTTTTTTCTCTTGCCCTTCCCCTGGAGAGTGTTGGATGGACAATAGAGTCAAACCACAAGAACATGCTATGGGGGGAGAGCTGAACTGGAAGGCAAAAATCACTTGGACTCTATCTGGCTCCAGCTCTGTCACTTTACCTCTCTGGGCCTCAGTTTCTCCATCCACACAGTGAAAGGGCTAGATTGGATGATTTCCAAATTTCCTTCCAGCTCGAAAATTTAACTATCCAAAAAGATTTCCCTGTTTTCCTCTTCTATTTCTTGAAGTTCTTTAAGGTCATCAAAAGTAGGGCTGTGTGGCAGTAGAAAACCCAGCCACTACATGCTCAGCGGCCCTAGAAGCTAGATCCATGTTTCCTAGACCTTAGAAGCCAACACAAGAGTGACAGAGCCTATAGGGAGTCATGATTCAGCTCCACAGTCAGCCATAGCCAGGGTGGTACTACCCCAGAGGATGCCAGAGCAGCCTTTGCCCAGCAGCCTAAGGAACCATCTGTACTTTTCCAGGAAAAGGGAATAATGCCAGAATGGGAACTGGGCCTAGCATCGTGATATAGTGGGAATGTGCCTGGCTTCTCTGTGGTATTTGTCCCATACTGACTGTAGCAGCCACCACAATCCTGACTTATGGCCAAGGGCCTGCAATCATTTTCTCAAGACCATTCCTCACTCCCTTTCGGAGCCCCCGGGATGTTGGCTAATACTGCCATTTTGTTAGCTGGGGCCTTTTTGGTGCATTTTTCTTATTTCATTTTTCTTGCTGATGTGTTTTCCTCCTCTGGGGCTTCATAGTGGGTTATTTGTATTACGCTCCTGTTTATTATTTATGGTGAGACTCCAATTTCCAGGGCACTTTATGATCGTTATTTAATTCACACAGCATCCGGGAATGACAGACCTACCATTTCCATTCTCCTTCCTTGGTGTAATGGAGGTTTCCAATTGTTCTTTCCTCATTCCCTTTTCTGGCCCCTTTCCTCCAGTCGGTATTCCTGATAGGTTCAAGACCCTCTTTTTTATATCCCAGAAAAGGCTGAGCTAGTGCCCTCCAAAAATGGAGGAATTGCTAAAAGGATCAATAATCAAATCAGAGCTGAAGCTAACAAGATGAAATCTAATAGAAATAAATGTAACACCCTGCACACAGGTTCGAAAGTCAACTATACAGATGTAGGATAGGAAAGCTAGGCATGATTAGATAACAATCCTAGGTGGCTCGGCGCCAGACCTGGAGTCGAGAAAACAGATGTTGAAATCTGGGTCAGACATACACTAGCTGTGTGATCCTAAGCAAGTCACTTAACCCTGTTTGCCTCCGTTTACTTGTCCGTAAAATGAGCTGGAGAAGGAAATGGCAAACCACTCCAGTATTTTTGCCAAGAAAACCCCAAAAGAAGTCACAAAGAGTAGGACACAACTGAAACGACTAAACAACCACCACAACCATGTAAAAAAAAGACCTAGGGATTTTAGTGGGCTGTAATCTCGATGTGAGCCAGCAGTCTGATGTGGCAATCAAAAGAGCTAACATGATGTTAGATTACATTAATAGATACAGGGTAATATGAATAGGATGAACTCACCCATAAAACAGAAGCATATAAGAGAGTGGGTTAAAAACCAGAATCCTACAACATGTTTACAGGAAACACATTTGAAGCAGAGAGAAACACAGAGTAAAAGTAGACGTCTAGAGCAGACTATATAATGCTTCAGCTAAAGTGGAAAAAGCAGGAGTAGCAATTCTGAACTCAAACAAAGCAAAAGCAAAAATAGATCTGATAAATACATATGGAGTACACCAGGCAAGAGAGGTTTGACCACACCCTGGTCAGACCACATTTGGAGTATTGTGTCCAGAAGTCTTCCCAAAGGAGGATGATCGAGGTGACTAAAAATCATGACATTTGAGGAACAAGCAAAGGAAGTGAAAATGCTTAACCTAAACGAGGAGATTTAGGAAGTGCTGAATATCTGTCTTCAGCTATTTGAAGAGCTGTTGTATGGAAGAAGGATTTTAGGATCACTAGATTTAGGTTTGGAGGGTACCCTAGATATAATCTAGTCCACCCCCTCAGAAATCAGAGTTGAGAAAACATAGGCCCATAGAACTTAACTGATTTAATCAAATTCACACAGATAGTGCTTAGTGGAAGACAGAAATAAGTCCAATGGGTAGAAGTTACACGGAAGCCAACTGGACACAAACAAAAACTTCCTAATCATTAAAGGTATCCAAAGGGGCAGCTAGGTGGCACCATGAATAGAGCACCAGATCTGGAGTCAGGAGGACCTGAGTTCAAATCCTGCCACAGATGCTTACTAGCTGTGCGACTCTGGTCAAGTCACTTAACCCTGTTTGCCATAGTTTCCTCATCAGTAAAATGAGCTAGGAGAGGAAATGGCAAACCACTCCAGTATCTTTGCCAGGAAAACACCAAATGGAGGCACAGAGTATCGGACATGACTGAAACAATTCAACAACAAAACAACAACAAGCTGTCCAAAATAGAATTGGCTTGGTTAGGGGTAGTGAGCACCCAGTCACTGGAAAAAAAACACAAAACTCTTCTCAAGGATGTGTTAGATGAGATTAATGCATTGAGTACTGGTTGAACCAGATGGCTTTTCGTATTCCCTTCTAACTTTAAGATTTTATGATTCTAAGAGCTCCTTTACTCTGCATGTACCAGAATCAAAACTCTGAGAAAATTCCTCAGCTGTTACCACATTCAGATAGGCAATAGTGCTGAAGACTGGACCAGATCTCTCCCTCCCATGCTGGGGTCATCTGCAGATATCAGAGGAAAGCAGAGAAAAAGTAGAACTTCTGGGCTGGCATTCCTTAGGCTGACCTGCTTAATTGTTGCTATGGAGCCAATTGTCTTGACAAAAGTGAGGGATAGAGTGCTAGCTTAACCAAATCCTATATACTGTTATTTACCCTTTTTATGGGCATGTCCTGTCACCCTAACTAGATTGTAGGGTTCTGGAGGGAAGAGATAACATCTTATAATTTCCCTCTATATATAAAAGTGCCTTGCATATGAAAAGCCTTGCAAAAATTGATGAAGTCTGAGTGGATCAGTCAAAGGAGAGTCACCCTCAGGGAGGAAGTTTACAGTCCCTTAGTTTTCAAAGGAGGAAAGAAACAAAAGCTTTTCCTGATTTCCCAAGCTACTAATAATTCTCCAAAGTTATTTTGTCTTTATTTTTCGGATTCTAATTTCTCTAATTACTAATTTGCAGAGACTAATACAAGTTTTCTCCCACAACAAAATGTAAGCACACTAAGGGCAGGGACTGTATACTAACATATGACTTAGAATATAGTAGGCAATTAATAAATACTGATTGATTAAAGTAGACAGGGGAAAAGGTATTCTAGGCAATATGCAAATGTCCAGAGCAAGTCACCATTCAACAAGTGGAAGAATATTAATCACCGTCCATTTTTGAAGCACTGTGAGAAGTACAAAGGAAGTTATAAAGAAATATAAGAAATTATGTTTTCCCTCAAGGAGCTTATAATCCGGCTAAGAAAATAAGAAATAAACGGAAAATTAAATAGCAATAATAATGCTTAATAATAGCTAACATTTATGTGACAATTACTATGTGCTTACACTGTGTTAATTATATAGGCAGCAAATGGTAAATGCCAAATGAGTGACCTGGACAGCAAGTGAAACAGAAAGTAGTTCATAGAAAGGGACTGCAATGTGGGCCAGTGTAAGTGGAGAAAACTTCACAGAGGAAATGGGATTCAACTAAGGTCTTGAAGTGATTGAAATCATTGGTAACAAAGGGGAAGAGAAGGGAAGGGAAAGGAAGAGAAGGAGAGGAGAGAAGAGGGGAGGGGAAGGGAGAGGATAGCTTTGATGTGATTAAAGGAAGTCCTAGGCTATCACAGTTAGAATGGGGAAAGGGGGGAAGATTGGAGAAATATTATGAAGAAAAAATCATCAAGATTTGTATGCCCACCCCTCACCTCCAAGTCTCCTCTAAAATGACTAGTTCCTTTAATGAATTCTTGTATGGCCTGATCTCGAGGCCTTTTACCATCCTCATCTACCTCCTTGGGACAGCAATTCTAAAACTGTAAGAAAATCACCTTCAGGATATGGAGCAGGAGATTTAAGTAGAACTTAGAGGCACTGTTGTGACCTGCACATAATGGCTGACCAGGAAACCTAACCTCCTTCCCATTCCTATAGCACTGAGTGGAACACTGCCCCTTCCCTCTACCTCACTGTTTCTCTTAACTTCCAATTGGACTGAGGAATGTTCACTTTATTTCCAGAACCCAGTGAGGGCAGAAAACACAGGGGACTCTGAATAAATGAGAGACTTGTAATGGCCTGCAATGCCATAAAGTTTTTAGTGCTCTGTGTTGGATTGAGTAGTTTGGGGCTGTGATGAATCATGCAGGGTTTTTATCTAAAGAGAGTCAATAAAATCCTGAAAGAACAACCCCTCTGCCCCCTCCACAACCTTATATTGTGGTCATGGCATATGGCTCTGTCCAACCACAGTCAAGTGGTAATTGTGTTGTGTGTTCATGTGTGTGTGTGTATTTCCCCAATTTCTATTTGCTTTCTTCCCAGTTCCTTTGATAGCTCTAGACTCACCCTTTCTAAAGTGTATTAGTTTCTATGGAAACTATGTTGTTACTGGTATGGGTAGAGTTTAATAGCATTCAAAGGAACAGAATCAAGTCCATTTATATAATGGTTTGAAATACACATAATAGCAAAATGGAATGTGGGACATGGTGACAGTTTCAATAGCTACAAATAGAATATGGGATAAATAGGGCAGTGTAGTATCTCGAATTACAGAGTCAAATGTAGCAATAGAAACATCTAGACTTAGTGTTAAGGGGCATTTACCTACTGTTGTTCATTAAAGGATCTCAAAGCATTTGAAAAACCTGCTCTTTTTTTGACCTGGTGAGGTCCTAGACCATTTCACCTCTCCCTTTTTGAAGACTGAGCTGATGAAGAGGATGCAGTTGGTAATTTCCTTGCTTCAAGAGGAAAGGAAGCAACAAGGAAGTTTAGTGGTTTGGGAAAGGAATAGAAAACAGCTGGCAATGAATTTTAAGACTCTTCAAATCTCTGAACACTATCCCTCAATTTTGTCACTGTCCCCTCCTGCTTCCTGTGTCCCACTAAAACCCTAGGGTTTTTTTCACACAAAGTGCTATCTAGCTCTTCACTGTTCCCCAATTCCATTCTTGTGAAGTTGATCTATTGACCCAAGCATAGGATTTTGCAGTTATGCCAATTAAATTTAACATTATTAGACTCAGCCCATCATTCTAGCCCATGAAGTTCTCCTTGGATTCTGATTTTTGTCATCCAGTCTGTGAACTCTTCCTCCCAGATTTTTGTCTTCTGCAAAATTAATGAGCATGTCATCTATGCCTTCATTCAATTCTATGATAAAAATGTCAAACAGAACAGGGTCAAGTACAAATCCCTTGGTCACTGTACTAGGGACTTCCCTCCAGATTGAAAGCAATCCATTAATCACTACTTTTATGGCACAGTCATTCAACCTGTTCCACCTCACTATTATCAGCTAGCCTACATCTCTCTATCTTATCCATAAGGGTAACATAAGAGACTTTAACAAATTTTCTCTGAAATCCAAGGATGCTTTATATATTGCATTACCCCAATCTGTCTGTCTAATAACCCTATATAAAAAGGAAACAAAGTTAGCCCCTTACTAGGATTCTAGAAACCTAGGTTTCTATTTCTAGTTAGCCATGTAACTTGGAGGAATCTCTCCAAGTCACAATGCCATCTGTAGAATGGGAATGATGCTGATCCTATTGACCTTAGAGGGTTATTGTGAGGATCAAATGAGATAATAGATAGGAAGTTACTAGGGATAGTTTAAAGCAGCCCTTAACTACAAGAAATTGTGGTTAATGTTCTGGGTAACTCCATAATCTGGTCCCATTTCCATAGAGATTCACACAGGAGGTAAGTTATATGAGGAGGGACTAATTGGTTGGTGAGGGAAATATACAATGGCCAATAACTTTCATCCTTATGTATAATACATGCAGCTCCAATGGGAAGAAATGGTGAAAACGTAAAGTATGCTGGTAGTGATATATAAGGAAGCACACGGGCCCAGGGCTACGCAGGCCTCTGCAGCCACAGCACCTGGTGACCTTTCATATTTGTATGCTGCTCCTCACTGGGTAGTTTTATTGCTAGGCAGGTCACTCAGCTGGGCTCCCCAGACCTGTTTTTATCTGCAGGTAAACACCCAACTGCCAGGGCTAATTATTTTTGAATTCATAATTAGCTCTGTTCTCTGAAGCCAAGGATCACACTCCTTGGTGCTGCCTCCACTGACTCTCAGACTCCTTAGTCCTGTTTCCTGATGGGTTCAGTCCACCTCTCACCCAACTCTCACCTGTGGCTGCATGCACAGCAACCAGGCTCCAGTAATACCATCTTGGCAGACAGACTAAACCAGATTGAGGGTAACTAACAGGTTAACCCATCAGTGAGTTAGGGGGATGTCTGTCTCAAATACATGAGGACTTCCCCCTGTAGAATGGGCAGATGAGTACAATTTGTTCCAAAGGCAACTGAAGCAGGTCCTGTGGACAGCTTAGACCCGGGTCAGGCATCAAAGATCTGAAGCCAATGCTAGTTGTCCTCACTTTTGTCTTGCCACTGGACTTTGATGATTCCAGAAGATAAAGTGAGAGGGGGCGGAGCCAAGATGGCGGAGTAGAAACAGCTCATCCAAGCCACTCTGCCCCCACATTCCCCCCAAACGATGTGAAAGGGGACTCTGAACAACTTCTGGAGCCCCAGCACCCACAGAACGACACAGAGAAGCTAAACTCCCGCTGAGGACAGCCCAGCAGCCCTGCAGGAAGGACCAGCGTAGTGGTCTGGGACTTGGCAGCGTGCAGCGCGCAGAGCGCAGGAGCCGAGCCGAGCTGAGCCCAGGTCCGCATGAGCCGAGGTTTTAGCCCCAGGGCGGCAGGGCCAGCAGCCAGCTGGAGGAACCCCAGAACACCAGGAGCTGTGGCGACTCCAGAATTATCAACATAGACTTGCCTGGGACAAAGTAAGAGGTTAGTGTCCTATGGACTTTGGAACTGGTATTAGGGAATGCGTCGGCTCCCTCCCCTGGGGGCTAGAAGCCGCTGAGGACAAATGCCATTTTGTAGTTTTCAGAGGCAGTTCCCGCTCCCAGCCTGCAAATTTGTAGGGAGATCCAGCGATCAGTCTTGGCGGGTAATCGCTCTTGCTTTAACCTCCCTGGATCTGGATTGTGATCTAGGGTGGAAGTCATGGGTGGGTTTACAGCTTGCCAGAAACGGAAGTTGCCCCACACACATTCAGGACGAAAATTCCTCTATCTGGCCTTAAAGCCATAGTGTGGCAACAAGCCCAAAAGTCAAATAATAAGTGGCAACATGCCAAGGCAAAGGAAACAGAAAAATGAACCCTAGACTCCTATTTTGGGGGCATAGAGCAGGAAAAGGACTGTGAGGTCAGAAGTCCTGCTCCAAAAGCCCCAGGGGAAAACATGAGCAGGTTGCAGGCCATAGAGGACCTTAAGAAGGACTTTAAAAATCAAACAAGAGAAGTGGAGGAAAAATTAGAAAGAGAAATGAGAAGGATGCAGGAAAAGTATGAAATGAGGGTCAACAGCCTGACTGAGGAAAACAACACCTTAAAAAATAGACTAACTCAAATGGCAAAGGAGGCCCAAAATGGCAATAGAGAAGAATGCCTTAAAAAGTCAAATTTGCCAGATGGAAAAAGAATCTCAAAAGTTCACTAAGGAGATTCATTCCTTCAGAGTTAGACTGGAGCAAATGGAAGCTAATGACTTTATGAGAAATCAAGATGCTGTTAAGCAGATCCAAACAAATGAAAGATTAGAGGCAATGTGAAATATCTCATGGGAAAAA